>OX336389.2:30982850-31582850 GCA_946902985.2 Meconema thalassinum | reverse complement strand
ACGGACTGCACTATCCAGCGCTTCCTTAAGACAGTAACTATGAAAGACCGAGACAGAGAAGGTAGACCACGCAATATGCGGACTGCACTATCCAGCGCTTCCTTGAGACAGTAACTATGAAAGACCGAGACAGAGTAGGTAGACCACGCAATATGCGGACTGCACTATCCAGCGCTTCCTTGAGACAGTAACTATGAAAGACCGAGACAGAGTAGTTAGACCACGCAATATGCGGACTGCACTATTCAGCGCTTCCTTGAGACAGTAACTATGAAAGACCGAGACAGAGAAGGTAGACCACGCAATATGCGGACTGTACTATCCAGCGCTTTCTTGAGACAGTAACTATGAAAGACCGAGACAGAGAAGTTAGACCACGCAATATACGGACTGCACTATCCAGCGCTTTCTTGAGACAGTAACTATGAAAGACCGAGACAGAGAAGGTAGACCACGCAATATACGGACTGCACTATCCAGCGCTTTCTTGAGACAGTAACTATGAAAGACCGAGACAGAGTAGGTAGACCACGCAATATACGGACTGCACTATCCAGCGCTTTCTTGACACAGTAACTATGAAAGACCGAGACAGAGAAGTTAGACCACGCAATATGCGGACTGCACTATCCAGCGCTTCCTTGACACAGTAACTATGAAAGACCGAGACAGAGTAGGTAGACCACGCAATATACGGACTGCACTATCCAGCGCTTCCTTGACACAGTAACTGGGAAAGACCGAGACAGAGAAGGTAGACCACGCAATATACGGACTGCACTATCCAGCGCTTCCTTAAGACAGTAACTGGGAAAGACCGAGACAGAGAAGGTAGACCACGCAATATGCGGACTGCACTATCCAGCGCTTCCTTGACACAGTAACTGGGAAAGACCGAGACAGAGAAGGTAGACCACGCAATATACGGACTGCACTATCCAGCGCTTCCATGAGACAGTAACTATGAAAGACCGAGACAGAGAAGGTAGACCACGCAATATGCGGACTGCACTATCCAGCGCTTTCTTGAGACAGTAACTATGAAAGACCGAGACAGAGAAGGTAGACCACGTAATATACGGACTGCACTATCCAGCGCTTTCTTGAGACAGTAACTATGAAAGACCGAGACAGAGTAGGTAGACCACGCAATATACGGACTGCACTATCCAGCGCTTTCTTGACACAGTAACTATGAAAGACCGAGACAGAGAAGGTAGACCACGCAATATACGGACTGCACTATCCAGCGCTTCCTTGACACAGTAACTGGGAAAGACCGAGACAGAGTAGGTAGACCACGCAATATGCGGACTGCACTATCCAGCGCTTCCTTGAGACAGTAACTGGGAAAGACCGAGACAGAGAAGTTAGACCACGCAATATACGGACTGCACTATCCAGCGCTTTCTTGAGACAGTAACTGGGAAAGACCGAGACAGAGAAGTTAGACCACGCAATATGCGGACTGCACTATTCAGCGCTTCCTTAAGACAGTAACTGGGAAAGACCGAGACAGAGAAGGTAGACCACGCAATATACGGACTGCACTATCCAGCGCTTCCTTAAGACAGTAACTATGAAAGACCGAGACAGAGTAGTTAGACCACGCAATATGCGGACTGCACTATTCAGCGCTTTCTTGACACAGTAACTGGGAAAGACCGAGACAGAGAAAGTAGACCACGCAATATACGGACTGCACTATCCAGCGCTTCCTTAAGACAGTAACTATGAAAGACCGAGACAGAGAAGGTAGACCACGCAATATACGGACTGCACTATCCAGCGCTTCCTTGAGACAGTAACTGGGAAAGACCGAGACAGAGAAGGTAGACCACGCAATATGCGGACTGCACTATCCAGCGCTTTCTTGAGACAGTAACTATGAAAGACCGAGACAGAGAAGGTAGACCACGCAATATGCGGACTGCACTATCCAGCGCTTTCTTGAGACAGTCACTGGGAAAGACCGAGACAGAGAAGGTAGACCACGCAATATGCGGACTGCACTATCCAGCGCTTCCTTGAGACAGTAACTGGGAAAGACCGAGACAGAGAAGGTAGACCACGCAATATGCGGACTGCACTATCCAGCGCTTTCTTGAGACAGTAACTATGAAAGACCGAGACAGAGTAGGTAGACCACGCAATATGCGGACTGCACTATCCAGCGCTTTCTTGAGACAGTAACTGGGAAAGACCGAGACAGAGTAGGTAGACCACGCAATATGCGGACTGCACTATCCAGCGCTTCCATGAGACAGTAACTATGAAAGACCGAGACAGAGAAGGTAGACCACGCAATATGCGGACTGCACTATCCAGCGCTTCCTTGAGACAGTAACTGGGAAAGACCGAGACAGAGAAGGTAGACCACGCAATATGCGGACTGCACTATCCAGCGCTTCCTTGACACAGTAACTATGAAAGACCGAGACAGAGTAGGTAGACCACGCAATATGCGGACTGCACTATTCAGCGCTTTCTTGAGACAGTAACTATGAAAGACCGAGACAGAGAAGTTAGACCACGCAATATACGGACTGCACTATCCAGCGCTTTCTTGAGACAGTAACTATGAAAGACCGAGACAGAGAAGGTAGACCACGCAATATGCGGACTGCACTATCCAGCGCTTCCTTAAGACAGTAACTATGAAAGACCGAGACAGAGAAGGTAGACCACGCAATATACGGACTGCACTATCCAGCGCTTTCTTGAGACAGTAACTATGAAAGACCGAGACAGAGTAGGTAGACCACGCAATATGCGGACTGCACTATCCAGCGCTTTCTTGAGACAGTAACTATGAAAGACCGAGACAGAGAAGGTAGACCACGCAATATGCGGACTGCACTATCCAGCGCTTTCTTGAGACAGTAACTGGGAAAGACCGAGACAGAGAAGTTAGACCACGCAATATACGGACTGCACTATCCAGCGCTTTCTTGAGACAGTAACTGGGAAAGACCGAGACAGAGAAGTTAGACCACGCAATATGCGGACTGCACTATCCAGCGCTTTCTTGAGACAGTAACTGGGAAAGACCGAGACAGAGAAGTTAGACCACGCAATATGCGGACTGCACTATCCAGCGCTTCCTTGACACAGTAACTATGAAAGACCGAGACAGAGAAGGTAGACCACGCAATATACGGACTGCATTATCCAGCGCTTCCTTAAGACAGTAACTATGAAAGACCGAGACAGAGAAGTTAGACCACGCAATATACGGACTGCACTATCCAGCGCTTTCTTGAGACAGTAACTATGAAAGACCGAGACAGAGAAGGTAGACCACGCAATATGCGGACTGCACTATCCAGCGCTTTCTTGAGACAGTAACTGGGAAAGACCGAGACAGAGAAGTTAGACCACGCAATATGCGGACTGCACTATCCAGCGCTTTCTTGAGACAGTAACTATGAAAGACCGAGACAGAGAAGGTAGACCACGCAATATACGGACTGCACTATCCAGCGCTTCCTTGAGACAGTAACTGGGAAAGACCGAGACAGAGAAGGTAGACCACGCAATATACGGACTGCACTATCCAGCGCTTTCTTGAGACAGTAACTATGAAAGACCGAGACAGAGAAGGTAGACCACGCAATATGCGGACTGCACTATCCAGCGCTTTCTTGAGACAGTAACTATGAAAGACCGAGACAGAGAAGTTAGACCACGCAATATACGGACTGCACTATCCAGCGCTTCCTTGTGACAGTAACTGGGAAAGACCGAGACAGAGAAGTTAGACCACGCAATATACGGACTGCACTATCCAGCGCTTCCTTGAGACAGTAACTGGGAAAGGCCGAGACAGAGAAGGTAGACCACGCAATATACGGACTGCACTATCCAGCGCTTCCTTGAGACAGTAACTGGGAAAGACCGAGACAGAGAAGGTAGACCACGCAATATGCGGACTGCACTATCCAGCGCTTTCTTGAGACAGTAACTATGAAAGACCGAGACAGAGAAGGTAGACCACGCAATATGCGGACTGCACTATCCAGCGCTTTCTTGAGACAGTAACTATGAAAGACCGAGACAGAGAAGGTAGACCACGCAATATGCGGACTGCACTATCCAGCGCTTCCTTGAGACAGTAACTGGGAAAGACCGAGACAGAGAAGGTAGACCACGCAATATGCGGACTGCACTATCCAGCGCTTCCTTGAGACAGTAACTATGAAAGACCGAGACAGAGTAGTTAGACCACGCAATATACGGACTGCACTATCCAGCGCTTCCATGAGACAGTAACTATGAAAGACCGAGACAGAGAAGGTAGACCACGCAATATGCGGACTGCACTATCCAGCGCTTTCTTGAGACAGTAACTATGAAAGACCGAGACAGAGAAGGTAGACCACGCAATATACGGACTGCACTATCCAGCGCTTTCTTGAGACAGTAACTGGGAAAGACCGAGGCAGAGTAGTTAGACCACGCAATATGCGGACTGCACTATTCAGCGCTTCCTTGAGACAGTAACCATGAAAGACCGAGACAGAGAAGGTAGACCACGCAATATACGGACTGCACTATCCAGCGCTTTCTTGAGACAGTAACTGGGAAAGACCGAGACAGAGAAGGTAGACCACGCAATATGCGGACTGCACTATCCAGCGCTTTCTTGAGACAGTAACTGGGAAAGACCGAGACAGAGAAGGTAGACCACGCAATATACGGACTGCACTATCCAGCGCTTTCTTGAGACAGTAACTGGGAAAGACCGAGACAGAGAAGGTAGACCACGCAATGTACGGACTGCACTATCCAGCGCTTCCTTAAGACAGTAACTATGAAAGACCGAGACAGAGAAGGTAGACCACGCAATATGCGGACTGCACTATCCAGCGCTTCCTTGAGACAGTAACTATGAAAGACCGAGACAGAGTAGGTAGACCACGCAATATGCGGACTGCACTATCCAGCGCTTCCTTGAGACAGTAACTATGAAAGACCGAGACAGAGTAGTTAGACCACGCAATATGCGGACTGCACTATTCAGCGCTTCCTTGAGACAGTAACTATGAAAGACCGAGACAGAGAAGGTAGACCACGCAATATGCGGACTGTACTATCCAGCGCTTTCTTGAGACAGTAACTATGAAAGACCGAGACAGAGAAGTTAGACCACGCAATATACGGACTGCACTATCCAGCGCTTTCTTGAGACAGTAACTATGAAAGACCGAGACAGAGAAGGTAGACCACGCAATATACGGACTGCACTATCCAGCGCTTTCTTGAGACAGTAACTATGAAAGACCGAGACAGAGTAGGTAGACCACGCAATATACGGACTGCACTATCCAGCGCTTTCTTGACACAGTAACTATGAAAGACCGAGACAGAGAAGTTAGACCACGCAATATGCGGACTGCACTATCCAGCGCTTCCTTGACACAGTAACTATGAAAGACCGAGACAGAGTAGGTAGACCACGCAATATACGGACTGCACTATCCAGCGCTTCCTTGACACAGTAACTGGGAAAGACCGAGACAGAGAAGGTAGACCACGCAATATACGGACTGCACTATCCAGCGCTTCCTTAAGACAGTAACTGGGAAAGACCGAGACAGAGAAGGTAGACCACGCAATATGCGGACTGCACTATCCAGCGCTTCCTTGACACAGTAACTGGGAAAGACCGAGACAGAGAAGGTAGACCACGCAATATACGGACTGCACTATCCAGCGCTTCCATGAGACAGTAACTATGAAAGACCGAGACAGAGAAGGTAGACCACGCAATATGCGGACTGCACTATCCAGCGCTTTCTTGAGACAGTAACTATGAAAGACCGAGACAGAGAAGGTAGACCACGTAATATACGGACTGCACTATCCAGCGCTTTCTTGAGACAGTAACTATGAAAGACCGAGACAGAGTAGGTAGACCACGCAATATACGGACTGCACTATCCAGCGCTTTCTTGACACAGTAACTATGAAAGACCGAGACAGAGAAGGTAGACCACGCAATATACGGACTGCACTATCCAGCGCTTCCTTGACACAGTAACTGGGAAAGACCGAGACAGAGTAGGTAGACCACGCAATATGCGGACTGCACTATCCAGCGCTTCCTTGAGACAGTAACTGGGAAAGACCGAGACAGAGAAGTTAGACCACGCAATATACGGACTGCACTATCCAGCGCTTTCTTGAGACAGTAACTGGGAAAGACCGAGACAGAGAAGTTAGACCACGCAATATGCGGACTGCACTATTCAGCGCTTCCTTAAGACAGTAACTGGGAAAGACCGAGACAGAGAAGGTAGACCACGCAATATACGGACTGCACTATCCAGCGCTTCCTTAAGACAGTAACTATGAAAGACCGAGACAGAGTAGTTAGACCACGCAATATGCGGACTGCACTATTCAGCGCTTTCTTGACACAGTAACTGGGAAAGACCGAGACAGAGAAAGTAGACCACGCAATATACGGACTGCACTATCCAGCGCTTCCTTAAGACAGTAACTATGAAAGACCGAGACAGAGAAGGTAGACCACGCAATATACGGACTGCACTATCCAGCGCTTCCTTGAGACAGTAACTGGGAAAGACCGAGACAGAGAAGGTAGACCACGCAATATGCGGACTGCACTATCCAGCGCTTTCTTGAGACAGTAACTATGAAAGACCGAGACAGAGAAGGTAGACCACGCAATATGCGGACTGCACTATCCAGCGCTTTCTTGAGACAGTCACTGGGAAAGACCGAGACAGAGAAGGTAGACCACGCAATATGCGGACTGCACTATCCAGCGCTTCCTTGAGACAGTAACTGGGAAAGACCGAGACAGAGAAGGTAGACCACGCAATATGCGGACTGCACTATCCAGCGCTTTCTTGAGACAGTAACTATGAAAGACCGAGACAGAGTAGGTAGACCACGCAATATGCGGACTGCACTATCCAGCGCTTTCTTGAGACAGTAACTGGGAAAGACCGAGACAGAGTAGGTAGACCACGCAATATGCGGACTGCACTATCCAGCGCTTCCATGAGACAGTAACTATGAAAGACCGAGACAGAGAAGGTAGACCACGCAATATGCGGACTGCACTATCCAGCGCTTCCTTGAGACAGTAACTGGGAAAGACCGAGACAGAGAAGGTAGACCACGCAATATGCGGACTGCACTATCCAGCGCTTCCTTGACACAGTAACTATGAAAGACCGAGACAGAGTAGGTAGACCACGCAATATGCGGACTGCACTATTCAGCGCTTTCTTGAGACAGTAACTATGAAAGACCGAGACAGAGAAGTTAGACCACGCAATATACGGACTGCACTATCCAGCGCTTTCTTGAGACAGTAACTATGAAAGACCGAGACAGAGAAGGTAGACCACGCAATATGCGGACTGCACTATCCAGCGCTTCCTTAAGACAGTAACTATGAAAGACCGAGACAGAGAAGGTAGACCACGCAATATACGGACTGCACTATCCAGCGCTTTCTTGAGACAGTAACTATGAAAGACCGAGACAGAGTAGGTAGACCACGCAATATGCGGACTGCACTATCCAGCGCTTTCTTGAGACAGTAACTATGAAAGACCGAGACAGAGAAGGTAGACCACGCAATATGCGGACTGCACTATCCAGCGCTTTCTTGAGACAGTAACTGGGAAAGACCGAGACAGAGAAGTTAGACCACGCAATATACGGACTGCACTATCCAGCGCTTTCTTGAGACAGTAACTGGGAAAGACCGAGACAGAGAAGTTAGACCACGCAATATGCGGACTGCACTATCCAGCGCTTTCTTGATACAGTAACTGGGAAAGACCGAGACAGAGAAGTTAGACCACGCAATATGCGGACTGCACTATCCAGCGCTTCCTTGACACAGTAACTATGAAAGACCGAGACAGAGAAGGTAGACCACGCAATATACGGACTGCATTATCCAGCGCTTCCTTAAGACAGTAACTATGAAAGACCGAGACAGAGAAGTTAGACCACGCAATATACGGACTGCACTATCCAGCGCTTTCTTGAGACAGTAACTATGAAAGACCGAGACAGAGAAGGTAGACCACGCAATATGCGGACTGCACTATCCAGCGCTTTCTTGAGACAGTAACTGGGAAAGACCGAGACAGAGAAGTTAGACCACGCAATATGCGGACTGCACTATCCAGCGCTTTCTTGGGACAGTAACTGGGAAAGACCGAGACAGAGAAGGTAGACCACGCAATATGCGGACTGCACTATCCAGCGCTTCCTTGAGACAGTAACTGGGAAAGACCGGGACAGAGAAGTTAGACCACGCTATATGCGGACTGCACTATTCAGCGCTTCCTTGAGACAGTAACTGGGAAAGACCGAGACAGAGAAGGTAGACCACGCAATATGCGGACTGCACTATCCAGCGCTTCCTTGAGACAGTAACTGGGAAAGACCGGGACAGAGAAGTTAGACCACGCTATATGCGGACTGCACTATTCAGCGCTTCCTTGAGACAGTAACTGGGAAAGACCGAGACAGAGAAGGTAGACCACGCAATATGCGGACTGCACTATCCAGCGCTTCCTTGAGACAGTAACTGGGAAAGACCGGGACAGAGAAGTTAGACCACGCTATATGCGGACTGCACTATTCAGCGCTTCCTTGAGACAGTAACTGGGAAAGACCGAGACAGAGAAGGTAGACCACGCAATATACGGACTGCACTATCCAGCGCTTCCTTGAGACAGTAACTGGGAAAGACCGAGACAGAGTAGTTAGACCACGCAATATGCGGACTGCACTATCCAGCGCTTCCTTGAGACAGTAACTGGGAAAGACCGAGACAGAGAAGGTAGACCACGCAATATGCGGACTGCACTATCCAGCGCTTCCTTGAGACAGTAACTGGGAAAGACCGGGACAGAGAAGTTAGACCACGCAATATGCGGACTGCACTATTCAGCGCTTCCTTGAGACAGTAACTGGGAAAGACCGAGACAGAGAAGGTAGACCACGCAATATACGGACTGCACAATTTCAAGCGCTTCCTTGGGACAGTAACTGGGAAAGACCGAGACAGAGAAGTTAGACCACGCAATATGCGGACTTCACTATTCAGCGCTTCCTTGAGACAGTAACTGGGAAAGACCGAGACAGAGAAGGTAGACCACGCAATATGCGGACTGCACTATCCAGCGCTTCCTTGAGACAGTAACTGGGAAAGACCGAGACAGAGAAGGTAGACCACGCAAAATACGGACTGCACTATCCAGCGCTTCCGTGAGACAGTAACTGGGAAAGACCGAGACAGAGAAGGTAGACCACGCAATATACGGACTGCACTATCCAGCGCTTCCTTGGGACAGTAACTGGGAAAGACCGAGACAGAGAAGGTAGACCACGCAATATGCGGACTGCACTATCCAGCGCTTCCTTGACACAGTAACTGGGAAAGACCGAGACAGAGTAGTTAGACCACGCAATATGCGGACTGCACTATCCAGCGCTTCCTTGAGACAGTAACTGGGAAAGACCGAGACAGAGAAGGTAGACCACGCAATATGCGGACTGCACTATTCAGCGCTTCCTTGAGACAGTAACTGGGAAAGACCGAGACAGAGTAGTTAGACCACGCAATATGCGGACTGCACTATTCAGCGCTTCCGTGAGACAGTAACTGGGAAAGACCAAGACAGAGTAATTAGACCACGCAATATGCGGACTGCACTATTCAGCGCTTCCGTGAGACAGTAACTGGGAAAGACCGAGACAGAGTAATTAGACCACGCAATAAGCGGACTGCACTATTCAGCGCTTCCGTGAGACAGTAACTGGGAAAGACCGAGACAGAGAAGGTAGACCACGCAATATGCGGACTGCATTATTCAGCGCTTCCTTAAGACAGTAACTGGGAAAGACCGAGACAGAGTAGTTAGACAACGCAATATGCGGACTGCACTATCCAGCGCTTCCTTGAGACAGTAACTGGGAAAGACGGAGACAGAGTAGGTAGACCACGCAATATGCGGACTGCACTATCCAGCGCTTTCTTGAGACAGTAACTATGAAAGACCGAGACAGAGAAGTTAGACCACGCAATATGCGGACTGCACTATCCAGCGCTTTCTTGAGACAGTAACTATGAAAGACCGAGACAGAGAAGTTAGACCACGCAATATGCGGACTGCACTATCCAGCGCTTCCTTGAGACAGTAACTGGGAAAGACGGAGACAGAGTAGGTAGACCACGCAATATGCGGACTGCACTATTCAGCGCTTTCTTGAGTCAGTAACTGGGAAAGACCGAGACAGAGAAGGTAGACCACGCAATATGCGGACTGCACTATCCAGCGCTTCCATGAGACAGTAACTATGAAAGACCGAGACAGAGAAGTTAGACCACGCAATATACGGACTGCACTATCCAGCGCTTCCTTGACACAGTAACTGGGAAAGACCGAGACAGAGTAGGTAGACCACGCAATATGCGGACTGTACTATCCAGCGCTTCCTTGAGACAGTAACTGGGAAAGACCGAGACAGAGAAGGTAGACCACGCAATATACGGACTGTACTATCCAGCGCTTTCTTGAGACAGTAACTATGAAAGACCGAGACAGAGAAGGTAGACCACGCAATATGCGGACTGCACTATCCAGCGCTTCCTTGAGACAGTAACTGGGAAAGACCGAGACAGAGAAGGTAGACCACGCAATATACGGACTGCACTATCCAGCGCTTCCTTGAGACAGTAACTGGGAAAGACCGAGACAGAGTAGGTAGACCACGCAATATGCGGACTGCACTATCCAGCGCTTCCTTGAGACAGTAACTGGGAAAGACCGAGACAGAGAAGGTAGACCACGCAATATACGGACTGCACTATCCAGCGCTTCCTTAAGACAGTAACTATGAAAGACCGAGACAGAGTAGGTAGACCACGCAATATGCGGACTGCACTATCCAGCGCTTCCTTGAGACAGTAACTGGGAAAGACCGAGACAGAGAAGGTAGACCACGCAATATGCGGACTGCACTATCCAGCGCTTCCTTGAGACAGTAACTATGAAAGACCGAGACAGAGAAGGTAGACCACGCAATATACGGACTGCACTATCCAGCGCTTCCTTAAGACAGTAACTATGAAAGACCGAGACAGAGTAGGTAGACCACGCAATATGCGGACTGCACTATCCAGCGCTTCCTTAAGACAGTAACTATGAAAGACCGAGACAGAGTAGGTAGACCACGCAATATGCGGACTGCACTATCCAGCGCTTCCTTGAGACAGTAACTGGGAAAGACCGAGACAGAGAAGGTAGACCACGCAATATGCGGACTGCACTATCCAGCGCTTCCTTGAGACAGTAACTATGAAAGACCGAGACAGAGAAGGTAGACCACGCAATATACGGACTGCACTATTCAGCGCTTCCTTAAGACAGTAACTGGGAAAGACCGAGACAGAGAAGGTAGACCACGCAATATACGGACTGCACTATCCAGCGCTTCCTTAAGACAGTAACTGGGAAAGACCGAGACAGAGAAGGTAGACCACGCAATATGCGGACTGCACTATCCAGCGCTTCCTTGAGACAGTAACTATGAAAGACCGAGACAGAGAAGGTAGACCACGCAATATGCGGACTGCACTATCCAGCGCTTCCTTAAGACAGTAACTATGAAAGACCGAGACAGAGTAGGTAGACCACGCAATATACGGACTGCACTATCCAGCGCTTCCTTAAGACAGTAACTATGAAAGACCGAGATAGAGAAGGTAGACCACGCAATATACGGACTGCACTATCCAGCGCTTCCTTAAGACAGTAACTATGAAAGACCGAGACAGAGAAGGTAGACCACGCAATATGCGGACTGCACTATCCAGCGCTTCCTTGAGACAGTAACCGGGAAAGACCGAGACAGAGAAGTTAGACCACGCAATATACGGACTGCACTATCCAGCGCTTCCTTGAGACAGTAACTATGAAAGACCGAGACAGAGAAGGTAGACCACGCAATATGCGGACTGAACTATCCAGCGCTTCCTTAAGACAGTAACTATGAAAGACCGAGACAGAGTAGGTAGACCACGCAATATACGGACTGCACTATCCAGCGCTTTCTTGACACAGTAACTGGGAAAGACCGAGACAGAGAAGTTAGACCACGCAATATGCGGACTGCACTATCCAGCGCTTTCTTGAGACAGTAACTATGAAAGACCGAGACAGAGTAGGTAGACCACGCAATATGCGGACTGCACTATCCAGCGCTTTCTTGACACAGTAACTATGAAAGACCGAGACAGAGAAGGTAGACCACGCAATATACGGACTGCACTATCCAGCGCTTCCTTAAGACAGTAACTATGAAAGACCGAGACAGAGAAGTTAGACCACGCAATATGCGGACTGCACTATCCAGCGCTTTCTTGAGACAGTAACTATGAAAGACCGAGACAGAGAAGTTAGACCACGCAATATACGGACTGCACTATCCAGCGCTTCCTTAAGACAGTAACTATGAAAGACCGAGACAGAGAAGTTAGACCACGCAATATACGGACTGCACTATCCAGCGCTTCCTTAAGACAGTAACTATGAAAGACCGAGACAGAGAAGTTAGACCACGCAATATGCGGACTGCACTATCCAGCGCTTCCTTAAGACAGTAACTATGAAAGACCGAGACAGAGTAGGTAGACCACGCAATATACGGACTGCACTATCCAGCGCTTTCTTGAGACAGTAACTGGGAAAGACCGAGACAGAGAAGGTAGACCACGCAATATGCGGACTGCACTATCCAGCACTTTCTTGAGACAGTAACTATGAAAGACCGAGACAGAGAAGTTAGACCACGCAATATGCGGACTGCACTATCCAGCGCTTTCTTGAGACAGTAACTATGAAAGACCGAGATAGAGAAGTTAGACCACGCAATATGCGGACTGCACTATCCAGCGCTTTCTTGACACAGTAACTATGAAAGACCGAGACAGAGAAGGTAGACCACGCAATATGCGGACTGCACTATCCAGCGCTTTCTTGAGACAGTAACTATGAAAGACCGAGACAGAGAAGTTAGACAACGCAATATACGGACTGCACTATCCAGCGCTTTCTTGAGACAGTAACTGGGAAAGACCGAGATAGAGAAGGTAGACCACGCAATATGCGGACTGCACTATCCAGCGCTTCCTTGAGACAGTAACTGGGAAAGACCGAGACAGAGAAGGTAGACCACGCAATATGCGGACTGCACTATCCAGCGCTTCCTTGAGACAGTAACTATGAAAGACCGAGACAGAGAAGTTAGACCACGCAATATACGGACTGCACTATTCAGCGCTTCCTTGAGACAGTAACTATGAAAGACCGAGACAGAGAAGTTAGACCACGCAATATACGGACTGCACTATCCAGCGCTTTCTTGAGACAGTAACTATGAAAGACCGAGACAGAGAAGGTAGACCACGCAATATGCGGACTGCACTATTCAGCGCTTCCTTGAGACAGTAACTGGGAAAGACCGAGACAGAGTAGGTAGACCACGCAATATGCGGACTGCACTATCCAGCGCTTCCTTGAGACAGTAACTGGGAAAGACCGAGACAGAGAAGGTAGACCACGCAATATGCGGACTGCACTATCCAGCGCTTCCTTGAGACAGTAACTGGGAAAGACCGAGACAGAGTAGGTAGACCACGCAATATACGGACTGCACTATCCAGCGCTTTCTTGAGACAGTAACTATGAAAGACCGAGACAGAGAAGGTAGACCACGCAATATGCGGACTGCACTATTCAGCGCTTCCTTGAGACAGTAACTGGGAAAGACCGAGACAGAGAAGTTAGACCACGCAATATGCGGACTGCACTATTCAGCGCTTCCTTGAGACAGTAACTGGGAAAGACCGAGACAGAGAAGGTAGACCACGCAAAATACGGACTGCACTATTCAGCGCTTTCTTGAGACAGTAACTATGAAAGACCGAGACAGAGAAGGTAGACCACGCAATATACGGACTGCACTTTCCAGCGCTTCCTTAAGACAGTAACTATGAAAGACCGAGACAGAGAAGGTAGACCACGCAATATACGGACTGCACTATTCAGCGCTTTCTTGAGACAGTAACTATGAAAGACCGAGACAGAGAAGTTAGACCACGCAATATGCGGACTGCACTATTCAGCGCTTCCTTGAGACAGTAACTGGGAAAGACCGAGACAGAGAAGGTAGACCACGCAATATACGGACTGCACTATTCAGCGCTTTCTTGAGACAGTAACTATGAAAGACCGAGACAGAGAAGGTAGACCACGCAATATGCGGACTGCACTATCCAGCGCTTCCTTAAGACAGTAACTATGAAAGACCGAGACAGAGAAGGTAGACCACGCAATATACGGACTGCACTATTCAGCGCTTTCTTGAGACAGTAACTATGAAAGACCGAGACAGAGAAGGTAGACCACGCAATATGCGGACTGCACTATCCAGCGCTTTCTTGAGACAGTAACTATGAAAGACCGAGACAGAGAAGGTAGACCACGCAATATGCGGACTGCACTATCCAGCGCTTCCTTGAGACAGTAACTATGAAAGACCGAGACAGAGAAGGTAGACCACGCAATATGCGGACTGCACTATTCAGCGCTTCCTTGAGACAGTAACTGGGAAAGACCGAGACAGAGTAGTTAGACCACGCAATATACGGACTGCACTATCCAGCGCTTCCTTGAGACAGTAACTGGGAAAGACCGAGACAGAGAAGGTAGACCACGCAATATACGGACTGCACTATCCAGCGCTTTCTTGAGACAGTAACTATGAAAGACCGAGACAGAGTAGTTAGACCACGCAATATACGGACTGCACTATCCAGCGCTTCCTTGAGACAGTAACTATGAAAGACCGAGACAGAGTAGGTAGACCACGCAATATACGGACTGCACTATCCAGCGCTTTCTTGAGACAGTAACTATGAAAGACCGAGACAGAGAAGGTAGACCACGCAATATGCGGACTGCACTATCCAGCGCTTTCTTGAGACAGTAACTATGAAAGACCGAGACAGAGTAGGTAGACCACGCAATATGCGGACTGCACTATCCAGCGCTTTCTTGAGACAGTAACTATGAAAGACCGAGACAGAGAAGGTAGACCACGCAATATGCGGACTGCACTATCCAGCGCTTTCTTGAGACAGTAACTATGAAAGACCGAGACAGAGAAGGTAGACCACGCAATATACGGACTGCACTATCCAGCGCTTTCTTGACACAGTAACTATGAAAGACCGAGACAGAGAAGGTAGACCTCGCAATATACGGACTGCACTATCCAGCGCTTCCTTGAGACAGTAACTGGGAAAGACCGAGACAGAGAAGGTAGACCACGCAATATGCGGACTGCACTATTCAGCGCTTCCTTAAGACAGTAACTGGGAAAGACCGAGACAGAGTAGGTAGACCACGCAATATACGGACTGCACTATCCAGCGCTTTCTTGAGACAGTAACTATGAAAGACCGAGACAGAGAAGGTAGACCACGCAATATACGGACTGCACTATCCAGCGCTTTCTTGACACAGTAACTATGAAAGACCGAGACAGAGAAGGTAGACCACGCAATATACGGACTGCACTATCCAGCGCTTTCTTGACACAGTAACTATGAAAGACCGAGACAGAGTAGGTAGACCACGCAATATACGGACTGCACTATCCAGCGCTTTCTTGAGACAGTAACTATGAAAGACCGAGACAGAGAAGTTAGACCACGCAATATGCGGACTGCACTATCCAGCGCTTCCTTAAGACAGTAACTATGAAAGACCGAGACAGAGAAGGTAGACCACGCAATATGCGGACTGCACTATCCAGCGCTTTCTTGAGACAGTAACTATGAAAGACCGAGACAGAGAAGGTAGACCACGCAATATACGGACTGCACTATCCAGCGCTTTCTTGAGACAGTAACTGGGAAAGACCGAGACAGAGAAGGTAGACCACGCAATATGCGGACTGCACTATCCAGCGCTTTCTTGAGACAGTAACTGGGAAAGACCGAGACAGAGAAGGTAGACCACGCAATATACGGACTGCACTATCCAGCGCTTTCTTGAGACAGTAACTGGGAAAGACCGAGACAGAGAAGGTAGACCACGCAATGTACGGACTGCACTATCCAGCGCTTCCTTAAGACAGTAACTATGAAAGACCGAGACAGAGAAGGTAGACCACGCAATATGCGGACTGCACTATCCAGCGCTTCCTTGAGACAGTAACTATGAAAGACCGAGACAGAGTAGGTAGACCACGCAATATGCGGACTGCACTATCCAGCGCTTCCTTGAGACAGTAACTATGAAAGACCGAGACAGAGTAGTTAGACCACGCAATATGCGGACTGCACTATTCAGCGCTTCCTTGAGACAGTAACTATGAAAGACCGAGACAGAGAAGGGAGACCACGCAATATGCGGACTGTACTATCCAGCGCTTTCTTGAGACAGTAACTAGGAAAGACCGAGACAGAGAAGTTAGACCACGCAATATACGGACTGCACTATCCAGCGCTTTCTTGAGACAGTAACTATGAAAGACCGAGACAGAGAAGGTAGACCACGCAATATACGGACTGCACTATCCAGCGCTTTCTTGAGACAGTAACTATGAAAGACCGAGACAGAGTAGGTAGACCACGCAATATACGGACTGCACTATCCAGCGCTTTCTTGACACAGTAACTATGAAAGACCGAGACAGAGAAGTTAGACCACGCAATATGCGGACTGCACTATTCAGCGCTTTCTTGAGACAGTAACTGGGAAAGACCGAGACAGAGAAGTTAGACCACGCAATATGCGGACTGCACTATCCAGCGCTTCCTTGACACAGTAACTATGAAAGACCGAGACAGAGTAGGTAGACCACGCAATATACGGACTGCACTATCCAGCGCTTCCTTGACACAGTAACTGGGAAAGACCGAGACAGAGAAGGTAGACCACGCAATATACGGACTGCACTATCCAGCGCTTCCTTAAGACAGTAACTGGGAAAGACCGAGACAGAGAAGGTAGACCACGCAATATGCGGACTGCACTATCCAGCGCTTCCTTGACACAGTAACTGGGAAAGACCGAGACAGAGAAGGTAGACCACGCAATATACGGACTGCACTATCCAGCGCTTCCATGAGACAGTAACTATGAAAGACCGAGACAGAGAAGGTAGACCACGCAATATGCGGACTGCACTATCCAGCGCTTTCTTGAGACAGTAACTATGAAAGACCGAGACAGAGAAGGTAGACCACGCAATATACGGACTGCACTATCCAGCGCTTTCTTGAGACAGTAACTATGAAAGACCGAGACAGAGTAGGTAGACCACGCAATATACGGACTGCACTATCCAGCGCTTTCTTGACACAGTAACTATGAAAGACCGAGACAGAGAAGGTAGACCACGCAATATATGGACTGCACTATCCAGCGCTTCCTTGACACAGTAACTGGGAAAGACCGAGACAGAGTAGGTAGACCACGCAATATGCGGACTGCACTATCCAGCGCTTCCTTGAGACAGTAACTGGGAAAGACCGAGACAGAGAAGTTAGACCACGCAATATACGGACTGCACTATCCAGCGCTTTCTTGAGACAGTAACTGGGAAAGACCGAGACAGAGAAGTTAGACCACGCAATATGCGGACTGCACTATTCAGCGCTTCCTTAAGACAGTAACTGGGAAAGACCGAGACAGAGAAGGTAGACCACGCAATATACGGACTGCACTATCCAGCGCTTCCTTAAGACAGTAACTATGAAAGACCGAGACAGAGTAGTTAGACCACGCAATATGCGGACTGCACTATTCAGCGCTTTCTTGACACAGTAACTGGGAAAGACCGAGACAGAGAAAGTAGACCACGCAATATACGGACTGCACTATTCAGCGCTTCCTTGAGACAGTAACTGGGAAAGACCGAGACAGAGAAGTTAGACCACGCAATATGCGGACTGCACTATTCAGCGCTTCCTTGAGACAGTAACTGGGAAAGACCGAGACAGAGAAGGTAGACCACGCAATATACGGACTGCACTATTCAGCGCTTTCTTGAGACAGTAACTATGAAAGACCGAGACAGAGAAGGTAGACCACGCAATATACGGACTGCACTATCCAGCGCTTCCTTAAGACAGTAACTATGAAAGACCGAGACAGAGAAGGTAGACCACGCAATATACGGACTGCACTATTCAGCGCTTTCTTGAGACAGTAACTATGAAAGACCGAGACAGAGAAGTTAGACCACGCAATATGCGGACTGCACTATTCAGCGCTTCCTTGAGACAGTAACTGGGAAAGACCGAGACAGAGAAGGTAGACCACGCAATATACGGACTGCACTATTCAGCGCTTTCTTGAGACAGTAACTATGAAAGACCGAGACAGAGAAGGTAGACCACGCAATATGCGGACTGCACTATCCAGCGCTTCCTTAAGACAGTAACTATGAAAGACCGAGACAGAGAAGGTAGACCACGCAATATACGGACTGCACTATTCAGCGCTTTCTTGAGACAGTAACTATGAAAGACCGAGACAGAGAAGGTAGACCACGCAATATGCGGACTGCACTATCCAGCGCTTTCTTGAGACAGTAACTATGAAAGACCGAGACAGAGAAGGTAGACCACGCAATATGCGGACTGCACTATCCAGCGCTTTCTTGAGACAGTAACTATGAAAGACCGAGACAGAGAAGGTAGACCACGCAATATGCGGACTGCACTATTCAGCGCTTCCTTGAGACAGTAACTGGGAAAGACCGAGACAGAGTAGTTAGACCACGCAATATACGGACTGCACTATCAAGCGCTTCCTTGAGACAGTAACTGGGAAAGACCGAGACAGAGAAGGTAGACCACGCAATATACGGACTGCACTATCCAGCGCTTTCTTGAGACAGTAACTATGAAAGACCGAGACAGAGTAGTTAGACCACGCAATATACGGACTGCACTATCCAGCGCTTCCTTGAGACAGTAACTATGAAAGACCGAGACAGAGTAGGTAGACCACGCAATATACGGACCGCACTATCCAGCGCTTTCTTGAGACAGTAACTATGAAAGACCGAGACAGAGAAGGTAGACCACGCAATATGCGGGCTGCACTATCCAGCGCTTTCTTGAGACAGTAACAATGAAAGACCGAGACAGAGTAGGTAGACCACGCAATATGCGGACTGCACTATCCAGCGCTTTCTTGAGACAGTAACTATGAAAGACCGAGACAGAGAAGGTAGACCACGCAATATGCGGACTGCACTATCCAGCGCTTTCTTGAGACAGTAACTATGAAAGACCGAGACAGAGAAGGTAGACCACGCAATATACGGACTGCACTATCCAGCGCTTTCTTGACACAGTAACTATGAAAGACCGAGACAGAGAAGGTAGACCTCGCAATATACGGACTGCACTATCCAGCGCTTCCTTGAGACAGTAACTGGGAAAGACCGAGACAGAGAAGGTAGACCACGCAATATGCGGACTGCACTATTCAGCGCTTCCTTAAGACAGTAACTGGGAAAGACCGAGACAGAGTAGGTAGACCACGCAATATACGGACTGCACTATCCAGCGCTTTCTTGAGACAGTAACTATGAAAGACCGAGACAGAGAAGGTAGACCACGCAATATACGGACTGCACTATCCAGCGCTTTCTTGACACAGTAACTATGAAAGACCGAGACAGAGAAGGTAGACCACGCAATATACGGACTGCACTATCCAGCGCTTTCTTGACACAGTAACTATGAAAGACCGAGACAGAGTAGGTAGACCACGCAATATACGGACTGCACTATCCAGCGCTTTCTTGAGACAGTAACTATGAAAGACCGAGACAGAGAAGTTAGACCACGCAATATGCGGACTGCACTATCCAGCGCTTCCTTAAGACAGTAACTATGAAAGACCGAGACAGAGAAGGTAGACCACGCAATATGCGGACTGCACTATCCAGCGCTTTCTTGAGACAGTAACTATGAAAGACCGAGACAGAGAAGGTAGACCACGCAATATACGGACTGCACTATCCAGCGCTTTCTTGAGACAGTAACTGGGAAAGACCGAGACAGAGAAGGTAGACCACGCAATATGCGGACTGCACTATCCAGCGCTTTCTTGAGACAGTAACTGGGAAAGACCGAGACAGAGAAGGTAGACCACGCAATATACGGACTGCACTATCCAGCGCTTTCTTGAGACAGTAACTGGGAAAGACCGAGACAGAGAAGGTAGACCACGCAATGTACGGACTGCACTATCCAGCGCTTCCTTAAGACAGTAACTATGAAAGACCGAGACAGAGAAGGTAGACCACGCAATATGCGGACTGCACTATCCAGCGCTTCCTTGAGACAGTAACTATGAAAGACCGAGACAGAGTAGGTAGACCACGCAATATGCGGACTGCACTATCCAGCGCTTCCTTGAGACAGTAACTATGAAAGACCGAGACAGAGTAGTTAGACCACGCAATATGCGGACTGCACTATTCAGCGCTTCCTTGAGACAGTAACTATGAAAGACCGAGACAGAGAAGGTAGACCACGCAATATGCGGACTGTACTATCCAGCGCTTTCTTGAGACAGTAACTATGAAAAACCGAGACAGAGAAGTTAGACCACGCAATATACGGACTGCACTATCCAGCGCTTTCTTGAGACAGTAACTATGAAAGACCGAGACAGAGAAGGTAGACCACGCAATATACGGACTGCACTATCCAGCGCTTTCTTGACACAGTAACTATGAAAGACCGAGACAGAGAAGTTAGACCACGCAATATGCGGACTGCACTATTCAGCGCTTTCTTGAGACAGTAACTGGGAAAGACCGAGACAGAGAAGTTAGACCACGCAATATGCGGACTGCACTATCCAGCGCTTCCTTGACACAGTAACTATGAAAGACCGAGACAGAGTAGGTAGACCACGCAATATACGGACTGCACTATCCAGCGCTTCCTTGACACAGTAACTGGGAAAGACCGAGACAGAGAAGGTAGACCACGCAATATACCGACTGCACTATCCAGCGCTTCCTTAAGACAGTAACTGGGAAAGACCGAGACAGAGAAGGTAGACCACGCAATATGCGGACTGCACTATCCAGCGCTTCCTTGACACAGTAACTGGGAAAGACCGAGACAGAGAAGGTAGACCACGCAATATACGGACTGCACTATCCAGCGCTTCCATGAGACAGTAACTATGAAAGACCGAGACAGAGAAGGTAGACCACGCAATATGCGGACTGCACTATCCAGCGCTTTCTTGAGACAGTAACTATGAAAGACCGAGACAGAGAAGGTAGACCACGCAATATACGGACTGCACTATCCAGCGCTTTCTTGAGACAGTAACTATGAAAGACCGAGACAGAGTAGGTAGACCACGCAATATACGGACTGCACTATCCAGCGCTTTCTTGACACAGTAACTATGAAAGACCGAGACAGAGAAGGTAGACCACGCAATATATGGACTGCACTATCCAGCGCTTCCTTGACACAGTAACTGGGAAAGACCGAGACAGAGTAGGTAGACCACGCAATATGCGGACTGCACTATCCAGCGCTTCCTTGAGACAGTAACTGGGAAAGACCGAGACAGAGAAGTTAGACCACGCAATATACGGACTGCACTATCCAGCGCTTTCTTGAGACAGTAACTGGGAAAGACCGAGACAGAGAAGTTAGACCACGCAATATGCGGACTGCACTATTCAGCGCTTCCTTAAGACAGTAACTGGGAAAGACCGAGACAGAGAAGGTAGACCACGCAATATACGGACTGCACTATCCAGCGCTTCCTTAAGACAGTAACTATGAAAGACCGAGACAGAGTAGTTAGACCACGCAATATGCGGACTGCACTATTCAGCGCTTTCTTGACACAGTAACTGGGAAAGACCGAGACAGAGAAAGTAGACCACGCAATATACGGACTGCACTATTCAGCGCTTCCTTGACACAGTAACTATGAAAGACCGAGACAGAGTAGGTAGACCACGCAATATACGGACTGCACTATCCAGCGCTTCCTTAAGACAGTAACTATGAAAGACCGAGACAGAGAAGGTAGACCACGCAATATACGGACTGCACTATCCAGCGCTTCCTTGAGACAGTAACTGGGAAAGACCGAGACAGAGAAGGTAGAACACGCAATATGCGGACTGCACTATCCAGCGCTTTCTTGAGACAGTAACTATGAAAGACCGAGACAGAGAAGGTAGACCACGCAATATGCGGACTGCACTATCCAGCGCTTTCTTGAGACAGTAACTGGGAAAGACCGAGACAGAGAAGGTAGACCACGCAATATGCGGACTGCACTATCCAGCGCTTCCTTGAGACAGTAACTGGGAAAGACCGAGACAGAGAAGGTAGACCACGCAATATGCGGACTGCACTATCCAGCGCTTTCTTGAGACAGTAACTGGGAAAGACCGAGAGAGAGTAGGTAGACCACGCAATATGCGGACTGCACTATCCAGCGCTTTCTTGAGACAGTAACTGGGAAAGACCGAGAGAGAGTAGGTAGACCACGCAATATGCGGACTGCACTATCCAGCGCTTCCATGAGACAGTAACTATGAAAGACCGAGACAGAGAAGGTAGACCACGCAATATGCGGACTGCACTATCCAGCGCTTCCTTGAGACAGTAACTGGGAAAGACCGAGACAGAGAAGGTAGACCACGCAATATGCGGACTGCACTATCCAGCGCTTCCTTGACACAGTAACTATGAAAGACCGAGACAGAGTAGGTAGACACGCAATATGCGGACTGCACTATTCAGCGCTTTCTTGAGACAGTAACTATGAAAGACCGAGACAGAGAAGTTAGACCACGCAATATACGGACTGCACTATCCAGCGCTTTCTTGAGACAGTAACTATGAAAGACCGAGACAGAGAAGGTAGACCACGCAATATGCGGACTGCACTATCCAGCGCTTCCTTAAGACAGTAACTATGAAAGACCGAGACAGAGAAGGTAGACCACGCAATATACGGACTGCACTATCCAGCGCTTTCTTGAGACAGTAACTATGAAAGACCGAGACAGAGTAGGTAGACCACGCAATATGCGGACTGCACTATCCAGCGCTTTCTTGAGACAGTAACTATGAAAGACCGAGACAGAGAAGGTAGACCACGCAATATGCGGACTGCACTATCCAGCGCTTTCTTGAGACAGTAACTGGGAAAGACCGAGACAGAGAAGTTAGACCACGCAATATACGGACTGCACTATCCAGCGCTTTCTTGAGACAGTAACTGGGAAAGACCGAGACAGAGAAGTTAGACCACGCAATATGCGGACTGCACTATCCAGCGCTTTCTTGAGACAGTAACTGGGAAAGACCGAGACAGAGAAGTTAGACCACGCAATATGCGGACTGCACTATCCAGCGCTTCCTTGACACAGTAACTATGAAAGACCGAGACAGAGAAGGTAGACCACGCAATATACGGACTGCATTATCCAGCGCTTCCTTAAGACAGTAACTATGAAAGACCGAGACAGAGAAGTTAGACCACGCAATATACGGACTGCACTATCCAGCGCTTTCTTGAGACAGTAACTATGAAAGACCGAGACAGAGAAGGTAGACCACGCAATATGCGGACTGCACTATCCAGCGCTTTCTTGAGACAGTAACTGGGAAAGACCGAGACAGAGAAGTTAGACCACGCAATATGAGGACTGCACTATCCAGCGCTTTCTTGAGACAGTAACTATGAAAGACCGAGACAGAGAAGGTAGACCACGCAATATACGGACTGCACTATCCAGCGCTTCCTTGAGACAGTAACTGGGAAAGACCGAGACAGAGAAGGTAGACCACGCAATATACGGACTGCACTATCCAGCGCTTTCTTGAGACAGTAACTATGAAAGACCGAGACAGAGAAGGTAGACCACGCAATATGCGGACTGCACTATCCAGCGCTTTCTTGAGACAGTAACTATGAAAGACCGAGACAGAGAAGTTAGACCACGCAATATACGGACTGCACTATCCAGCGCTTCCTTGTGACAGTAACTGGGAAAGACCGAGACAGAGAAGTTAGACCACGCAATATACGGACTGCACTATCCAGCGCTTCCTTGAGACAGTAACTGGGAAAGGCCGAGACAGAGAAGGTAGACCACGCAATATACGGACTGCACTATCCAGCGCTTCCTTGAGACAGTAACTGGGAAAGACCGAGACAGAGAAGGTAGACCACGCAATATGCGGACTGCACTATCCAGCGCTTTCTTGAGACAGTAACTATGAAAGACCGAGACAGAGAAGGTAGACCACGCAATATGCGGACTGCACTATCCAGCGCTTTCTTGAGACAGTAACTATGAAAGACCGAGACAGAGAAGGTAGACCACGCAATATGCGGACTGCACTATCCAGCGCTTCCTTGAGACAGTAACTGGGAAAGACCGAGACAGAGAATGTAGACCACGCAATATGCGGACTGCACTATCCAGCGCTTCCTTGAGACAGTAACTATGAAAGACCGAGACAGAGTAGTTAGACCACGCAATATACGGACTGCACTATCCAGCGCTTCCATGAGACAGTAACTATGAAAGACCGAGACAGAGAAGGTAGACCACGCAATATGCGGACTGCACTATCCAGCGCTTTCTTGAGACAGTAACTATGAAAGACCGAGACAGAGAAGGTAGACCACGCAATATACGGACTGCACTATCCAGCGCTTTCTTGAGACAGTAACTGGGAAAGACCGAGACAGAGTAGTTAGACCACGCAATATGCGGACTGCACTATTCAGCGCTTCCTTGAGACAGTAACCATGAAAGACCGAGACAGAGAAGGTAGACCACGCAATATACGGACTGCACTATCCAGCGCTTTCTTGAGACAGTAACTGGGAAAGACCGAGACAGAGAAGGTAGACCACGCAATATGCGGACTGCACTATCCAGCGCTTTCTTGAGACAGTAACTGGGAAAGACCGAGACAGAGAAGGTAGACCACGCAATATACGGACTGCACTATCCAGCGCTTTCTTGAGACAGTAACTGGGAAAGACCGAGACAGAGAAGGTAGACCACGCAATGTACGGACTGCACTATCCAGCGCTTCATTAAGACAGTAACTATGAAAGACCGAGACAGAGAAGGTAGACCACGCAATATGCGGACTGCACTATCCAGCGCTTCCTTGAGACAGTAACTATGAAAGACCGAGACAGAGTAGGTAGACCACGCAATATGCGGACTGCACTATCCAGCGCTTCCTTGAGACAGTAACTATGAAAGACCGAGACAGAGTAGTTAGACCACGCAATATGCGGACTGCACTATTCAGCGCTTCCTTGAGACAGTAACTATGAAAGACCGAGACAGAGAAGGTAGACCACGCAATATGCGGACTGTACTATCCAGCGCTTTCTTGAGACAGTAACTATGAAAGACCGAGACAGAGAAGTTAGACCACGCAATATACGGACTTCACTATCCAGCGCTTTCTTGAGACAGTAACTATGAAAGACCGAGACAGAGAAGGTAGACCACGCAATATACGGACTGCACTATCCAGCGCTTTCTTGAGACAGTAACTATGAAAGACCGAGACAGAGTAGGTAGACCACGCAATATACGGACTGCACTATCCAGCGCTTTCTTGACACAGTAACTATGAAAGACCGAGACAGAGAAGTTAGACCACGCAATATGCGGACTGCACTATCCAGCGCTTCCTTGACACAGTAACTATGAAAGACCGAGACAGAGTAGGTAGACCACGCAATATACGGACTGCACTATCCAGCGCTTCCTTGACACAGTAACTGGGAAAGACCGAGACAGAGAAGGTAGACCACGCAATATACGGACTGCACTATCCAGCGCTTCCTTAAGACAGTAACTGGGAAAGACCGAGACAGAGAAGGTAGACCACGCAATATGCGGACTGCACTATCCAGCGCTTCCTTGACACAGTAACTGGGAAAGACCGAGACAGAGAAGGTAGACCACGCAATATACGGACTGCACTATCCAGCGCTTCCATGAGACAGTAACTATGAAAGACCGAGACAGAGAAGGTAGACCACGCAATATGCGGACTGCACTATCCAGCGCTTTCTTGAGACAGTAACTATGAAAGACCGAGACAGAGAAGGTAGACCACGCAATATACGGACTGCACTATCCAGCGCTTTCTTGAGACAGTAACTATGAAAGACCGAGACAGAGTAGGTAGACCACGCAATATACGGACTGCACTATCCAGCGCTTTCTTGACACAGTAACTATGAAAGACCGAGACAGAGAAGGTAGACCACGCAATATACGGACTGCACTATCCAGCGCTTCCTTGACACAGTAACTGGGAAAGACCGAGACAGAGTAGGTAGACCACGCAATATGCGGACTGCACTATCCAGCGCTTCCTTGAGACAGTAACTGGGAAAGACCGAGACAGAGAAGTTAGACCACGCAATATACGGACTGCACTATCCAGCGCTTTCTTGAGACAGTAACTGGGAAAGACCGAGACAGAGAAGTTAGACCACGCAATATGCGGACTGCACTATTCAGCGCTTCCTTAAGACAGTAACTGGGAAAGACCGAGACAGAGAAGGTAGACCACGCAATATACGGACTGCACTATCCAGCGCTTCCTTAAGACAGTAACTATGAAAGACCGAGACAGAGTAGTTAGACCACGCAATATGCGGACTGCACTATTCAGCGCTTTCTTGACACAGTAACTGGGAAAGACCGAGACAGAGAAAGTAGACCACGCAATATACGGACTGCACTATCCAGCGCTTCCTTAAGACAGTAACTATGAAAGACCGAGACAGAGAAGGTAGACCACGCAATATACGGACTGCACTATCCAGCGCTTCCTTGAGACAGTAACTGGGAAAGACCGAGACAGAGAAGGTAGACCACGCAATATGCGGACTGCACTATCCAGCGCTTTCTTGAGACAGTAACTATGAAAGACCGAGACAGAGAAGGTAGACCACGCAATATGCGGACTGCACTATCCAGCGCTTTCTTGAGACAGTCACTGGGAAAGACCGAGACAGAGAAGGTAGACCACGCAATATGCGGACTGCACTATCCAGCGCTTCCTTGAGACAGTAACTGGGAAAGACCGAGACAGAGAAGGTAGACCACGCAATATGCGGACTGCACTATCCAGCGCTTTCTTGAGACAGTAACTATGAAAGACCGAGACAGAGTAGGTAGACCACGCAATATGCGGACTGCACTATCCAGCGCTTTCTTGAGACAGTAACTGGGAAAGACCGAGACAGAGTAGGTAGACCACGCAATATGCGGACTGCACTATCCAGCGCTTCCATGAGACAGTAACTATGAAAGACCGAGACAGAGAAGGTAGACCACGCAATATGCGGACTGCACTATCCAGCGCTTCCTTGAGACAGTAACTGGGAAAGACCGAGACAGAGAAGGTAGACCACGCAATATGCGGACTGCACTATCCAGCGCTTCCTTGACACAGTAACTATGAAAGACCGAGACAGAGTAGGTAGACCACGCAATATGCGGACTGCACTATTCAGCGCTTTCTTGAGACAGTAACTATGAAAGACCGAGACAGAGAAGTTAGACCACGCAATATACGGACTGCACTATCCAGCGCTTTCTTGAGACAGTAACTATGAAAGACCGAGACAGAGAAGGTAGACCACGCAATATGCGGACTGCACTATCCAGCGCTTCCTTAAGACAGTAACTATGAAAGACCGAGACAGAGAAGGTAGACCACGCAATATACGGACTGCACTATCCAGCGCTTTCTTGAGACAGTAACTATGAAAGACCGAGACAGAGTAGGTAGACCACGCAATATGCGGACTGCACTATCCAGCGCTTTCTTGAGACAGTAACTATGAAAGACCGAGACAGAGAAGGTAGACCACGCAATATGCGGACTGCACTATCCAGCGCTTTCTTGAGACAGTAACTGGGAAAGACCGAGACAGAGAAGTTAGACCACGCAATATACGGACTGCACTATCCAGCGCTTTCTTGAGACAGTAACTGGGAAAGACCGAGACAGAGAAGTTAGACCACGCAATATGCGGACTGCACTATCCAGCGCTTTCTTGATACAGTAACTGGGAAAGACCGAGACAGAGAAGTTAGACCACGCAATATGCGGACTGCACTATCCAGCGCTTCCTTGACACAGTAACTATGAAAGACCGAGACAGAGAAGGTAGACCACGCAATATACGGACTGCATTATCCAGCGCTTCCTTAAGACAGTAACTATGAAAGACCGAGACAGAGAAGTTAGACCACGCAATATACGGACTGCACTATCCAGCGCTTTCTTGAGACAGTAACTATGAAAGACCGAGACAGAGAAGGTAGACCACGCAATATGCGGACTGCACTATCCAGCGCTTTCTTGAGACAGTAACTGGGAAAGACCGAGACAGAGAAGTTAGACCACGCAATATGCGGACTGCACTATCCAGCGCTTTCTTGGGACAGTAACTATGAAAGACCGAGACAGAGAAGGTAGACCACGCAATATACGGACTGCACTATCCAGCGCTTCCTTGAGACAGTAACTGGGAAAGACCGAGACAGAGAAGGTAGACCACGCAATATACGGACTGCACTATCCAGCGCTTTCTTGAGACAGTAACTATGAAAGACCGAGACAGAGAAGGTAGACCACGCAATATTCGGACTGCACTATCCAGCGCTTTCTTGAGACAGTAACTATGAAAGACCGAGACAGAGAAGTTAGACCACGCAATATACGGACTGCACTATCCAGCGCTTCCTTGTGACAGTAACTGGGAAAGACCGAGACAGAGAAGTTAGACCACGCAATATACGGACTGCACTATCCAGCGCTTCCTTGAGACAGTAACTGGGAAAGACCGAGACAGAGAAGGTAGACCACGCAATATACGGACTGCACTATCCAGCGCTTCCTTGAGACAGTAACTGGGAAAGACCGAGACAGAGAAAGTAGACCACGCAATATGCGGACTGCACTATCCAGCGCTTTCTTGAGACAGTAACTATGAAAGACCGAGACAGAGAAGGTAGACCACGCAATATGCGGACTGCACTATCCAGCGCTTTCTTGAGACAATAACTATGAAAGACCGAGACAGAGAAGGTAGACCACGCAATATGCGGACTGCACTATCCAGCGCTTCCTTGAGACAGTAACTGGGAAAGACCGAGACAGAGAAGGTAGACCACGCAATATGCGGACTGCACTATCCAGCGCTTCCTTGAGACAGTAACTATGAAAGACCGAGACAGAGTAGTTAGACCACGCAATATACGGACTGCACTATCCAGCGCTTCCATGAGACAGTAACTATGAAAGACCGAGACAGAGAAGGTAGACCACGCAATATGCGGACTGCACTATCCAGCGCTTTCTTGAGACAGTAACTATGAAAGACCGAGACAGAGAAGGTAGACCACGCAATATGCGGACTGCACTATCCAGCGCTTCCATGAGACAGTAACTGGGAAAGACCGAGACAGAGAAGTTAGACCACGCAATATACGGACTGCACTATCCAGCGCTTTCTTGAGACAGTAACTATGAAAGACCGAGACAGAGTAGGTAGACCACGCAATATACGGACTGCACTATCCAGCGCTTCCTTGAGACAGTAACTGGGAAAGACCGAGACAGAGTAGGTAGACCACGCAATATACGGACTGCACTATCCAGCGCTTTCTTGAGACAGTAACTATGAAAGACCGAGACAGAGAAGGTAGACCACGCAATATGCGGACTGCACTATCCAGCGCTTTCTTGAGACAGTAACTGGGAAAGACCGAGACAGAGTAGGTAGACCACGCAATATGCGGACTGCACTATCCAGCGCTTTCTTGAGACAGTAACTATGAAAGACCGAGACAGAGAAGGTAGACCACGCAATATGCGGACTGCACTATCCAGCGCTTTCTTGAGACAGTAACTATGAAAGACCGAGACAGAGTAGGTAGACCACGCAATATGCGGACTGCACTATCCAGCGCTTTCTTGAGACAGTAACTGGGAAAGACCGAGACAGAGTAGGTAGACCACGCAATATGCGGACTGCACTATCCAGCGCTTCCATGAGACAGTAACTATGAAAGACCGAGACAGAGAAGGTAGACCACGCAATATGCGGACTGCACTATCCAGCGCTTCCTTGAGACAGTAACTGGGAAAGACCGAGACAGAGAAGGTAGACCACGCAATATGCGGACTGCACTATCCAGCGCTTCCTTGAGACAGTAACTATGAAAGACCGAGACAGAGAAGGTAGACCACGCAATATGCGGACTGCACTATCCAGCGCTTCCTTAAGACAGTAACTATGAAAGACCGAGACAGAGAAGGTAGACCACGCAATATACGGACTGCACTATCCAGCGCTTCCTTAAGACAGTAACTGGGAAAGACCGAGACAGAGTAGGTAGACCACGCAATATGCGGACTGCACTATTCAGCGCTTTCTTGAGACAGTAACTATGAAAGACCGAGACAGAGAAGGTAGACCACGCAATATGCGGACTGCACTATCCAGCGCTTCCTTGAGACAGTAACTGGGAAAGACCGAGACAGAGAAGGTAGACCACGCAATATGCGGACTGCACTATCCAGCGCTTCCTTAAGACAGTAACTGGGAAAGACCGAGACAGAGAAGGTAGACCACGCAATATACGGACTGCACTATCCAGCGCTTCCTTGAGACAGTAACTATGAAAGACCGAGACAGAGAAGGTAGACCACGCAATATACGGACTGCACTATCCAGCGCTTCCTTGAGACAGTACCTATGAAAGACCGAGACAGAGAAGGTAGACCACGCAATATGCGGACTGCACTATCCAGCGCTTCCTTGAGACAGTAACTATGAAAGACCGAGACAGAGAAGGTAGACCACGCAATATGCGGACTGCACTATCCAGCGCTTCCTTGAGACAGTAACTGGGAAAGACCGAGACAGAGAAGGTAGACCACGCAATATACGGACTGCACTATCCAGCGCTTTCTTGAGACAGTAACTATGAAAGACCGAGACAGAGAAGTTAGACCACGCAATATGCGGACTGCACTATCCAGCGCTTTCTTGAGACAGTAACTGGGAAAGACCGAGACAGAGAAGGTAGACCACGCAATATGCGGACTGCACTATCCAGCGCTTCCTTGAGACAGTAACTATGAAAGACCGAGACAGAGAAGGTAGACCACGCAATATGCGGACTGCACTATCCAGCGCTTTCTTGAGACAGTAACTATGAAAGACCGAGACAGAGAAGGTAGACCACGCAATATACGGACTGCACTATCCAGCGCTTCCTTAAGACAGTAACTGGGAAAGACCGAGACAGAGAAGGTAGACCACGCAATATACGGACTGCACTATCCAGCGCTTTCTTGAGACAGTAACTATGAAAGACCGAGACAGAGAAGGTAGACCACGCAATATGCGGACTGCACTATCCAGCGCTTTCTTGAGACAGTAACTATGAAAGACCGAGACAGAGAAGTTAGACCACGCAATATACGGACTGCACTATCCAGCGCTTCCATGAGACAGTAACTGGGAAAGACCGAGACAGAGAAGGTAGACCACGCAATATACGGACTGCACTATCCAGCGCTTTCTTGACACAGTAACTGGGAAAGACCGAGACAGAGTAGTTAGACCACGCAATATACGGACTGCACTATCCAGCGCTTTCTTGACACAGTAACTGGGAAAGACCGAGACAGAGAAGGTAGACCACGCAATATGCGGACTGCACTATCCAGCGCTTTCTTGACACAGTAACTATGAAAGACCGAGACAGAGAAGTTAGACCACGCAATATACGGACTGCACTATCCAGCGCTTCCATGAGACAGTAACTATGAAAGACCGAGACAGAGAAGGTAGACCACGCAATATGCGGACTGCACTATCCAGCGCTTTCTTGAGACAGTAACTATGAAAGACCGAGACAGAGAAGGTAGACCACGCAATATACGGACTGCACTATCCAGCGCTTTCTTGAGACAGTAACTATGAAAGACCGAGACAGAGTAGGTAGACCACGCAATATACGGACTGCACTATCCAGCGCTTTCTTGACACAGTAACTATGAAAGACCGAGACAGAGAAGGTAGACCACGCAATATATGGACTGCACTATCCAGCGCTTCCTTGACACAGTAACTGGGAAAGACCGAGACAGAGTAGGTAGACCACGCAATATGCGGACTGCACTATCCAGCGCTTCCTTGAGACAGTAACTGGGAAAGACCGAGACAGAGAAGTTAGACCACGCAATATACGGACTGCACTATCCAGCGCTTTCTTGAGACAGTAACTGGGAAAGACCGAGACAGAGAAGTTAGACCACGCAATATGCGGACTGCACTATTCAGCGCTTCCTTAAGACAGTAACTGGGAAAGACCGAGACAGAGAAGGTAGACCACGCAATATACGGACTGCACTATCCAGCGCTTCCTTAAGACAGTAACTATGAAAGACCGAGACAGAGTAGTTAGACCACGCAATATGCGGACTGCACTATTCAGCGCTTTCTTGACACAGTAACTGGGAAAGACCGAGACAGAGAAAGTAGACCACGCAATATACGGACTGCACTATTCAGCGCTTCCTTGACACAGTAACTATGAAAGACCGAGACAGAGTAGGTAGACCACGCAATATACGGACTGCACTATCCAGCGCTTCCTTAAGACAGTAACTATGAAAGACCGAGACAGAGAAGGTAGACCACGCAATATACGGACTGCACTATCCAGCGCTTCCTTGAGACAGTAACTGGGAAAGACCGAGACAGAGAAGGTAGAACACGCAATATGCGGACTGCACTATCCAGCGCTTTCTTGAGACAGTAACTATGAAAGACCGAGACAGAGAAGGTAGACCACGCAATATGCGGACTGCACTATCCAGCGCTTTCTTGAGACAGTAACTGGGAAAGACCGAGACAGAGAAGGTAGACCACGCAATATGCGGACTGCACTATCCAGCGCTTCCTTGAGACAGTAACTGGGAAAGACCGAGACAGAGAAGGTAGACCACGCAATATGCGGACTGCACTATCCAGCGCTTTCTTGAGACAGTAACTGGGAAAGACCGAGAGAGAGTAGGTAGACCACGCAATATGCGGACTGCACTATCCAGCGCTTTCTTGAGACAGTAACTGGGAAAGACCGAGAGAGAGTAGGTAGACCACGCAATATGCGGACTGCACTATCCAGCGCTTCCATGAGACAGTAACTATGAAAGACCGAGACAGAGAAGGTAGACCACGCAATATGCGGACTGCACTATCCAGCGCTTCCTTGAGACAGTAACTGGGAAAGACCGAGACAGAGAAGGTAGACCACGCAATATGCGGACTGCACTATCCAGCGCTTCCTTGACACAGTAACTATGAAAGACCGAGACAGAGTAGGTAGACACGCAATATGCGGACTGCACTATTCAGCGCTTTCTTGAGACAGTAACTATGAAAGACCGAGACAGAGAAGTTAGACCACGCAATATACGGACTGCACTATCCAGCGCTTTCTTGAGACAGTAACTATGAAAGACCGAGACAGAGAAGGTAGACCACGCAATATGCGGACTGCACTATCCAGCGCTTCCTTAAGACAGTAACTATGAAAGACCGAGACAGAGAAGGTAGACCACGCAATATACGGACTGCACTATCCAGCGCTTTCTTGAGACAGTAACTATGAAAGACCGAGACAGAGTAGGTAGACCACGCAATATGCGGACTGCACTATCCAGCGCTTTCTTGAGACAGTAACTATGAAAGACCGAGACAGAGAAGGTAGACCACGCAATATGCGGACTGCACTATCCAGCGCTTTCTTGAGACAGTAACTGGGAAAGACCGAGACAGAGAAGTTAGACCACGCAATATACGGACTGCACTATCCAGCGCTTTCTTGAGACAGTAACTGGGAAAGACCGAGACAGAGAAGTTAGACCACGCAATATGCGGACTGCACTATCCAGCGCTTTCTTGAGACAGTAACTGGGAAAGACCGAGACAGAGAAGTTAGACCACGCAATATGCGGACTGCACTATCCAGCGCTTCCTTGACACAGTAACTATGAAAGACCGAGACAGAGAAGGTAGACCACGCAATATACGGACTGCATTATCCAGCGCTTCCTTAAGACAGTAACTATGAAAGACCGAGACAGAGAAGTTAGACCACGCAATATACGGACTGCACTATCCAGCGCTTTCTTGAGACAGTAACTATGAAAGACCGAGACAGAGAAGGTAGACCACGCAATATGCGGACTGCACTATCCAGCGCTTTCTTGAGACAGTAACTGGGAAAGACCGAGACAGAGAAGTTAGACCACGCAATATGAGGACTGCACTATCCAGCGCTTTCTTGAGACAGTAACTATGAAAGACCGAGACAGAGAAGGTAGACCACGCAATATACGGACTGCACTATCCAGCGCTTCCTTGAGACAGTAACTGGGAAAGACCGAGACAGAGAAGGTAGACCACGCAATATACGGACTGCACTATCCAGCGCTTTCTTGAGACAGTAACTATGAAAGACCGAGACAGAGAAGGTAGACCACGCAATATGCGGACTGCACTATCCAGCGCTTTCTTGAGACAGTAACTATGAAAGACCGAGACAGAGAAGTTAGACCACGCAATATACGGACTGCACTATCCAGCGCTTCCTTGTGACAGTAACTGGGAAAGACCGAGACAGAGAAGTTAGACCACGCAATATACGGACTGCACTATCCAGCGCTTCCTTGAGACAGTAACTGGGAAAGGCCGAGACAGAGAAGGTAGACCACGCAATATACGGACTGCACTATCCAGCGCTTCCTTGAGACAGTAACTGGGAAAGACCGAGACAGAGAAGGTAGACCACGCAATATGCGGACTGCACTATCCAGCGCTTTCTTGAGACAGTAACTATGAAAGACCGAGACAGAGAAGGTAGACCACGCAATATGCGGACTGCACTATCCAGCGCTTTCTTGAGACAGTAACTATGAAAGACCGAGACAGAGAAGGTAGACCACGCAATATGCGGACTGCACTATCCAGCGCTTCCTTGAGACAGTAACTGGGAAAGACCGAGACAGAGAATGTAGACCACGCAATATGCGGACTGCACTATCCAGCGCTTCCTTGAGACAGTAACTATGAAAGACCGAGACAGAGTAGTTAGACCACGCAATATACGGACTGCACTATCCAGCGCTTCCATGAGACAGTAACTATGAAAGACCGAGACAGAGAAGGTAGACCACGCAATATGCGGACTGCACTATCCAGCGCTTTCTTGAGACAGTAACTATGAAAGACCGAGACAGAGAAGGTAGACCACGCAATATACGGACTGCACTATCCAGCGCTTTCTTGAGACAGTAACTGGGAAAGACCGAGACAGAGTAGTTAGACCACGCAATATGCGGACTGCACTATTCAGCGCTTCCTTGAGACAGTAACCATGAAAGACCGAGACAGAGAAGGTAGACCACGCAATATACGGACTGCACTATCCAGCGCTTTCTTGAGACAGTAACTGGGAAAGACCGAGACAGAGAAGGTAGACCACGCAATATGCGGACTGCACTATCCAGCGCTTTCTTGAGACAGTAACTGGGAAAGACCGAGACAGAGAAGGTAGACCACGCAATATACGGACTGCACTATCCAGCGCTTTCTTGAGACAGTAACTGGGAAAGACCGAGACAGAGAAGGTAGACCACGCAATGTACGGACTGCACTATCCAGCGCTTCATTAAGACAGTAACTATGAAAGACCGAGACAGAGAAGGTAGACCACGCAATATGCGGACTGCACTATCCAGCGCTTCCTTGAGACAGTAACTATGAAAGACCGAGACAGAGTAGGTAGACCACGCAATATGCGGACTGCACTATCCAGCGCTTCCTTGAGACAGTAACTATGAAAGACCGAGACAGAGTAGTTAGACCACGCAATATGCGGACTGCACTATTCAGCGCTTCCTTGAGACAGTAACTATGAAAGACCGAGACAGAGAAGGTAGACCACGCAATATGCGGACTGTACTATCCAGCGCTTTCTTGAGACAGTAACTATGAAAGACCGAGACAGAGAAGTTAGACCACGCAATATACGGACTTCACTATCCAGCGCTTTCTTGAGACAGTAACTATGAAAGACCGAGACAGAGAAGGTAGACCACGCAATATACGGACTGCACTATCCAGCGCTTTCTTGAGACAGTAACTATGAAAGACCGAGACAGAGTAGGTAGACCACGCAATATACGGACTGCACTATCCAGCGCTTTCTTGACACAGTAACTATGAAAGACCGAGACAGAGAAGTTAGACCACGCAATATGCGGACTGCACTATCCAGCGCTTCCTTGACACAGTAACTATGAAAGACCGAGACAGAGTAGGTAGACCACGCAATATACGGACTGCACTATCCAGCGCTTCCTTGACACAGTAACTGGGAAAGACCGAGACAGAGAAGGTAGACCACGCAATATACGGACTGCACTATCCAGCGCTTCCTTAAGACAGTAACTGGGAAAGACCGAGACAGAGAAGGTAGACCACGCAATATGCGGACTGCACTATCCAGCGCTTCCTTGACACAGTAACTGGGAAAGACCGAGACAGAGAAGGTAGACCACGCAATATACGGACTGCACTATCCAGCGCTTCCATGAGACAGTAACTATGAAAGACCGAGACAGAGAAGGTAGACCACGCAATATGCGGACTGCACTATCCAGCGCTTTCTTGAGACAGTAACTATGAAAGACCGAGACAGAGAAGGTAGACCACGCAATATACGGACTGCACTATCCAGCGCTTTCTTGAGACAGTAACTATGAAAGACCGAGACAGAGTAGGTAGACCACGCAATATACGGACTGCACTATCCAGCGCTTTCTTGACACAGTAACTATGAAAGACCGAGACAGAGAAGGTAGACCACGCAATATACGGACTGCACTATCCAGCGCTTCCTTGACACAGTAACTGGGAAAGACCGAGACAGAGTAGGTAGACCACGCAATATGCGGACTGCACTATCCAGCGCTTCCTTGAGACAGTAACTGGGAAAGACCGAGACAGAGAAGTTAGACCACGCAATATACGGACTGCACTATCCAGCGCTTTCTTGAGACAGTAACTGGGAAAGACCGAGACAGAGAAGTTAGACCACGCAATATGCGGACTGCACTATTCAGCGCTTCCTTAAGACAGTAACTGGGAAAGACCGAGACAGAGAAGGTAGACCACGCAATATACGGACTGCACTATCCAGCGCTTCCTTAAGACAGTAACTATGAAAGACCGAGACAGAGTAGTTAGACCACGCAATATGCGGACTGCACTATTCAGCGCTTTCTTGACACAGTAACTGGGAAAGACCGAGACAGAGAAAGTAGACCACGCAATATACGGACTGCACTATCCAGCGCTTCCTTAAGACAGTAACTATGAAAGACCGAGACAGAGAAGGTAGACCACGCAATATACGGACTGCACTATCCAGCGCTTCCTTGAGACAGTAACTGGGAAAGACCGAGACAGAGAAGGTAGACCACGCAATATGCGGACTGCACTATCCAGCGCTTTCTTGAGACAGTAACTATGAAAGACCGAGACAGAGAAGGTAGACCACGCAATATGCGGACTGCACTATCCAGCGCTTTCTTGAGACAGTCACTGGGAAAGACCGAGACAGAGAAGGTAGACCACGCAATATGCGGACTGCACTATCCAGCGCTTCCTTGAGACAGTAACTGGGAAAGACCGAGACAGAGAAGGTAGACCACGCAATATGCGGACTGCACTATCCAGCGCTTTCTTGAGACAGTAACTATGAAAGACCGAGACAGAGTAGGTAGACCACGCAATATGCGGACTGCACTATCCAGCGCTTTCTTGAGACAGTAACTGGGAAAGACCGAGACAGAGTAGGTAGACCACGCAATATGCGGACTGCACTATCCAGCGCTTCCATGAGACAGTAACTATGAAAGACCGAGACAGAGAAGGTAGACCACGCAATATGCGGACTGCACTATCCAGCGCTTCCTTGAGACAGTAACTGGGAAAGACCGAGACAGAGAAGGTAGACCACGCAATATGCGGACTGCACTATCCAGCGCTTCCTTGACACAGTAACTATGAAAGACCGAGACAGAGTAGGTAGACCACGCAATATGCGGACTGCACTATTCAGCGCTTTCTTGAGACAGTAACTATGAAAGACCGAGACAGAGAAGTTAGACCACGCAATATACGGACTGCACTATCCAGCGCTTTCTTGAGACAGTAACTATGAAAGACCGAGACAGAGAAGGTAGACCACGCAATATGCGGACTGCACTATCCAGCGCTTCCTTAAGACAGTAACTATGAAAGACCGAGACAGAGAAGGTAGACCACGCAATATACGGACTGCACTATCCAGCGCTTTCTTGAGACAGTAACTATGAAAGACCGAGACAGAGTAGGTAGACCACGCAATATGCGGACTGCACTATCCAGCGCTTTCTTGAGACAGTAACTATGAAAGACCGAGACAGAGAAGGTAGACCACGCAATATGCGGACTGCACTATCCAGCGCTTTCTTGAGACAGTAACTGGGAAAGACCGAGACAGAGAAGTTAGACCACGCAATATACGGACTGCACTATCCAGCGCTTTCTTGAGACAGTAACTGGGAAAGACCGAGACAGAGAAGTTAGACCACGCAATATGCGGACTGCACTATCCAGCGCTTTCTTGATACAGTAACTGGGAAAGACCGAGACAGAGAAGTTAGACCACGCAATATGCGGACTGCACTATCCAGCGCTTCCTTGACACAGTAACTATGAAAGACCGAGACAGAGAAGGTAGACCACGCAATATACGGACTGCATTATCCAGCGCTTCCTTAAGACAGTAACTATGAAAGACCGAGACAGAGAAGTTAGACCACGCAATATACGGACTGCACTATCCAGCGCTTTCTTGAGACAGTAACTATGAAAGACCGAGACAGAGAAGGTAGACCACGCAATATGCGGACTGCACTATCCAGCGCTTTCTTGAGACAGTAACTGGGAAAGACCGAGACAGAGAAGTTAGACCACGCAATATGCGGACTGCACTATCCAGCGCTTTCTTGGGACAGTAACTATGAAAGACCGAGACAGAGAAGGTAGACCACGCAATATACGGACTGCACTATCCAGCGCTTCCTTGAGACAGTAACTGGGAAAGACCGAGACAGAGAAGGTAGACCACGCAATATACGGACTGCACTATCCAGCGCTTTCTTGAGACAGTAACTATGAAAGACCGAGACAGAGAAGGTAGACCACGCAATATTCGGACTGCACTATCCAGCGCTTTCTTGAGACAGTAACTATGAAAGACCGAGACAGAGAAGTTAGACCACGCAATATACGGACTGCACTATCCAGCGCTTCCTTGTGACAGTAACTGGGAAAGACCGAGACAGAGAAGTTAGACCACGCAATATACGGACTGCACTATCCAGCGCTTCCTTGAGACAGTAACTGGGAAAGACCGAGACAGAGAAGGTAGACCACGCAATATACGGACTGCACTATCCAGCGCTTCCTTGAGACAGTAACTGGGAAAGACCGAGACAGAGAAAGTAGACCACGCAATATGCGGACTGCACTATCCAGCGCTTTCTTGAGACAGTAACTATGAAAGACCGAGACAGAGAAGGTAGACCACGCAATATGCGGACTGCACTATCCAGCGCTTTCTTGAGACAATAACTATGAAAGACCGAGACAGAGAAGGTAGACCACGCAATATGCGGACTGCACTATCCAGCGCTTCCTTGAGACAGTAACTGGGAAAGACCGAGACAGAGAAGGTAGACCACGCAATATGCGGACTGCACTATCCAGCGCTTCCTTGAGACAGTAACTATGAAAGACCGAGACAGAGTAGTTAGACCACGCAATATACGGACTGCACTATCCAGCGCTTCCATGAGACAGTAACTATGAAAGACCGAGACAGAGAAGGTAGACCACGCAATATGCGGACTGCACTATCCAGCGCTTTCTTGAGACAGTAACTATGAAAGACCGAGACAGAGAAGGTAGACCACGCAATATGCGGACTGCACTATCCAGCGCTTCCATGAGACAGTAACTGGGAAAGACCGAGACAGAGAAGTTAGACCACGCAATATACGGACTGCACTATCCAGCGCTTTCTTGAGACAGTAACTATGAAAGACCGAGACAGAGTAGGTAGACCACGCAATATACGGACTGCACTATCCAGCGCTTCCTTGAGACAGTAACTGGGAAAGACCGAGACAGAGTAGGTAGACCACGCAATATACGGACTGCACTATCCAGCGCTTTCTTGAGACAGTAACTATGAAAGACCGAGACAGAGAAGGTAGACCACGCAATATGCGGACTGCACTATCCAGCGCTTTCTTGAGACAGTAACTGGGAAAGACCGAGACAGAGTAGGTAGACCACGCAATATGCGGACTGCACTATCCAGCGCTTTCTTGAGACAGTAACTATGAAAGACCGAGACAGAGAAGGTAGACCACGCAATATGCGGACTGCACTATCCAGCGCTTTCTTGAGACAGTAACTATGAAAGACCGAGACAGAGTAGGTAGACCACGCAATATGCGGACTGCACTATCCAGCGCTTTCTTGAGACAGTAACTGGGAAAGACCGAGACAGAGTAGGTAGACCACGCAATATGCGGACTGCACTATCCAGCGCTTCCATGAGACAGTAACTATGAAAGACCGAGACAGAGAAGGTAGACCACGCAATATGCGGACTGCACTATCCAGCGCTTCCTTGAGACAGTAACTGGGAAAGACCGAGACAGAGAAGGTAGACCACGCAATATGCGGACTGCACTATCCAGCGCTTCCTTGAGACAGTAACTATGAAAGACCGAGACAGAGAAGGTAGACCACGCAATATGCGGACTGCACTATCCAGCGCTTCCTTAAGACAGTAACTATGAAAGACCGAGACAGAGAAGGTAGACCACGCAATATACGGACTGCACTATCCAGCGCTTCCTTAAGACAGTAACTGGGAAAGACCGAGACAGAGTAGGTAGACAACGCAATATGCGGACTGCACTATTCAGCGCTTTCTTGAGACAGTAACTATGAAAGACCGAGACAGAGAAGGTAGACCACGCAATATGCGGACTGCACTATCCAGCGCTTCCTTGAGACAGTAACTGGGAAAGACCGAGACAGAGAAGGTAGACCACGCAATATGCGGACTGCACTATCCAGCGCTTCCTTAAGACAGTAACTGGGAAAGACCGAGACAGAGAAGGTAGACCACGCAATATACGGACTGCACTATCCAGCGCTTCCTTGAGACAGTAACTATGAAAGACCGAGACAGAGAAGGTAGACCACGCAATATACGGACTGCACTATCCAGCGCTTCCTTGAGACAGTACCTATGAAAGACCGAGACAGAGAAGGTAGACCACGCAATATGCGGACTGCACTATCCAGCGCTTCCTTGAGACAGTAACTATGAAAGACCGAGACAGAGAAGGTAGACCACGCAATATGCGGACTGCACTATCCAGCGCTTCCTTGAGACAGTAACTGGGAAAGACCGAGACAGAGAAGGTAGACCACGCAATATACGGACTGCACTATCCAGCGCTTTCTTGAGACAGTAACTATGAAAGACCGAGACAGAGAAGTTAGACCACGCAATATGCGGACTGCACTATCCAGCGCTTTCTTGAGACAGTAACTGGGAAAGACCGAGACAGAGAAGGTAGACCACGCAATATGCGGACTGCACTATCCAGCGCTTCCTTGAGACAGTAACTATGAAAGACCGAGACAGAGAAGGTAGACCACGCAATATGCGGACTGCACTATCCAGCGCTTTCTTGAGACAGTAACTATGAAAGACCGAGACAGAGAAGGTAGACCACGCAATATACGGACTGCACTATCCAGCGCTTCCTTAAGACAGTAACTGGGAAAGACCGAGACAGAGAAGGTAGACCACGCAATATACGGACTGCACTATCCAGCGCTTTCTTGAGACAGTAACTATGAAAGACCGAGACAGAGAAGGTAGACCACGCAATATGCGGACTGCACTATCCAGCGCTTTCTTGAGACAGTAACTATGAAAGACCGAGACAGAGAAGTTAGACCACGCAATATACGGACTGCACTATCCAGCGCTTCCATGAGACAGTAACTGGGAAAGACCGAGACAGAGAAGGTAGACCACGCAATATACGGACTGCACTATCCAGCGCTTTCTTGACACAGTAACTGGGAAAGACCGAGACAGAGTAGTTAGACCACGCAATATACGGACTGCACTATCCAGCGCTTTCTTGACACAGTAACTGGGAAAGACCGAGACAGAGAAGGTAGACCACGCAATATGCGGACTGCACTATCCAGCGCTTTCTTGACACAGTAACTATGAAAGACCGAGACAGAGAAGTTAGACCACGCAATATGCGGACTGCACTATCCAGCGCTTTCTTGAGACAGTAACTGGGAAAGACCGAGACAGAGAAGGTAGACCACGCAATATGCGGACTGCACTATCCAGCGCTTCCTTGACACAGTAACTATGAAAGACCGAGACAGAGAAGTTAGACCACGCAATATGCGGACTGCACTATCCAGCGCTTTCTTGAGACAGTAACTATGAAAGACCGAGACAGAGAAGTTAGACCACGCAATATGCGGACTGCACTATCCAGCGCTTTCTTGACACAGTAACTGGGAAAGACCGAGACAGAGTAGGTAGACCACGCAATATGCGGACTGCACTATCCAGCGCTTCCTTGAGACAGTAACTATGAAAGACCGAGACAGAGAAGTTAGACCACGCAATATACGGACTGCACTATCCAGCGCTTCCTTGAGACAGTAACTATGAAAGACCGAGACAGAGAAGGTAGACCACGCAATATACGGACTGCACTATCCAGCGCTTTCTTGAGACAGTAACTGGGAAAGACCGAGACAGAGAAGGTAGACCACGCAATATGCGGACTGCACTATCCAGCGCTTCCTTGAGACAGTAACTATGAAAGACCGAGACAGAGAAGTTAGACCACGCAATATACGGACTGCACTATCCAGCGCTTCCTTGAGACAGTAACTATGAAAGACCGAGACAGAGAAGGTAGACCACGCAATATACGGACTGCACTATCCAGCGCTTTCTTGAGACAGTAACTGGGAAAGACCGAGACAGAGAAGGTAGACCACGCAATATGCGGACTGCACTATCCAGCGCTTCCATGAGACAGTAACTATGAAAGACCGAGACAGAGTAGTTAGACCACGCAATATGCGGACTGCACTATCCAGCGCTTCCTTGAGACAGTAACTGGGAAAGACCGAGACAGAGAAGGTAGACCACGCAATATGCGGACTGCACTATCCAGCGCTTCCTTGAGACAGTAACTGGGAAAGACCGAGACAGAGAAGCTAGACCACGCAATATACGGACTGCACTATCCAGCGCTTTCTTGAGACAGTAACTATGAAAGACCGAGACAGAGAAGGTAGACCACGCAATATGCGGACTGCACTATCCAGCGCTTCCTTGAGACAGTAACTGGGAAAGACCGAGACAGAGTAGGTAGACCACGCAATATGCGGACTGCACTATCCAGCGCTTCCTTGAGACAGTAACTATGAAAGACCGAGACAGAGAAGTTAGACCACGCAATATGCGGACTGCACTATCCAGCGCTTTCTTGAGACAGTAACTATGAAAGACCGAGACAGAGAAGGTAGACCACGCAATATGCGGACTGTACTATCCAGCGCTTCCTTGAGACAGTAACTATGAAAGACCGAGACAGAGAAGTTAGACCACGCAATATACGGACTGCACTATCCAGCGCTTCCTTGACACAGTAACTGGGAAAGACCGAGACAGAGAAGGTAGACCACGCAATATACGGACTGCACTATCCAGCGCTTCCTTGAGTCAGTAACTGGGAAAGACCGAGACAGAGAAGGTAGACCACGCAATATACGGACTGCACTATCCAGCGCATCCTTGAGACAGTAACTATGAAAGACCGAGACAGAGAAGTTAGACCACGCAATATACGGACTGCACTATCCAGCGCTTCCTTGACACAGTAACTGGGAAAGACCGAGACAGAGAAGGTAGACCACGCAATATACGGACTGCACTATCCAGCGCTTCCTTGACACAGTAACTGGGAAAGACCGAGACAGAGAAGGTAGACCACGCAATATACGGACTGCACTATCCAGCGCTTCCTTGAGACAGTAACTGGGAAAGACCGAGACAGAGAAGGCAGACCACGCAATATGCGGACTGCACTATTCAGCGCTTCCTTGAGACAGTAACTGGGAAAGACCGAGACAGAGAAGGTAGACCACGCAATATGTGGACTGCACTATTCAGCGCTTCCTTGAGACAGTAACTGGGAAAGACCGAGACAGAGAAGGTAGACCACGCAATATGCGGACTGCACTATTCAGCGCTTCCTTGAGACAGTAACTGGGAAAGACCGAGACAGAGAAGGTAGACCACGCAATATGCGGACTGCACTATCCAGCGCTTTCTTGAGACAGTAACTGGGAAAGACCGAGACAGAGAAGGTAGACCACTCAATATACGGACTGCACTATTCAGCGCTTTCTTGAGACAGTAACTATGAAAGACCGAGACAGAGAAGGTAGACCACGCAATATGCGGACTGCACTATCCAGCGCTTTCTTGAGACAGTAACTATGAAAGACCGAGACAGAGTAGGTAGACCACGCAATATGCGGACTGCACTATTCAGCGCTTCCTTGAGACAGTAACTGGGAAAGACCGAGACAGAGAAGGTAGACCACGCAATATACGGACTGCACTATTCAGCGCTTCCTTGAGACAGTAACTGGGAAAGACCGAGACAGAGAAGGTAGACCACGCAATATGCGGACTGCACTATCCAGCGCTTTCTTGAGACAGTAACTGGGAAAGACCGAGACAGAGAAGGTAGACCACGCAATATACGGACTGCACTATTCAGCGCTTTCTTGAGACAGTAACTATGAAAGACCGAGACAGAGAAGGTAGACCACGCAATATGCGGACTGCACTATCCAGCGCTTCCTTGACACAGTAACTGGGAAAGACCGAGACAGAGAAGGTAGACCACGCAATATGCGGACTGCACTATTCAGCGCTTCCTTGAGACAGTAACTGGGAAAGACCGAGACAGAGAAGGTAGACCACGCAATATGCGGACTGCACTATCCAGCGCTTTCTTGAGACAGTAACTATGAAAGACCGAGACAGAGAAGGTAGACCACGCAATATGCGGACTGCACTATCCAGCGCTTCCTTGAGACAGTAACTGGGAAAGACCGAGACAGAGAAGGTAGACCACGCAATATGCGGACTGCACTATCCAGCGCTTCCTTGAGACAGTAACTGGGAAAGACCGAGACAGAGAAGGTAGACCACGCAATATGCGGACTGCACTATCCAGCGCTTTCTTGAGACAGTAACTATGAAAGACCGAGACAGAGAAGGTAGACCACGCAATATGCGGACTGCACTATTCAGCGCTTCCTTGAGACAGTAACTGGGAAAGACCGAGACAGAGAAGGTAGACCACGCAATATGCGGACTGCACTATCCAGCGCTTTCTTGAGACAGTAACTATGAAAGACCGAGACAGAGAAGGTAGACCACGCAATATGCGGACTGCACTATCCAGCGCTTCCTTGAGACAGTAACTGGGAAAGACCGAGACAGAGAAGGTAGACCACGCAATATGCGGACTGCACTATCCAGCGCTTCCTTGAGACAGTAACTGGGAAAGACCGAGACAGAGAAGGTAGACCACGCAATATGCGGACTGCACTATCCAGCGCTTCCTTGAGACAGTAACTGGGAAAGACCGAGACAGAGAAGGTAGACCACGCAATATGCGGACTGCACTATTCAGCGCTTCCTTGAGACAGTAACTGGGAAAGACCGAGACAGAGAAGGTAGACCACGCAATATGCGGACTGCACTATCCAGCGCTTTCTTGAGACAGTAAATATGAAAGACCGAGACAGAGAAGGTAGACCACGCAATATGCGGACTGCACTATCCAGCGCTTTCTTGAGACAGTAACTATGAAAGACCGAGACAGAGAAGGTAGACCACGCAATATGCGGACTGCACTATCCAGCGCTTTCTTGAGACAGTAACTATGAAAGACCGAGACAGAGAAGGTAGACCACGCAATATGCGGACTGCACTATTCAGCGCTTTCTTGAGACAGTAACTATGAAAGACCGAGACAGAGAAGGTAGACCACGCAATATGCGGACTGCACTATCCAGCGCTTCCTTGAGACAGTAACTGGGAAAGACCGAGACAGAGTAGGTAGACCACGCAATATACGGACTGCACTATCCAGCGCTTTCTTGAGACAGTAACTATGAAAGACCGAGACAGAGAAGGTAGACCACGCAATATGCGGACTGCACTATCCAGCGCTTTCTTGAGACAGTAACTGGGAAAGACCGAGACAGAGTAGTTAGACCACGCAATATACGGACTGCACTATCCAGCGCTTCCTTAAGACAGTAACTATGAAAGACCGAGACAGAGAAGGTAGACCACGCAATATACGGACTGCACTATCCAGCGCTTCCTTGACACAGTAACTATGAAAGACCGAGACAGAGAAGGTAGACCACGCAATATGCGGACTGCACTATCCAGCGCTTCCTTGACACAGTAACTATGAAAGACCGAGACAGAGAAGGTAGACCACGCAATATGCGGACTGCACTATCCAGCGCTTTCTTGAGACAGTAACTATGAAAGACCGAGACAGAGAAGGTAGACCACGCAATATACGGACTGCACTATCCAGCGCTTCCTTGAGACAGTAACTGGGAAAGACCGAGACAGAGAAGGTAGACCACGCAATATACGGACTGCACTATCCAGCGCTTCCTTGAGACAGTAACTATGAAAGACCGAGACAGAGAAGGTAGACCACGCAATATGCGGACTGCACTATCCAGCGCTTCCTTGAGACAGTAACTATGAAAGACCGAGACAGAGAAGTTAGACCACGCAATATACGGACTGCACTATCCAGCGCTTCCTTGAGACAGTAACTGGGAAAGACCGTGACAGAGAAGTTAGACCACGCAATATACGGACTGCACTATCCAGCGCTTCCATGAGACAGTAACTATGAAAGACCGAGACAGAGAAGTTAGACCACGCAATATACGGACTGCACTATCCAGCGCTTCCTTGAGACAGTAACTATGAAAGACCGAGACAGAGAAGGTAGACCACGCAATATACGGACTGCACTATCCAGCGCTTCCTTGAGACAGTAACTGGGAAAGACCGAGACAGAGAAGGTAGACCACGCAATATGCGGACTGCACTATCCAGCGCTTTCTTGAGACAGTAACTGGGAAAGACCGAGACAGAGTAGTTAGACCACGCAATATACGGACTGCACTATTCAGCGCTTTCTTGAGACAGTAACTATGAAAGACCGAGACAGAGTAGTTAGACCACGCAATATGCGGACTGCACTATTCAGCGCTTCCTTAAGACAGTAACTGGGAAAGACCGAGACAGAGAAGTTAGACCACGCAATATACGGACTGCACTATCCAGCGCTTCCTTAAGACAGTAACTGGGAAAGACCGAGACAGAGAAGGTAGACCACGCAATATACGGACTGCACTATTCAGCGCTTCCTTAAGACAGTAACTGGGAAAGACCGAGACAGAGAAGGTAGACCACGCAATATACGGACTGCACTATTCAGCGCTTCCTTAAGACAGTAACTGGGAAAGACCGAGACAGAGAAGGTAGACCACGCAATATGCGGACTGCACTATTCAGCGCTTCCTTGAGACAGTAACTATGAAAGACCGAGACAGAGTAGGTAGACCACGCAATATACGGACTGCACTATCCAGCGCTTCCTTGAGACAGTAACTATGAAAGACCGAGACAGAGTAGTTAGACCACGCAATATACGGACTGCACTATCCAGCGCTTTCTTGAGACAGTAACTATGAAAGACCGAGACAGAGAAGGTAGACCACGCAATATACGGACTGCACTATCCAGCGCTTCCTTGAGACAGTAACTATGATAGACCGAGACAGAGAAGGTAGACCACGCAATATACGGACTGCACTATTCAGCGCTTCCTTGAGACAGTAACTATGAAAGACCGAGACAGAGAAGTTAGACCACGCAATATGCGGACTGCACTATCCAGCGCTTCCTTAAGACAGTAACTGGGAAAGACCGAGACAGAGAAGGTAGACCACGCAATATGCGGACTGCACTATCCAGCGCTTCCATGAGACAGTAACTGGGAAAGACCGAGACAGAGAAGGTAGACCACGCAATATGCGGACTGCACTATCCAGCGCTTTCTTGAGACAGTAACTATGAAAGACCGAGACAGAGAAGTTAGACCACGCAATATGCGGACTGCACTATCCAGCGCATTCTTGAGACAGTAACTATGAAAGACCGAGACAGAGAAGTTAGACCACGCAATATGCGGACTGCACTATCCAGCGCTTTCTTGAGACAGTAACTGGGAAAGACCGAGACAGAGAAGGTAGACCACGCAATATGCGGACTGCACTATCCAGCGCTTCCTTGAGACAGTAACTATGAAAGACCGAGACAGAGAAGTTAGACCACGCAATATACGGACTGCACTATCCAGCGCTTCCTTGAGACAGTAACTGGGAAAGACCGAGACAGAGAAGTTAGACCACGCAATATACGGACTGCACTATCCAGCGCTTCCATGAGACAGTAACTATGAAAGACCGAGACAGAGAAGTTAGACCACGCAATATACGGACTGCACTATCCAGCGCTTCCTTGAGACAGTAACTATGAAAGACCGAGACAGAGAAGGTAGACCACGCAATATACGGACTGCACTATCCAGCGCTTCCTTGAGACAGTAACTGGGAAAGACCGAGATAGAGAAGGTAGACCACGCAATATGCGGACTGCACTATCCAGCGCTTTCTTGAGACAGTAACTGGGAAAGACCGAGACAGAGTAGTTAGACCACGCAATATACGGACTGCACTATTCAGCGCTTTCTTGAGACAGTAACTATGAAAGACCGAGACAGAGAAGGTAGACCACGCAATATACGGACTGCACTATCCAGCGCTTCCTTAAGACAGTAACTGGGAAAGACCGAGACAGAGAAGGTAGACCACGCAATATACGGACTGCACTATCCAGCGCTTCCTTAAGACAGTAACTGGGAAAGACCGAGACAGAGAAGGTAGACCACGCAATATACGGACTGCACTATTCAGCGCTTTCTTGAGACAGTAACTGGGAAAGACCGAGACAGAGAAGTTAGACCACGCAATATGCGGACTGCACTATTCAGCGCTTTCTTGAGGCAGTAACTATGAAAGACCGAGACAGAGTAGTTAGACCACGCAATATGCGGACTGCACTATTCAGCGCTTCCTTAAGACAGTAACTGGGAAAGACCGAGACAGAGAAGTTAGACCACGCAATATACGGACTGCACTATCCAGCGCTTCCTTAAGACAGTAACTGGGAAAGACCGAGACAGAGAAAAGTAGACCACGCAATATACGGACTGCACTATTCAGCGCTTCCTTAAGACAGTAACTGGGAAAGACCGAGACAGAGAAGGTAGACCACGCAATATACGGACTGCACTATTCAGCGCTTCCTTAAGACAGTAACTGGGAAAGACCGAGACAGAGAAGGTAGACCACGCAATATGCGGACTGCACTATTCAGCGCTTCCTTGAGACAGTAACTATGAAAGACCGAGACAGAGTAGGTAGACCACGCAATATACGGACTGCACTATCCAGCGCTTCCTTGAGACAGTAACTATGAAAGACCGAGACAGAGTAGTTAGACCACGCAATATACGGACTGCACTATCCAGCGCTTTCTTGAGACAGTAACTATGAAAGACCGAGACAGAGAAGGTAGACCACGCAATATACGGACTGCACTATCCAGCGCTTCCTTGAGACAGTAACTATGAAAGACCGAGACAGAGAAGGTAGACCACGCAATATACGGACTGCACTATTCAGCGCTTCCTTGAGACAGTAACTATGAAAGACCGAGACAGAGAAGTTAGACCACGCAATATGCGGACTGCACTATCCAGCGCTTCCTTAAGACAGTAACTGGGAAAGACCGAGACAGAGAAGGTAGACCACGCAATATGCGGACTGCACTATCCAGCGCTTCCATGAGACAGTAACTGGGAAAGACCGAGACAGAGAAGGTAGACCACGCAATATGCGGACTGCACTATCCAGCGCTTTCTTGAGACAGTAACTATGAAAGACCGAGACAGAGAAGTTAGACCACGCAATATGCGGACTGCACTATCCAGCGCTTTCTTGAGACAGTAACTATGAAAGACCGAGACAGAGAAGTTAGACCACGCAATATGCGGACTGCACTATCCAGCGCTTTCTTGAGACAGTAACTGGGAAAGACCGAGACAGAGAAGGTAGACCACGCAATATGCGGACTGCACTATCCAGCGCTTCCTTGACACAGTAACTGGGAAAGACCGAGACAGAGTAGTTAGACCACGCAATATGCGGACTGCACTATCCAGCGCTTCCTTGAGACAGTAACTGGGAAAGACCGAGACAGAGAAGGTAGACCACGCAATATGCGGACTGCACTATTCAGCGCTTCCTTGAGACAGTAACTGGGAAAGACCGAGACAGAGAAGGTAGACCACGCAATATGCGGACTGCACTATCCAGCGCTTCCTTGAGACAGTAACTGGGAAAGACCGAGACAGAGTAGTTAGACCACGCAATATGCGGACTCCAGAATTGCTGTAAGCAGTGTCGGCTTGTGTGCGAAGAAATCCGGTGCGTAGACAAACTGTGATGGCATATGAGCTGAGAATTTCCAAATTGTCTTTTTCTCGCACATTAAGTAGAGACCTGGGACTTCGTTCTTACAAACGACGTTTAGAATACCTCTTGAAAAATGCGCTAAAGGAACAGAGGCTCTTAAAATGAAAACGCTTACTGTCGCGTTACGCAGCAAATAGTCATCGAGAAATCCTTCTCTCTGATGAAAAAATGTTCAGTGCTGAGGAGACTTTTAATGCCCAAAATGACGGGTTATATGCTACCTGCTCTGTACAAGCTGCTGAATAGGCTCCAAGGATCCAGAGGGGCCGTCATGCTTCATTTCTTATGGTGGGATGGGGCGTGGCTAACGAAGGTACATCGGACCTCCATTTGTGCGAGAAAGGGGTTAAAATGTCAGCCAAAGTGTACCAGTAGACAGTGTTGGAGCCACTGGTCAAGAAACTCAACAACAACCTCTTCCATGGAGAATGCTCTAGCTTCCAGCAGGATTTAGTCCCAGCACCAAGGCTCACACAACGCAGAATTGGCTTGGGGCCAATATTCCAGACTTAATTTTTACCTCGGATTGGCCTTCAGCAATTCCGAACCTAAAACCCTTGGACTAGAGATGGCTTGCAAGAAGAGACATCCAAATATTAAAATGTCAAATTGTTCTTTTTTGAAGGCCGCAGCAGATTTTCCGATGGAAGTGGTGCGTATTCCAATGGATGAGTGGCCACAAAGACTAAAAGACGGGTAAATTTATTTGATATTTTGTGTTAGTATTAATGAATAGACTGGGTAAACAAATATCGCTGCTTGCAACCATGATTTAGAATGTGATGAACAGTTCTCATTTAAGGTTATTATAATTCCAACTTTCTATATAACAATGGCTCCTCGCCTCAATTGTTTAGGAAGTGTGTCTTCAAAATTTGCTTCACAAATGGAACTTCACTCTTGCTTCTTACCGCTGCAGATTAACATGTGTGTTTTCAACGATACTCAGTGTTTATATTTGGACGGCGTTATGCATTACGCGGCTAAGCGCCAATTTTTTGGAAAAGTGAGTTATTAGCACCATCTAGTGTGTATAGTCTGGAACTACATTCTTTTTTACATAAGTATGCCATTTTTCTTAATATTAACCGTTAATTTTATAGAAAAGTCTAAGCGCCATTCCCTTTATCTTAGGTTAAGAGTTTTACATTAATCGGCTATGAGGCGAAACTATGAAGCTATCCTTCGAAACGCTATATTGAGTTTTGCAAGAAACAGCCACGCGACATTTCATTGTCTCTCACACTTTGTCTGGGTTGTTTCGCTGTACTCTGTACGCTTGCAGAAAGGGATTGATCTAGTTACCTTGGGAATTGACATTGACTGGAAATAGTCATCACCCCTCTGCCGCTTGACCACCCATGTGATAGTTGATGTCATAATACTCTGCGTTGCAATACCAGACACGTGATTCAGTGCCTGGTCAACTGTAAGTTTGGCAACCTCATTATCAGACCACATGGCGAGACGAGAACTGTTAATCACCCAGCTTTCAGAATATTATGTTGCCTCATTTAATCTCGCGGAATAATTTTCTGACTACTCAATGAGTGTGTGTGTGTGTGCATCATGACAAGCAGAGCGCAGAAAATACTTTTGCTGCTGAAGAAGAATAATCCTGATGATTCAGAAACTTCTTACGTATAGAAGGTAGGTATTTAGAAGTACTTTCTATTTGTAGTACAGTACATAACTCAACTTTTCTTGCAATATCCAACGTCATTATTGATATTCATTTACCATGTGTACGTCATTGAACTGACTCAATCCTACCAAATAGACTTCAGCATTGGTTACAAAATTTCTATTCCATACAAGGTCCGAGAACATTTCTTTAGCAATTATTTGTTATATTAACTTATATGCACTTCGCGGGCGTAAATTACATAGCATTTTTTGATATACTTACAGGCAATACAAGATAATGACACTAGCACCGTGCTGTACCACTGCAGTGAATCAAGCTCAGGCACCTCTAAACAAGAAGCTGGTTCGACTGATCTAACCCCTCTTCAAACCGTTAGTGGCAGTAGTTGTTATGATGTACTGTACTCTTTATCTGAAAATAACACTGCTGCTAAGCTGTTGTCCTATGAGGCAGGTCCCAGTGTAGAACTTATCAACTCTGTAGCTGATACCTCCAACCCCCAGCCTTAACTGTGTTATCAGGAGATGAATATAATGGAACTGATAACTTACTACAGAAGCGAATCAATGATAATGCAGAATGCAATGACCAAAACTCTCAGTCGATTGGTAGGCCAAGGAAGGGACGGAAAAGAAAATATCCGGATCAGAGTAGAGAAGAACGAAAGAAGAGATGCCAGGGGAATGAATCTTATATCAGCCAACAAGGTAAAGTCATTGAACCAAAATAATTCCGAGACTTTCACTGCCGTTCAGAATGCCATAGAAAAGTTAGTCTAGAAGACAGGAAGGTAGAGTTTGGGCCCTGCCTTACGAAGGTAAAGTTTTATACATTGCTAAAAGAGTAATCGTTAACCAAGTGAAGAGGAAGAGGACAAAAGATGTAAGTAGAAGAGCTTTGACGAGAAGTTACACTCTGGCAGGAGTATCAGTCTGTAAAATGTGCTTTGTCCAGAACCTAAAAATATCAGGGGATCGCATTAACAACTATCTTAAGATAGCCAACGAACTACAAGGAATATTAAGGATAACAGAGGTAAATCAGGAGGTTATAACAGAATAACTGATAAGTAAGATGGCTGAAATTATCGAGCACATTAATAAATTTCCTGAGTACAAGTCACATTATTGCAGATGAGAAACAAGCACTCTCTTTCTGCCGTCACATGTCACACTTCTAGTTATGTATGACTTATACATAAAGGACTATTCTAAGCCAGTTTCCCTCTCATGCTATAAGAAAGTATTATACCCCAGATTCAACCTACGACGAAATCCGCTTAAGAAAGTCACATGCAACTTTTGTGACTCTACAAATGCTCAAATAAACAATACAAATGGTGACACTGATGTGCTAAAAATAAAGTTGATTGCTCATATGGTGGGTGCAGAAAATGCTCGAGGTACAATGAAGAGTGACTTTCAAAAAGCAACCGAAATTAATGGACTGTCGGTGCTTAGCTTTGATATGCAGAGGACACTGCCCCTGCCGAGAATTCCAAAAAACATAATATTCTACAAACGTCAGTTATGGCTGTATAACTGTGAAATTCATGACGCTTCATCAAGCAAAGGCTTCTGCTACCTGTGGCTCGAGGGCCAAGCTAGGCGTGGAGCCCAAGAAAAAGGCTATTATCTAAGAAATTACATCGCTGAACATTTAGAAAAAGGCACGGAACAACTTGTGCTTTGGTCCGATTCCTGCGGAGGGCAGAATCGGAACATAACAAGAAGTTCCGTGACGAACTAAAGAGCCTACTTTTCTTAAAATTTAAGAATCATGCCAATGATTATTCTATATGGCTCTATCTAGAATAATGACGAAATTAAGTTGGTAATATAGAAATTTCTAATTAGTTCGAAATACTGTATACCTGGCATAATGTAGCCTAACTGATCACTACAGTTGTCAGCCCTGGTGATTGAATACATTCTTAGTTCCATCTCTTAAGGAACAGAATACAAAATTTGGTTGAAGTCCAATGGATAGCATTGACATTACATAAAGTTAAACATTGGATCTAACAGCGCGCGTAAAATCACGTTGGCAACAATGTCATGCATGTATTGGTCAGAAATAATCTTAAATAATACGATCTATTGTTGTGCCAATTTTGAATGAAATCCATTAGTTAGTATAGAAGTTACACGCATTTTAAAATTGCACCTATCAGCAGGCTTAGAATCATGTTGGCAGCACTGACGTATATTAGTTATTCAAAATTAGTCTAGAACGCCAGGTACTATACGTGTGCAAAGTTTAGAGCTATTGGCTTGCATACTTTCAGATTTATTGATATTAGGGAAACAAAAATAGAGATAGCATTTATAAACAGTTGGCAGCCCTGGTGGATCTTAAGAATACGCTCCGTCATGTCTGTATATGTACGCATAGCACATACAAAATTTGATTGAATTCCAATTGATAGTGTAGAAGTTATATGCATTTAAAAATTTGACCTATCAGCAGGCTTATAATCATTTTGGCAACACTGACATGTATGGCCTCCTGGAAATTATACTGCAATATTATTATCTATGCGTGTGCCAATTTTGACATAGCTCCCAATCATATCTTCCAAGATATCCAACATGGAGCTCAAATTTCAATTGCGATTTTTCAGCAGTTGGTAGCACTGACATCATTTTCAAATATGGCAGTGAGATATTCAGGTATAGATCTTTACTCCTACCAAAATTTGTTTCGATTGCTCCAGCCGTTTAGGAGTTGATAGGGGGGGGGGACACACACACACAGCCAGACAGACAGACACACATTTGGCCGATCACATAAGTGTACTTTTTCCTCATTTTTGCAAAATGTGAAAAGTAGGCTAAAAATGGTCCTAATGCTGAAGTCTGTAATGGAGTCACATCCAACTCTCAAGACCATTAAAATACGATTTCTGGTTTCCGGGCACAGCTATTTGTCCTATGATGATGATTTCGGAGATATTGAAAGTGCCTTGAAGTTTAATCAATGACTATATACACCAGAAGATTAAAAGGAAGTAATGAGAACTTGCCGAAAGAAGAACAAGCTGGTAGCGAATGAAATGAAAAGAGAAGATTTTGTGGGCACGGCATCTGTTGAGAAATAAATAATAAATAGGAAGAAAGATACCAATGGGAATGGTGTAAGCTGGCTAACAACACGGGAATTTGAAATAAGTCAGGATAGCCCATGGCTGTTGACTATAAAACGTACTTTCGATGACAAAGTCGGCCAAGTAATCAATTTAAAGAGGAGAAATAGCGCACGCCAATGTGACCAGAATAACCTCTGTTTTTGCCTTAATGCTCTATGGCCAAACGGAAAAGCAATATCAGAGCCAAAATTACAGGATCTCAAAAGTGTCATGGATCTGATACCATTCGATGCCAAGGAGTTCTACGAAGGCCTTCTTTCAGATGGAAACAGTTTTGACGACATCGAGGGTTTTGGTAGTGAACTCGATTTCTCAAGATGAAACCTAAGACAGTGTCAATTTCCTATTGTGTCAAAAACGTTTACACCATAAAGTTTATAGCATTACTTCATTCAGTATAATTATTGCTTTAAGATTGATTCTGGTATTCAAATGTGTCTGTGTTTCTATTAAACTATTGAGAATAAAATTGCAATTAAGGACACACGAGTACTCATTGTACGCGTCAAAGTCTCCAGAAACTGGTATTAAAATGAAAATGTATAAAGGGCTAAAAGACTAAAAAAAAGGTGCTTAGACGGTTTACGCATAACTATCGTGTTCGATAGAATAACGTAACAACAAGCTATTCACCAAAAATAGCGCCTAACAGTTTTATGCGTTACTAAACTCACATATAACATAAAGCAGCTAAGTATCAGTTGCTAATAAATCAATTGTTAGCTGTATTTTTGTAATTTAAACACAATGACTATCAACAATGCATATAGGTAAGGGTTTGTTTGCTTTTAAAACTCAAACTTGGCTAACAGGACAGAATTTGTGATAGTTTAAATTTCAAAACTTTCAATCACGATTTTCTCAAAATCAGCTTTTGGTGGATAGCTGTTTAATGCACAACGCCGTCCATTTTGCTTCCCATGTGTTACATGAGTATCCATTTTCACCGCTATGGATCCGCATGTGGGACTTCAAAGTTCCCCTCACGGGACATATGGCTTTGCATAAGATAGATGGGTATAGCTTTTCACCGCTATGGGATGACATGTACATTTTCAAATATCGTCTCTGGATAAACATGGATTCACATACACTACATGGATATAGCTTCTTACCCCTACGGATAAACAAATGTCTCTTCAATGATACTATCCCCTTACACTTGGCGTTGCATACTCTACATTAATTATGCTTCTCACCGGAGTGTGTTCAGATTTATTCTCTCTGTAGTCTCTTCAAAGAAACTCTCTAGGGAAACTTAGATTTACATACGCTACAAAAATAAGGCTTCACGCTGCTATGGATTAACATGCGTCTTTTCAGATATCCTCCCTGGGTAAACGTTAATTCACATACGCTACAGGAGTGTGGCTTCTCGTTGCTATGGATTAATTCGTGTCCCTTCAAAAATTATCTACGGGGAAACTTGGATTCACATACGCCACAGGAATATGGCTTCTCGATTCTATGGATTAATGTGGGTCTTCAAATATCCTCTCTGGGTGAACTTGGAATAACATACGCTACAGGAATACATATTCTCGCTGCTATGGACTAACATGTGTCTTTTAAGATCATCTCCGTGGATAAACTTGGATTCTCATTCGCTACAGGAATATGTGCTTCTCGCAGGTATGGATTACCATGAGTCTCATTAAACAACTGTCTCTTATCCTCTATTCGTAAATTTAGCTTTTCATTCGTTACATTAATATGGCTTCTCGCTGCTATGAATTAATATATGTCTCTTCAAAAACCCACTTTGGGTAAATTTGGATTCACATACGCTGCAGGAATATGGCTTCTCGTTGCTATGTATTAACATATGTCTTTTCAGATCTCCTGCCCGGATAAACTTGGATTCACATACGCTACAGGAATAAGGCTTCTCAGTGCTATGTATTAACATATGTCTTCAGGAATATGGCATTTCACCACTATGGGATAGCATGTGGGTTTTCAAATGTCTGCTCTGAGTAAACTTGGATACACATACACTACAGGAATATGCCTTTTCGCTGCAATGGATTATCATGTGTCTCTTCAAAGAACGTCTATCAGTAAATCTTGCTTTGCATACACTACAGGAATATGGCTTCTCACCGCTATGGATTATTAAGTGTGCCTTCAAATATAGTCTCTAGGTAAACCTAGTTTCACATACGGTACAGGAATATGGTTTCTCACCGCTATGGGATGACATGTGTCTTTTCAGATCTCCTCTCTGGGAAAACTTGGATTCACATACGCTACAGGAGTATGGCTTCTTGCCGGTATGGCAGAACATGTGTCGTTTCAGATCTCCTCTTTGTGAAAACTTGGATTCACATACACTACAGGAATAAGGCTTCTCGCTGTTATGGATTACTATGTGTCTCTTCAAAGATCCTCTTTCCGCAAATATTGATTTGCATACGCTACACGAATACGGTTTCTGGCTGCCATGTCTGGCAATGTTTGACTTAAATTTTTGTTTGATACTGAAATTGTCGGTTGATCCAGTATTATCACTAGAACCAAATGCGTATATCTTGCTTTGAGAAGGATCCGACGTTTCAGTACATAGCCTGAAATAATTAGTAATATCAGTTAAAAATGTGTTACATTATTACGGATGTAAAATAATACCCTAGAGACCATAGAGAACAGACAACATTCAAATTGAAGTCAGCCACTGTCGCAGACGGACAATCCTCGTCAAAGCCAGTCGAATTTGCCATAAATTAATTTATTTAAAACGCACATCGTGCATGATTATTTCCCAGTCATTCTGTGTAGAACCTAGTTCTAGGAATTGTCCTTCCTGCACAACTCAGTACGTGATAACAATCACATTGCGTCCCGCATAAAGCACACACGCATTCCTCATTCCGCGAGTGGCACGACTTCGTGGAGCACAGCTTAAAATGAAATCCGTGCACAGCTAGTCCGGTCGTTATGAATCTTAATTCGTAGTTGGCTTCTTTCCAATTGTCGGTGGTCATCGCGTCTGTACTGTAAACGTCCAGCCAAATTTCTGTTTTACTTCTATGGTGTTCGAGAAAAAGTCTTTGATATGCCGTAGTTGATGCGAGAGAGAATTTTTCCCGTATTTTGCCGTATTTCCCTAGTTTCCTCATATACCAGCTACTTACGGATAGGTGCTGCCAGATACTGGAGCTGCCGTAAGTTAAGACGGGAGTTATTTTGACTCTGAATAACTTCAACGCTATTGGGTGAGATATCATTTGCAAGTATTTGCTATCATTTACGGCTATGATTGCTGCTCTTAACCAGTCTTGATATGTGCTGTGAAATTAGTTCCTTGTATTTGCAGTATTATTCCTAGGTACCTAAAATTATTAACGCTGCTAATTGGTTGTCCATACAAATATATCGTATCACCTGCTGCATGTCTGCATTCTTTCCTTGTGTCATCTTCATAATTTTATTTCTCTTCATATTAAGGTCATTTGTTTGAGCCCATTCTATTAGCCAATCTAATGCCAACTGCAGATTGGGTATTGATTTTGACACCAAAGCCATGTCATCTGCATACATACAAGTACATCAATGTATGACCCGACCTTAAATAGAAGGGGACTTTAAAGATCACCCAGCACCCGCAGTCCGGTCTATTGTATCTGACAGAGAGATCAAATAGTCTATTTGCACCTCATTCTCTGCCAATATGTTAGTTAGCAGTTGGAATATGGGATTATTTTTCCCTATCAGGTCCTCAATGTTTGATATAACCCACGTTTGACTAACTGTATCAAAGGCCTTGGAAATATCGACAAATACGATATGTAACTTCCCTTCCGTGAAACTAAGGGCTTCATGATTGTCGTTCGGAAGGCATTCTATAGCCTGAAATGTGGAGCGATGCTTCCTGAATGCAAATTATTCTTCTGGAATATAATGGTCTTAGAGAGAAGTCAGTTTTTGCGTTAATAGATTGGTCAAAACGTTCAACAATGTGCATTACAGTGCCACTCCTCTATATAAATGTGGATTGTTTAAGTCTTCTTTTCGTTTATAAAGGTTCTTTATCGTTGAAGCCCGCCATGGATGGGGTATTTGCCCCTGTCAAACACATTCGGTAAAGAGCCTGGTAAGTGATTCTATAAGGTTCAGGGCCAAACTCTTCAAATGTTAATTAAGAACCATGTCCGGGCCACAAGCGTTGTTACTTTTCACCTCCTTGATCTCTCGTATGTAAAACATCTCTATTGGGTCTTCATATTTGGTATTTTTATTATCGATGCACGGTCCCGTCTCTCTTAATGTCAAAACCTGAGTGAAGTGAGCTGTGCACGTGCTCATGGGAATATTACAAGGAAATGTTGGTCGTTGCGGCTTGATAACCTTGTAAGGGTTGTTTTCTGCTTATTCTATTTGTCATAGTGCTGTCTCTTCATAGTAATTCACTTTAGTCTCCTTTACCAAAATTATATTTTCTCTTCTTATCCTGGCATAGTCTTATAGCGCCTCTTCTTCTAACTGTCTGCAGCGATATGGACAGCGTAAATAACGACAAAAAAGAAGATAAGAATACATCCCTAACCAATGGATACAGCAAAGGACAGATAAGTAGGGCCATACGGAATAAGGAACAAAGCCGGAAAACTGCCGAATAGGACGAAAATCGGTATGTACAGTGGGTGACAGATAGAATCGCCAGGTTGATCAGGAAATACAACGTGACACCGGTTATACAGCCAATAAACAAACTGACCAAAGTAGTGTGTAAATCAGTCGAGACAAAGCAGCCCAAACAGAACGCAAGAGTTTGCGAAGTGCCTTATTCCTGTAGACAGGTATGAAAAGTGCAAACAAAAAGACGTGTTTCCATTAGGATATCATTGGTCAATCGAGACACAAAACAATTAAACAATAGATCTGCAAAAGATGAACATGCCAACGTCGCGAGACACGCCATAGAATTTGATAAGGCCAAAACTGTTGCTGAAGTTCCTAGATATCAAAACAGGATAATTAGAGAGGTAATAGAGGTCGTGAAGAATCCCCATAATTTCAATCGCGAAGACAGATTCAGGCTTAGCAACACGTGGAAAGTTCTCTTAGCGCGTGACGGGCTGGGGCTCGGACCAATCACGGAGCAGCGTGACGTCAATGCCGATCCAGCAGTGCCTGACTGACAACCAACGGTTAGTTCGAGATAGACACGAATTCGGCTGCTGCAATGACAGCCGAGACGTCGGGAAGCAATCGCCGATACAGGACGTAGCTCCGTCCTGTAAGCCTAGATAATAAACTAAACACCGCTTGCGAAAGCCTACCATCTCAATACTTCAATAATCCCAACCAAATCCAAACTCAGCCTATCCATTTCTCTTTCAATGTTTATAAACCTGCCTCTGCTAATCACAATTCAAACACACACGTTCTGCCCAGTAGGATGTCAGATGTTACCATTGTAAACTTTGTGATGTTGACACCCTCTCAAGTAGTCCTCAGCCGGAGATCCGAAAGCGGGACTAACACAGAATTTGAATGTTACAGGAGAGACGGTATTACGACATATAATAATGCATAGAGGGGTGCATATCTCTGAGAAGAACGTTAAGGGCTGTAGTTTCTCGTTGATTTCAGCCGCGCATCAGTGCACAGATAAGTATAATTTAACTATTGTTATAAATGTCTCCGCCATCTAAGGCAGAGGTACTGTACTGTTACTCCCCTTCACAATGAACGAAGGTTTAAAAACTAAACAATTATGAATCACATCAAAGTTCTATTAGCACATTTACTTTACCGTTAACATTAGTAAACATTTCCTACGAACAGACTTATATCACATGTCAAATGAAAAATGCTTCACCTAAAACTTCATTAAGCATCTGTAAACTTTCTGAGAAAAAGTTTTAAGATACTTTAATATGGTGGCGAATCCACCATTTTCTTCTTACTTCCTGCCACTGAACACTTCAATCCGTCTGCCTCACTACCTTACAGCGCGCGGTGGGCCTTTTAGATACGGATGGACGGCATTTGCAGGTGGCTGATAGTTCTGATACACAAGGTTTGCTGTACGGTATTTTTATATTGATTGTGTGGCGAAATATAACAGCGATTAATTGTTTGAATGGCATGAATGATTTTGTATTGTACCAACCACACTTCAGTGCCTTTGATAGCTCATTTATTATATTTTTTCTATCTAATGTATTTATTTTCTTTACGGCTTAACTTACTTTCACTGTACAATTCCGGAATATCCATTAACATGTCCCAGGCACTATGATCGTTTACATTAAATAGATTATGCTTTTCAGGGTAATTCCCCATGAAGGTAACTCGGCTGTTCGGTACATCCCGCACATTCAGCGTGAAATGAAGGAGCCGCGTGGTGCGACCATTACACTGTAGCACATGCATTGCTTTGTTTCGAGAACTAGAACTAGAATTCTATCGTCTTGGGATATCATTAAATAAAACCTTTGACCTTCATTTCAACAAATGTTTTTTGCAAGAACGAGAAAGTTCCTGAATTAGTAAATTCATTTCAGGAAAGGTGGTGCGCAAGTCGTTAATGAGTTTTGGTATGCTTATCGTTTCCACAAGTAAATTTGGTGAGGAGTTGTGCACACATGGTGTCTGAATTTGGATAAGTATTTAACAGTCGATGACGCGCGAGTCGTTTCAACAAATTGACACCTGTTGTGTAGGCTCGCGAAGGTTCCTGAATTAGTAAACCAATTTTACGATAGGTGGCTCATTCGACGTAACACATAATTAGTGTACATCATACAGTTTAGCGGAAGTATGTGTGTTCCCAAACGTTTGCAGTTTCGAGTGCGACTCGCATTTGCGATGACCATCAACAAAGCACACGGAAAATCCCTACAAGTGTGTGGACTACATTTGGAAAATCCATGTTTCTCACACGGACAGCTGATAGTGGTTTGCTCACGCGTCCGAAAGCCTTCTGATTTATTTATGAACGCACCAGAAGAAGAAACAAAAATATTGCACACGCAAATACACTTGAAAAAACAAAATTTCGACACAAAAAGTTTCCTTTTTGATTGGCAATGCAACGCTCGGCGGGTACAACTACTTGGTTATAAGTGCAATAACATTCATACTGGATACCATATACACGGCTCAAAACAATTATAGGGACAGGAATTTGATGGAGTTTACCATGTACGCAGTCGGTGATTACGATATTTACTGTTGCTCGTATTCTTCCGGCAAATTTTAATAATACGAGGACACCTCCACATGTTGTTGAAAAGCCATGGCTTAGCGGCAGTAGACACATGTATCGTGCTATGCCACAGAGTGAAATGGACGAGCAATGTCGCACTCTGTTCTCGAGTGCGTGTAAGTGAAGAATACGTTACTATACGCTTGGTGTACGTTGCATTAGTCGAAATGAGGCATCTGAATGAAACAGACTGTGTTCGGGCAGTGACAATACTGCAGTAAGGTTGGACTATTCGTGCAGTGTCTACGGAGCGTAATGTGGCTTCATCTGGTGTTTGGAGGGTTTGGAAACGATTTTGTGAAACTGCTTCATACACACGAAAGCCAGGGCAAGGGAGAAAACAAAAAACATCGGCCAGAGACGACCGATATGTGGTGAATTATTCTCTCCACCGGCGTTCGGCGACCGCCCGGGACCTACATAGTGATTTAAGAGCAGCAACTGGTAGCAGTGTCAGTGACCAAACAATGCGCAACAGACTCAGAGAGGCACGTTTAAGACCAAGACGACCTTATCAGGTCCCTCGATTAACTGCTCGCCAGAAGAGGACCATAGGGACTGGCAGCTGCGTCACTGCGCAATGTATTGTTTACGGACGACTCCCGCCTTCGTCTAACACGGTGCGACGGACATATACGTGTCTATCGTGGTCGTGGTGAACGTTATTATGGAGCATCAGTCCAGGAAACGGACAGCTTTGGCCTCGGCTCAGTCATGGAGTGGGGTGGCATAACAATTGATGGCCGATCGGACTTTCAGATAATCAGAGGCTGACTTAATGCTCAGAGGTACATCAATGAGATTGTACTATGTCATGTTATGCCTATTGCAGTTGTACTGGGTCTCCAGTTTATCCGGCAACTCGACAATGCGAGAGCTCATTTAGCAGCAGCCACAATGGGAACTCTACAGGACATCGCAATTCAAACATTCGACTGGCCGGCGTTGAGTCCTGACCTCAATCCCACTGTGCATTTATGGGATATGCTGGACAGAAAACTTCGGGACCGTCCTGTAGCGCCTCGGACTCTGGAACAACTTGCAGAGGTCCTTGTGGAGGAGGCGGACAAAATTCCACCAAAAAAAAAACTGTTCGCAGAACAGTCAGGAGCATGTCACGAAGATGTGAGGAAGTTATACGGGCACATGGAGGGCCTTGTGCACTCGGTGCATTAATGGAAGGACTCTCCAATTTGGTTGACATTGTGTTGCATTTCTGGTCATAGCACCAATATGTGTGCTACGACGAGCACAAGATATGTACATTTTCGTTAACTAAAGGTTTCATTTCCCAGATAACATGGCTGTTTCACTCCACCCATTCCTGACAAAATAAGGCAGGTGTTTCAAATGTTGTCCTCCAAATTGTTGGAGCAGTGTATATACTTAAATACTTCCAACAGTTAAAACTCTAAATGAGAATGGTTAGTGTTTGGGCTGCTAAAATAAAAAGTGAACATCAATACATACAACATCAAATATAAGAGGATAACTGATTATGCTAACAAAACTTATTCGCATCCAACATTGATAGCTATCATACATTATAAAGAAAGAATACGTTTTCTGATGTCCACTTACTCATTTATATGATTTCCACTTGCATCACTCTCTTCATCATGAGTTTCTTCTTTTATATCCTAGCGACAAGAATGGACCATTAATTCATTTACTATCATATTACACTTCTACACAAGCAATAAGAAATAATGTAACTTTACAGCACAGATCAACTTCGAGTAGGGATTTATCAGCTGTGCAACTGACTTATTCTCGATCATATCTTACTGCGTCATACGAGTCTCCTCTAGATCTGGACTAATCAAAGACATCCCTTCCTTGTTGGTCAAATAAATTGAAGTGTGATAGAAAATGTGGAAACAGAGGAAGAAACAGTCTTCAGGGCTTAAAGAATTCATTTAGAAATTTCAAGTAGTAAGACTCTAGAAGCCTTTTCTCTTACTAGTCCATCCTTATGTCCATTTCAGTCACAGCACATAATACATGCACATGCCACATACAAGTGACTTGGTCCTCAATAGCACAGCTGTCAGAATCAATATACAGATCACTCATATACTACTGTTAGTAAAGTATTCGACCTTGTTATTCCGAAAGAGGCTTTCTCTGGGAGAAGTGTGTGGAGTCCCAAGGAGACTACTTTGAGGGTGATTAGGAGTTGACTGCCATATAAACAATATTATACAAGAACATTTTATCACAACAGTACACAATCTTTGATTAGAGCAGGTACAATTTCAAAAAACTTCCAATTAGCAAATTACAGTATGTAAAGATAGAGAGAGTGATTTTCAGACAATTTAACATAAATTTTGCCACTACATAATGCTTCTAACAGCAAGCAGTGGACTTACGGTATAAACATTATAATATAATATATTAAGTCAAAGTAGGAGTAAAGATTCAACGAGAAATAATTTCAGCTCTGACCTTCGCTGATCACATCTTTGCCGACACACCAGAGGATATGAATGAGTTTTCAAATGGTATGGATTCTGCCCTGAGGAAATAATTCATGATGAAAATGAAGAGATGTAAAACGAAACTTTTGGAATGAAGCCGAAAGGTATCAGAAACCCCTATGTACGTCAAATTGCCAGGTGAATATGAGGCATTTGTAACTTAGGAAGCAAAATAACCAGAGATGGACGAAGCAAAGAGAATTTAAAGTATGCTGGCACAAGGAGGACATTTCTACAGAATAGGAATCTGTTGACATCGAATATAGATTTAGGTGTCAGGAAGTCATTATTGAAAGCCTTTGTTGTGAGTGTAGCACTCTATGGAAGTGCAACTTAGAATATTGGATCAGTAGAAAAGAGGAGAATTGAATTGATTGAAATGTGGTAGTACAGGAGAACGATGAAGATCAGATGGGCTGATAGGGTTACAAATGAAGAGGTATTAAGGAGAGTGGGGGGTCGGGGAGAGATGTTTCTGGCGACTGCTAATGAAGAGAGGAGATAGGTTTGTATGACACATACTAAGACAACCAGGAATAGCAAAGTTAGTTGTGGAAGGAAGGGTCGAGGAAAAGAACGGTAGACCAAGGTTAAAATATGTTTAACAGAATGCCTCGGATGTAGGGTGTGGTGACAATGTAGAGATGAAATGATTAGCCCAGGACAGGGAGGCATGGAAGGCTGCAACAAACCAGTCAAAAGACTGAAGACTCAAACAACAACACCAAAGGTGAAATATAATGCGACAAGCCAACATGCATAATCAAGTGTTCCCTTCTTAAGGCTGGCCTGGATGGGATATTATACCACTCCTTGGTTTATAACGCAGTAAATAAGTCGATCCCGGATCATCCGGTGTACTTATACCATGAAGTTACTGTAACTTTTTTGCACAAAAATACTAAGTTCACAACAGGCAACTAATACAACTTGATGGTGCCAAGGATATCCTGGCTTCATATAATGTACCCTTCACCTATGAGAATTAAAATATATCCTCCGTTACCTCACTGAATAGAGCATTACACAGAGCAATGTCATGGGTTTGAGTCCAGCACTAATCAGACAATATAAAGCTTTACCATCAAGCTAGACGTCTTGTACTTTCCGTAATTCACACAACATAATAGCAGACAGGTTCCATGTGCCATCAGTGCGGTCTGAATACTCAATTCAGTAATCCCTGAATAGCATTGATGAGAAGCAGACGGCGATCAGGTCATGTCCTTTATGAGATGCAACAAGTAGTAACTCAATAAGGTACTCACCTCTTTGAAATCTCCTCCACTCGCTAAAGATGGTGTTTCTGTTCTGACGCATGGAACAAACTCTGGTATGGAGGATTCTTCTATCTTAATATCCTCAGTGAGATGAGTATCATCCTGCAGAGAAATTACTTGTTTCACCAACGCGTTCCTCTGCATAGGTGGAATAAAATCTTACACACGTTTCCATCATTTTGAATACCTTCCAAACATAATGCGACATACAAGAGCTAGATCAGACATTTTTTAGAGAATGGGAGTTCTGTTCTCAGAGTAAACATCCCAGACTAGGGTAACTTCATCAGCTGATCTGCATATATATTGGTCCCCGTTCACTTGCTTGTAAACCATGTTGGTATGTCAGACCACGTGACAACACTGAGTCATTCTGCGATATTGTAAGCTGAGTACAATATTACGAAGTTAGGGTTTGGAAAAAGGCACTTGTGAATGCTGTGAAAGGATCGAGCGAGCTGTTAAATCCATTGGAGACATGAGATCAAAATAAGTATTGAAGAGACGAACAATACATTAAATTGAGTTAGACATTCACCGTACATTGCATGAAAATACTTCGAACAAAGCGGAGGAAAATAGGAAGAGGAAGTAGCTGATTGCCTACAGAACGAAGACGCCAGAAATGCTACACTACGGACATAAAAGAACTTGACGAACGTCTGAGAGGTGGATACGGAGATTCGAACATTGAACCCACAGTGTATAGAATTGTGTATAAGTAGAGGAAATATAGTGGAAAATATTTCTTATTGAGTTTGGAATACGCATCAGTTGCACGTTCGACTATTTAATACAAAGATTTGTGGATTTATAGAATTTTGCGAACTATCGAGTGTAAGGTTAATTTGCGATAGTTTGAGTACATGCGAAAAAACTGGAAAGTGCTACACAGAGCTCAAATATTGAACAGAATTATTTGTTGTACTGGGTAAAGTAATTGTAAGAGGCTTTGAAAGCATGATTACTCCAATAATATCAGATATAAGTGACCGAGAATTTAACATACAGTCGGATAAGGGATAGAAGTGAACGAGAAAAAAAAAATCGAAGTGCTGCAATGCTGTGATAAATCTGAAAGCAGAGCATTAATTTACTGCCAGTGTAGAAGATGTGATACAATTATTATGACATTTCACACCATAGAGAAGATGATTCCAACCAACACCATGATCCACTTAATTCAACGTCAGATGAAGAAGGTTATTATAGCAAATCAAATTTAAGCCAGGAAGGTGAGTTCAACCAAAATGCGAAGGACCAGCTTCTGGAAATGGAAATGCTCAATTGAGATGTAACAGATGTTGAGTATAATCCAGGAGGCGATGCTCCCGTGAGTGTACTTGGTACGGGAGGAGATGAGAACAAGATAAACCCCTCTATCTCATGTGCGCAGGAGCAGATGACCTCGTCGTTCCACCCCTGAAAACAACAATAACGAACTCATATGCGCATTTAAGCATGACACATATCGCCCTCTACAGAGGCCTAATCGCATTTCGAAATAGATAACATCACAGATGTGATACTTCAGATCTAATCTATTTGTACAACACTTCAGTGGGATAGGGAAATAGCATTTAATGTTCTCTTGTTTGTGTTACACAGTATGTACCATTGAAGGTGTGGTACACACCACCCATTTTAGTTACATTTTATGAAAGTTGGGATATATCTGAATTTACATTTGTGCTGTGCAATTTCACCATTATATCATGAAGAGGTCTGACCCCGTAAGACAATTAGAGTAAGTTATCAGGTAGTAAAGAAAACAGTTAATTAGGGTGGGAAAATGGATGATTACCTACAACCCCCCCCCCCCCCCCCCCCCCCAGGGGCTCACACCCAGTGGGATGTGGGTTGGGGACCACGGGACTCCAGCTGAGTCAGGCATTGCTTCCACTTACTTGTGCTGGGCTCCTCCCTGTCTTCTTTCCTTCGACCTTTCTTGGTTAACTCTTGTTGTCTTCCGACCCCGACGGTATTAGGGTAACCGAGGCCTAGGGAGTCTTTCAATTTCCCGCATAAATTGGCCCTTGTCTCATCTTTCCTGATACCCTCATTCTTCAAGGGGTCAGCCTTCTATTTCTTTTCATGTTATCTCCTGTCTTCTGCACTAGGCTCACAAGAAGGCAGGGTGTATGTAGCCCCACCACTTTTGGTGCACCTTGGATAGTACTAAACCCTCAAGGGCTTGCGGCTGGTGAGTTTGGGAGTTGGCGACCCCAAGGGATTACTGAACTGGGTCCGTTTTGTCCCCTTTTTTCCTCTTTCCCTTTCGTATATGCTTTTCATAGCTCTCCTTTCTTCCAAGTCCCTCAATCCTCATTCTTCGGGAGTTAAGGGCATTTCTTTTCTTCCTGTTCATTATTTGACTTATCCTTTATTTTTTGCCATTAGTTTGTAGTTAGTATTAGTTATAGTTTTCATTCTCATCTCATCTTTTACTATCACCCAAACCCTTAGGGGCCGATAACCTAGATGTTAGGCCCCTAAAAAAAACAATTATCATCAACATCGATTACCTACAACTATCGGAATAAGAATTAAGGGGGAGGTGACCAGGGGTGGTGAAATGAAAAGATGGACAAGTAACCAGAAGCAATGTCAGGCTTTACTTAGGCCATGTTGGTCTCAAGCATCTTCCAATTACTGTTATTGTGGCAAGCTAATATTTAGATTCTGTATATTCACTTAAGCTACCTAAAACATGTGTTTATACAAATTATTCTAGAGAGCGTGGCACTTCACCCTCTGTGACCCGCCCGGCCATCCCAAACAGGGTCACGATTTACAAGCCAATACTACAGCTGTGGCCGCCTCTAGTTCAAATCAATCATCATCGGTTGCGGTCGTGTGTATTCGGGTCGCTTCGTTAGCCCCGCTGGTCTGTCTCTAAGCGCTAGGATCATCATCAAAACAATACTGCCAACCTCGCCCGTCCGGTACTACATCAAACACAGAAGAGCCCAGTTAATTCCCTAGTTTGCATCATTCGTGTGCAGCACTTAGTTCATTTGATAGTTGGGTGTCGTGGTGGTGCTGCGTTCAAGCTGTTGGCCTCTCACCGAGGTGAACTTAGTTCGATTCCCGGTCAATGGATGTGAGATCTTCGAAGTGAATTGGCACGTCCTGCGGTTCAGATTCCACGTAAAATGTGGTCATAATCTCAGGATTCACGGTCAAGTAAAACTACAATCTCCCTTCCCTTCATTTAATAGTGCGCCGAACTGAATCATTTATTCTCTAAGGATTGTCGAAGTTGCCTGATAACAATCATTAACTCCCATCAGCGCGGCGGTTCTATGAGCAACCTAAAACGTTGCTGAAGCTATTGCAACAACACATTTTAGTACCTAAACCACCACCATGCGCGAAATGCCATCGTGAAGTGGAAGTAAGGTGGATAAAACATAACCAATCTGTAAGCAGCAACAAAAGGATACCCGGACGTCAAGGCCGCACCAACACCCGACCATTCTAACCTTCGGTTTGTCTAATCCAATGGTTCCTACAGCAGTGGCTACGCTGGCTAAAGTGCAGCGTTAGTTCATGGGGCCAAGCTCTCTGCTGACTCGGTAGACACGTGGGTTCGAGCCCCACCGTCGGCCGGCCTTGAAATGGTTTTCCGTCGTTTTCCATTTGTCAACACCAGGCAAATGCTGGGACGGTACCTTCTGACAGGCCACGGCTGCTTCCTTATACATCCTTGCCAGTTTCATTCACCTTCAGCCACTCCATCGCTCATCCCGACGCGCAGGTCGCCCACAGGCGTCGAATAGAAAGACCTGCACTCGGCCTCTGAGGAGGCTACACGACAAAAAAAACAATGGTTTATTGACAATGGTTACAGCCTAACGTGCCCAGATCAATAGTTTTGAATCAACAGGGCCCCACTAGCTGCGCTCGGCCTAGGCCGCACCTACACCTGACCATTCTAAACTTCGTCTTGTCCAATCCAATGGTTTTTGACAATGATTACAGCCTAACGTGTCCAGATCAATGGTTTTTGATGGCGGTGAAGTGAAGTTGGCACCATTACCTCATACAAGCATTATTTGCAAATACAAATAATACATAAAAGCCCAAATACCGTATTTCTTTTTTTTTTCACATAATTACGACGTTTTGTGCCATCTGGTGTATTTTGTATCGGACATGTTGGCAACTACTGACGTCAATGTGTGCGCCTCGTTGTGAGCGCTCGCTACGGCAGTTTCACATACTAAAAAACATCGGACTCCGTTTGTTAAATAAAACACATATTTACGTGATTTTGCACATATATCGGGTGCAGTCGGTGCAAAAGTGACCATGGTTGGATGTTAAAATTGATAATGTCCTCCAAATGAAAAAATTAAGTACGTACATGATATATTGACGAAATGGAGCAAAAAGAAAATAAGTGATACGTCGTGCATAATTAATGGCATGCAGGGTGGAACTGCAGTAGCAATACAATTACATCTGCTTTTGTTAGTTGTTCTTACAGAAAACAAGACTGAGCAATCCAATCTTCCCAAAATTATTTTCACTAAAAATCATTCGTATTATTATAACAGAAATAATGGATAACCTTTAATTACCTTAGGTTCTTGTTCCTCCTTAACTGTTATCCTTTCAACGTCAAATATATCGCCAGCCTCGTTCTGCGGGTTATCAGAGGGCAACAGCTCATTTGGATCCTGCGAAGTATTACAAGTATTACCCAATGTTAAATATATAGACACAATATGAGTAGCCTACTAAGTTAACAGATCCTGGTTAGAGCATCATTTACTATAAAGTACTGTATTATGTCACTGAACTATGCACATCACTAAGATATCAATGTTACACCAAGTACGAATTAAAATGCAACTTAAAATGTCAGGGAATTCATGAGTCAACCATTCTGGCTCACACTTGATGCATAGCCTTTCCTACATTATGATCAGGAAACTAGAACAGAGGAAGAATTAATAAAAGACCCCACTTATTCCAGTACCACGCCAAATCAGTCTCATATTTTATAAATCAAATGATGTATTATCAGACTCCACGAAATGCACACTGATAACGAGCAGTTATAATTTGTCAACAACAGTAAAACATATACAACCATGACGCTCAACATTTACTCTAAGTCATATGTTTGCAAGTTGACCGTCACGGTCAAATAAGACGTCACAATTTATCATTGTAATTGAATAGATACAACTAATGGTGCCCGCTTGTAGAGCAGGGCAATAAAGACTCCTACATTCGATTTCAATATTCCTGAATACACAAATATATCAACACGTGTAATTAGGCTATGTGAAAGTGAACTTAGCTGCACTGGTATTGCAAATCGGCACTAGTTGCTTACAGGCTTTGACGCCACGAAATAGTACCTCCCCCATTCGTTACAAAACACCCAGTTCAAAACAGATTGGGCATCGTCTTTAACCATTGAATCTATGCTGGATGTCTCGCTCCCACGGCTGGAGTGAGGCCTCTTGCTTTGGGCTTAGAATTGCCTGGCGGAAGGCAAACATTGCTCAAGCTGCATGCTCGTTGAAAGGATGCTTACTTCGTCTTATTAACTCCATAGGAGAAGAAAAGACAGTGATACATAGGCTTGTAGGCAATCTTAATTTCCACGCGCTTTGATAGAAAAAAGTGGGCTATTATAACAGATTTCAGCATAATATGAAAAAATCGCTTGTTGGGTAGGCTATTATCTTCTAAGGTCTTTGGCTTTTCAATGTTTTAGGCAGAGATATGCAAACTTGAGCAACTTCTATGCTTTATTTTTCTGTCGGCCTATATAAATACATGTAGACTACCCTACAATCATTTATGTAGCCTACACGCATCAGTTAGTTATGGTTGTTTTAAGGGGCAGAACAGCCAGGTCATCTGCCGCTATGCATACAATAAACAAATCATCCACAGGGTAATTCCATTGAAGGATGGAGATCAAGCCTTTCTTTCATATAGAGAGTATATTCTGCTTATTCAGGTGGTGTTTGGTCTGGATTATTTGGGCAACATTTTAATTTTTCCACTTTAACTAAATTTCATTCTGAAGTTTGACTTTAATAAAGTGTGTTTGTTGCAACAAAAATTACTCTTCTAAGGAAATTGTTCCTTTTTACTATTATATAAAAACACATACAAACTGCAAAGTATTTAATATGTACCGTAACTCAAATCACAGTTCAGAGTTTCAGTCCCTAGAGAATGAGGATGTAACAACGAGAAGGGGCCATGAGAGGCTAGAGAGGGAAGGATACCATACTCTATCCTCTGAAACATTACCCAAATAGCTTTGGGGTCAGACGAGAACACGAGTTAACTAAGGGAGTTCTGGAATTAAACATGATAGCCTGAAACATGTGAATGCAATCATCTATGAAAATACGGTAGGCCTATATCCTTCCTTACTGCATTGCAGTAATTAATTAAGTTCATGATTGGGAGAGAAAGATATAAAAGCTACTGTACACTGCCTAGGTAGTTTGGGCCATGGGCGCCCATAGGATTGTTTCCAGAGGGGGGCCAAGTAAATATTTTCGTTTCATTACCTACATGTCACCCCCTCCCCCATCCACACACACACCTTTTTATATTCAATAATTGGCATTGTTGTAAATGTAAACAGGTTTAAACCTCACCCCTTGTATTTGACTCTGAGTGAAATTCCGGGTTATGTAATAATGTGTCATTAGGCTAGTGTGTATAAATAATGTTATTTCAGAGTACCGATAGCGTAGTTTTGAGATGAGTGCCCCGGAACATGAAACATGATACGTACGTGGTATTTCCATGAAGGTAGTGTTGAAAATATCGTAGGCCTACTAGGGATGGCTGCTGTCAGCGTCGGCAATCAAATTTCGAATATTTAGGTAACCAGTCGTCATCGTGGAGCTTAAATTGAGGTACTCAATTACACAGATGGGCTTAATGATCAAATTAATACATTCTGTCCTTTCTTACAATGCATGCCACGATGGATTTACGTTGCTGCCCCCGACTTGGAATATGCAGATTTATTAAAGTTGTAACCTTCCCCGGTCACAAGGGATCGAACCCTTACTTTCGGGACGTACGATTTTCATGATCGTCCTCATATTTTTATTTGATGTCTTTTTATGTTTTATAATTATGTAATGAAGTGTATAATATCATGTGATTTATTTCCGATTAATTTGCTTAGGTTTTAAGGGATTGTAATTGGCAGGATCTGAGTCTAGTTGTATGTGAATATTTTAACATTGGAATAATCCTCAGTCAGAGAGTCTGGAATTGTGTGCAAGAACCAGGAAGTAGGCTTGTTGTCGCCTGGGCTTTTCTCTCGCAAGCTCAAGTGCATGATCACTCATGCAGGTAGGAGGCTTGGCAACCCTGTGATAGGGGTGTGTCTAGGGTATTTTGAAGACCAAGAAGGCACTCCTTATATGGTAATGTTTTGTTTTGGTTGGCTGGACCCGTGAGGGAAGCCAGGTAGGCCAGTGATTTGTGGAGGGGAGATGAATGTTATTAGACTTGACGAAGCTGTGAGGGCGACTCATTCTTAGGACTCCGTGGGGAGTAGTACTCATTCTTTGGACCGCGTGTAGGGCGGTGTACTCATCCTTTAGACTCCGTGTGGAGTGGTTCGTACTCTTGGTAAGACTCCGTGAGGGAGTGGAACTTGTATTTTGGACTTGTGTGTTTTTGGTGGAGAAGGAAGGTATTTCAAACGATCACAAGTTGGTGTTCGATGTGCAATTACTGAGTTGCTGGCTATACATTCTCAAGGGAATTATGAGCCTAGTTTCAAACAAATAGTCTAGATTGTTTGTCTCGAATCGCATGAAGTATTGTAAACTAACGTCTGTATACCGAAATTCTGAGACCATAGCGGTAAATTGTTATACGACAAATACTAGTAAAATATGCTATGTATTAGTAAACTCAGGAGCGGACTAGATGCGATAATCCAACACACGGATTTAAAGCATCTTTGTATAGTCAGATCCACGAAACTAGATAAATCGTTGGATGCTGACCATCAAAGTAATAATGTACATAATATTCATAGTTGAGAGGCTTGCGTGTGAAATATATAGTAATTGTGCTGCGAGTAAGTAGGAGTGATTCTCAGGGAGCAACTAACCCCCGAATCAGTAGAGTTAAGTCGTCACAGCTGAAGTCAACGCCTGTACGTACCAGTCACCCCATCAATACGTCATAAGTGTGCCTGTGTGAATATGATAGTGAGTTTTAGATAGTCTGTACGGCGAGGATCCTGCGAAGTGTATTTCATGTCTGGTATCAGAATATATTGTAAATTTTACCAAATCTATAGTGCTTTTATGTATGAGGTAACCAGTGTAGTTAAGAGTGAATGTTTATTGCTGTTGCTCATACCGTACAGGTGTTTTACCCTCACGCAACCCGTGAAGCCGAGCAGTTACAAAGCTTCCATAACATATGAGGCTGTTTCTTCGGCTGAGTGTGTATTTCACTATGAGTGACATACACTATAAATATGCGTTTGCTAAAATTACAAATTTAAAAAATAATACAAAGAATGTACATTAAATTTAAACATATATCATACACAATCAATGTGCAAAAACAATTATTTAACTACCGGTAGCAAGTTTGGAATTTCCTCATTGGTACAATCTCACATTCAAGTCAGATCAACAGCAAGAACACCAAGGTGACTAAGACGATCCTTTTATTTATGTCTTTAAATAATCAACAATGCCAAAGTACGGTATATTCTCTTGTGGATGGCTTTAAATTAAATCAACTTGACGTTTAATGACCAAGCAGTTTTGTACAGTTTTCCAGAAATTTTTCCGTCTCTTGGCAGTTGCAAGTTTGTCCCCCCGTCAATACGGGTCTGAATACAGTAAATTATCCAAAATTGTAAGCTATTGTAAGCACGACCTTACAGGACCAGTGTTTTACTAGTTAGCATAGAAAAGCTTATTTTAGGGATTAAGAAACGCTAGCGATGTTGCAATGTCTAAAAATATCTCCAGAACGTGCTTTTCATATCGACACTGCCGAAGTGAGGTGGCAAAAGTAGTAGCCACTCAAGATAGTGATGGGGAAACACATGGTATTTAACACTAGGCATAACCGTATTGAAATTTGGAGTTTACCTAGATGTTAGGCCCCTTTAAACATCAATTATCATCATCATCATCCATTGGTGACAAGAGTGCATGGCATCATTAGAACCATATTTTTATTAAAAAATTGTAAATAGGCCTACATATTACGTCAGCAACATTACAGAATTTTGTTGTTGTAACAGTTGTCAGTTGACTATTTGCAACTTCCATTTAAGAAATAAACTGGTGTGACAATGAACAATCTTATTTCAACATTCTCGGAAATCCAGTCCCCCTAAGGGCGTCCACGATATTAACCCATGCATGAGTACCAAATGGCCGAACAGACCCACTTAAAGCTTGAATATTCTAAGAACAATTCTTAGTGAGCACCCACAAACTGAGAGTAATCAACATGCACAATTTCAGTTTCATAGCCCTTGTGGTTACAAAGATACGATGATTAACGAGTGAGTACCTCCTTTTTGGATTATATATAATAAGATAAGATTGCATTACTTACCTTTAAATGAAATATAAATCCATTCGTAGACGAAGCACACAAAATTAATAAATACTACTGTCAGCACACAGACACAGTCTAGGCGGCCGTTTATAGTGAACACAATACACACGAATGAAATGTAGGCTACGCGCATATAAATTACAATATTCCTTTGTAATATTACTCAAGTGTCTAATTTAAAGCGAAAGCACACCAGAACTATTGAATAACTGACATAATATCTAGGATGATTTTAACCTTCCGGTGGGTGCTACTGATCTTATCTCATATTCGTCAACATATTCGTCAACTACCTTTCAGTAGTTACGTCTTTTCACATGACATTCAAGTCCATATCGGCCAGTTTGTCAATGACCCTTCTACAGATTTGCTGTTGTTGCAAAAGTGATATGCGAGGCAGATTGCGCCTGATCGAGCACCATTACGTAATAGACTATGTAGAGAACGAATGAGTGTTTCACTAATTGAAGCAAACCTATTCTTCAGCAAATATTGTAATTTTTAAAAATTCAGATTTCTGACGTGTGCCAGACAGGCTTAATGCTTCCACTGCCATTATACAGTATTTAATGTTTGGCCTGTCGGAATGTTAAATATCTGAAGTATTTATATTTAGTACAAATTAATTAGAATACTGTAAGCCCTTTTGCAAAAAAATAAAAGTTTGTTCTCAGTCTAATTTTCAAATCGTTTTATTTTTCAAGGATCCAGGGGGGGGGGGCATGGCCCCCCTGCCCCCCCGTATGGGCGCCCATGGTTTGGGCTGCAGTTTTATGTTGTTGAATGTTTTAGCGTCTTTGCGACATTGTCGACATGTAGTCCCGTGAATTAGGGTATGTGTGAATTTGTCTGATAACCTGTGTCAATGTGATGTCTGTACAAGTGTGTGTAAAAAAAAGGAAGATTTCAGTTATAGGTGACCGTTAATCTCGAGATCATAAGCCATGAGACCTCCTTTTACGTGGAATCCGAACCACAGAACGTGGCATTTCACTTTGAAAATGTCACAACCATTGACCGGGAATCAAAACCGGTCCGCCGTGGTGAGAGACCAACTGCTTGACCGCTGCGCCCCATTACTGGTGAGAGTATTTGCAATGGCGGTAGAATTTGAATAGGAAACAGCCATGGCCTTAAGTTAGGCACTATCCCAGCATTTGCCTGGAAACCACTCCCAGGATGGCTGAGGTAGAAATCGAACCCACCCCTATTCATTTTGCCTCACGAGGCTGAGTGTACCCCGCTCCAGCCCTCAGATCAGAATTACAATTACAACTTTCTTGGCAGGCGGGAATCGAACCCAGGCCTCCGCGGTGACAGACAAGAACGCAGTTATTCGCAAGTCCTCGTATATTTAGAACGCTTTCCACTACTTTCTATTCATATGAGAAACCTGACTTAACAACCAGGCCCTAAAAATAAATATATTTAGTTTCTTCTCAGATCCCCATAAACTAGTTTGTACTAATTAAGAGCATTGTGTGGTCTAAAATTATTATTAAATAAATATATTTCCAAATGCCAAATATTAGATTAGATTATTACGGTACCGTATTATCCAATAATATTTATACATTTTTCAACAAATACTAATGACAACAGTGGATATTGGGACGCTTGGCCACTGCGTGATTAGTGTGAACTGTTTCCAGTCTGAGCGTTCCTATATCATCAGTAGTTGATGGGAACCACACAGCGATACCGTCACAGCAATTAGTATTTCTGTGAGATGTTAGTCTAAGATTTTATTAAAAATATACTTAAGTGACAAGTACGAGTTAGAAGACCTGAAATATTCTTTAGGGACACGACACAACGTGGGTGAAATGATAACACGTTTTACAGCGGAAGTAATTTATCAGTGACACTCAATGTAAATTCTCGAGGATACCGTGGTGCGACTAGGGAACCAGGAACAACCTCAAGACATCAATATTACCTACACCCAAGTTCGCTTAAGAAGTCTCATTGGTCATTGGAGAGCTGGAAATGTGTCTAGTTTGAGTTGGGCGTCTTGTAACACAAGGTGGAAGTTCCATTTTGTGGCTTCAGAGTGCCTGCTCTATGAACTAGTGCCGATACTCGTGCAGTTACCTAAGTTCACTTTCACGGGGCCTAATTAAACGAGTTGACAGGTTTGTAAGGTACTTTATCATCTGACAATATTCTATTCACTCCGCCTGCCTAAAAATTATGGTTGTGTGTATTCAGAAATAGAGAAACCGAATATAGGATGCTTCATTCCTGTAAGCAGGCACAATTATTTCCTCACATCATCTATTCAATCGCAATTATAAATATTAAAAACTTATTTGACCATGTCGCTTAACTTGAAATCATATAATTGGATTAAATGTTGAGCCACAAGGTCGTAAAAACTTTCCTTTTCTTGACAAACGATCTCTTCTTGTTTCTGTGCACCTCGTGGGTTATATTGGGATAACGAGTGTTAACATACATTTAGTGGTGTGAAATTACCTCATTTAATGTATTAAAATGTGAGAGTGGTATAAGCAGTGATCTTCTTCTGTTCTAGTTTCCTGAGCATAATGGAGGAGGAACCCTTCATCAAGAGTGAGCCACAATGGTGGGCTCGTGCAGAGGAATTTCCAAATATTGTAAGTAGTATTTTAACTCGTGTAACATTGCACATTTAGTGATGTGCAAGGCTTAGTGACTGAATACTTAACAGTAAATGGTAGGCTAACTAGGATCTGTTATGTTACACATAACTTAGTGTCTATATATTGCACATTTGGGTAGATTATTGGATAAGGAATAACCCACCCACCAAGGGAAGATGATTAAAAAAAAGGAAATAGGTTTTGGATTGGAGAAAAAGGATAGAAAAATAGGAGGAGAGTCCTAAAAAAGTTGTAAATTTAACTTTAAATACCTATAGAGGCAGTTGCCACTGCAAATCTGCTCTCGGATACCAAAAGTGGGTAAGAGCTTGGTCTAAGCTGACGGGAAACACAGCTAGGACTTGGGCGTTTTGCCAGAGAAAGGCTTTAGTGTATTTCCTCCCAAGCGTGCATAAAAGTACTATGGGGAAGGGTGATAGTCTGGCAAGACAAATAGTAAAAGCTTTATTGAGTATGAACGAGGGCATGAACCTAGGAAGAGCTAGGAAAGCCAGGATCTTGCCTAACTGTAGTATCAGAGAAATGATGAATCCAAAAACAAATATTTAATTTATTAAACAATTCAAAGAAGGTTAATGAATTTAACAAGTATGTAATATATTTTTGACAAACATAGTTCATTTGAACTTTTTAACAAATGGGGTCGCAGACCTCCCAACATTAAATGTTTGCTCCAGGCAAATAACAATTCTTAAGGTTTTAAACCTGGTACTAAAATCTTTGTAAGATTTTAAAAAGGCAAATGAAATGATTAAAGTTTAGACATTTACAAGAGTACAAGGAGTGTACTATAAGAAATTTCTGAGAGAATATTCTAGAGAGAGTAACAACTTCGAAAATAACAATAAGAAAAACATGAAGAATAAGATAGAAGTTCCTACAACTTTTTATATTTATACAGAATTAATGTTGGTTATTATGCAAAAAAGGGCAGGTCACTTACTGTGAAACCTGAAGAGATAATCAAAAGGAAGGTTCTCGACCTCCTATGTTTTAAATGGGAATCACGAACCAAATGGGGCAGTTTCCATTTCGTGAGACCTAGAAATAACTCACTCAAGAGTTGAAAGAATTGTATTCCCTGATTAGAAGGGAGAAAAAATGTAAGTTTGAAACGTATACAGAAAATAATTAATTACACATGAGAAAAAATGGGAGGGCACATCTATAGATTGACACCTCGTTGAAACAGACCTAAATTTAAAAGTTTATTACGGATTGTTAGTAAGAGGTTTAGGAAAGAGAAATAGGGATTGAGGAAAAATGTTCATGGCCTTATTTATAGGTAAACGAACGATCGCGACGCGGTAGAAAGTTGAACAAGCACTGGTTTTCGTTGAAATATATGAAAAGTTCACTATAGAAACACGAAAGTTTTTGGCAGAGAAAGTTATGTCAATTTGAAAAAAAAAATGACTGGTTGCACTAGATGAACGAAAGTCTATTGCTGGAGAAATTGGTGGATTACAGTTAAATGCGCCATAGAACATCCAACGGTTGAAGAAAATTCGCTATTGAGCTTTAATTCAGAAGTGAGATTCTTCAATTTTAAATAGCATTCTCACAAGTGAGTGAAAATTTCATAACGGCAGGGCTTGTAGATGAAATACAGAATCTGGAAGGTTCCAGAACGACCTTAATGGAAAAATGGGGTCAAGAAAATCCAACGGAGGAACTAGCTTGGTGAATTATAGACAGCGGGTATTAGATAATATCCCACGTAGTGAGAGGATTTCTCATTTGAATAGCTTAAGAAAAGCTCTTTTTTAGTAAGCTTGGCTTGTACGAACAAAAGCTCAACATGGCAAATCCCACGAAGTCTTGATAAAATGAATGACAAAATTATTATCTGTCTCCCTAAATAGAATGATTTTTGCCCCAAAATAAATAATCTCACACTGTCTATAAAAGTATCGTTAAAAGCACGTGAAAGTTAAAACCATGAAGATGAGGTTAAAACTTTAAGATGGTACTTATCTTGATTTCATGTTGACGTTGAAGTTCCTTTTGACGATAACTACTTTGCCAACATGGCGTAGAAGAGAGTATGCCTCTTGGTTTGAGGAGTGAGACTTGCTCAACGGAGCACGGAGGGTCCAAGGAAGGGGAAAAGAGTGGGGGATAGGAGACAAAAGGAGAATATATAAACATTGCCAACTTTATAACAAAAAATTTGGTCTGTTGTAGATCTTTGGCTTCTGAATCCTGCTTGGTGATCTCCAAGAATTTCTTCTGCATAACATGCTAGTCTGTTGTAGATTATTCTTGAGAATACTTTATATGCGCTGCTTATTAATGATATCCCTCGGTAATTATTGCACTCGAATTTATCTCCCTTTTTGTGAATCGGAACTACTACTGCCATCTTCCATTCTACTGGGATTTCTTCCTTCTTCCAGATTTCTACAATTAAGTTATGTAACCTTTTTAGCAAAGAGCTTCCACCTGCTTTAAGAAGTTCTGCTATTATGTTATCCTCTCCAGGGGCTTTATTGTTTTTTAAACTTTTAACTACCTTTTCAACTTCTTCATAGGAAGGAGGGTTAATCTTTGGCTGGACATTTAGGTATAATTCCTCTTCAATGTTTGTTGCCACTTCTTCACAATTTAACACTAGAACCCCGGCGATCTATATACCCCCTAGAACCGCGGCTGGGTCACTTATGACCCACCTCTCTTTTTCCGTGATTATTAATGAATTGATGGGGATGTGGTAACTAAAGAATATACCATACATGCGCTAGATAATGTATTTGAGATTTAGAATAGTAAGAATACAAATAAGGAACATTAAGAGAATTTTTACTGGCGAATGTCAATGATGTACAATATGCTGCCAATAGTTTCTTTGTAGGAATGGCACTTCACTCAACACACATTGAGCACACACAATATTCCTTGGCTGTACTCCTGCTGCAAGCAGTCTTTTTGTAGGAATGGCACTTCACAATTTGTTTCCTTTGCAATTGGATTTTACCTGACAACGCGTGTCCTTTTCCAGTCTCTCAGGAATCTCACCTGGAATAATGGTGCGGGCATTTGCAATCCTAGTTGATGCATATTTCTCAGCGAGCTCTTCACCCAGCTGCAGAATGAAGTCCCTGCGTTTCAGTTTCTTCTCATTCAGTGCGTTGTACACTACCCAGGCATTTATTCCTTCTAAATCCAGCAAGTTGTAGAATGTATGAACTGGCCAGTGCCTGGATGGTGCCTTGATTAAGTATTTGCGAGCCATTTGATCGACCACATCTACTCCATATTTTGTGCCGTTGTAAAATGTTACTGTGTCTGGCTTCTTTTTGTTTCCAGGCTCAATATTCACATCAGGGTGCATAACGAGAACATATTTGTTGCTCTTTCCCTGATAAATTGTCAAAGAAGTATCATGTTTTATCAGCAGCACTGTGCTGTGCAAATTATGTTTTGCCTTTTTCACTCATACTGGTACTTCCCTGCGAGCCTTGTTCAAGGTACCGACAAGACTTGTTGAATTTGATTTCAATGTTTCGGAGAGAGAAAAGGAGGTGAAGAAACTGTCACATGTGACATTTCTTCCATTCTTCATATAAGATTCCATCAACTTCTTTACCACAAATTCACCAAGGCGCTCGTTATTTGGCCTAGCATCATCTTTTCCGAGATACGGGAAAGCATTTACAACATATTTGGAGTCTTTGTCTACCGCCATCCAATATTTCTGCCCATATTTCTCTGGTTTCGAGGTCATAAATTGCGTAAATTTACAGCGGAGGGAAGAGCTGTTCGTCAACAGTTATATATGCCCCAGGTATATAGCTTCATTGGGCATTTGCAATGAAGGCATACCAGATTTCTGATACCAATGCAAATTTGTCTTCTTTTATTCTTTCTGACCTTGTAGACCTAACGTCAAATCTCAAGAAACGCATCATTTCTCTGAATCTATCACGAGCCATTGTTGCTTTTGCAATAGGATTGCCCCACTTCTCTGACCACAATAAATCCAGTTCTAAGCCTTTAGCTCCTATGGCACCGCGAATGTACATTATAGCAAGAAAGGCTTCCATCTCCTCAATCTTTAGACACCAATCATCTGACATCATTACACGATGTGCCTCGGTCTCAGTACATGTCATAATATGTTTCAAAATTTTGTCCGTGATCATAAGTCGTCAAGCACTAACGCAAGTCTCATTCACATTACGTTTAGCATGTGCAGTAGGTCCAGCGCGATCTCTGAACACATTTTGAGCTACAGCTACAATATCACCAATTACCCCAACTTTCCAGATCGTGCCATCTGGAGAAACAATTTCTGTAACTGCTGCAAGCTGAACCAGGCTCTCAACACAAAACCTGCCTTGTTTTATTGATGGCGCATCCTCTGTTATCGTCAAATTGTGCAAATCCTTGACTGTTAGCGATGGCCTCCTCTTCCGAAGAAAGAACGGAACAGTGCTCCTGGCCACGCCTGCTCTGACGACCGCGAGAAGTCCCTGGCTTTGCAAGACCTGATTAGATACAAATATAATGTTTTGTCTTAGTTTTTTCATACGAAAATAATATTTACAGCAAGTAAAAATGCACCGGGCTACATAAACCTAATAGCCTGAACATAAATATCACATTGATAAAGAAACTGTAAACTAAACATTTTTAGGCCTGAAATTTGCGAAGAATCTAGACAAATAGTCCATAAATTATGAAATGAAAGTTTAGAAGTACATACCTGCCCTAACAGGATTTGCTACAGCTTCAAATTGCATGACATCATCTTCTGATGACGAATCTGAAGGTACGAGCTGTAATCCATCATCAGACTAAAAATCCAAGGGTTCCCCTTCAGATTCCCCATCGGAAATGTCATTTATGGCATAATTAATGTTCTGTTCAGTAGTAAGTCGTCGACGTGCGGCCTTTATCAACCATTCACACACTATTTATACACCGATACTGCAAAACTAGCAACCTACTGCACAACAAAGCGTGAGTAGTGTCCTAACTGCGCGATTGTTCAGATGTGACTAAGCGGTTTCGTACCTCTCCCTTCCTCCGCAGCCAATGAGATGTTGCCAGATTGTGCACAGTATATGCTTGGAGAATCCCGGTGACACATTGACTGAAGGTATAATAGCTAAAGGGAAGAACAGATGTTAAGATATTATTATCAATGATGGGTCTAATCTGACCCAGCCGCGGTTTTAGGTAAATCGGGATTTTTTAAACACGGGGTTGCCTCCCCGGAAATAAAAATTATGTGTGGTTGTTAAAGACCCTTATTTATGAAAAGTCATAAAAATCTAGCACTTCAGGTAGAGACACAAAGAAGATAGAGAAGAAAGAACTAACAGCTGGGTCACAAATGACCCAGCCGCGGTTCTAGTGTTAAGAGGTCTTCAAAATATTTTTTCCAAGTTGCTAGCACTTCTGTTTGGTTGCAAACAACATTGCCATTCCTATCTTTTACCCCTACTGATCTTGCCTTGTACTGTCCCCGTTCACCCGGATAGTAGGCTGTCAGATATCCGCCCCCTCAATCGGATTGCCAATAATCAAACGCACCGGCTCAGCTACACCAATGAAAATGGCACTGACAGATACTACCGAGGTTTGAACACAGAAGTTACCAAGAAAATTATTGTGGAACACACCAAAATAGACGGGGGTTCATACTTACTTTTACTTACCTCTTAAAAATAATCTCGGGGATTGGGTTGACAACAGGATCTCTAAAGTATGCCCCCACAATAATCTCCACCATGACATTTAAAAATGAACCAAACCGAAGGCAAGAACTTTGAACTGTACAAAAGCTTTATTTCAAATAAAGGGTATGACTTTAACAAACTCAACAAAATAAATGTGGCTATCAGTAGCCCATGTCAATCTGACTGTGTCCTCCTAAAGGACTTGCAAAGTTATCAAACAATATGTTAGCTCCCATGAGCTCAAAATAACGTAACATTCAAAACACATTTGGATTGGATAAGGAAGTCAGGATACGACATATATAGAGCATTTGGTTTCTTTTAATAAACATGACACTTGTATTAATAGGCGCAAGGCCAGAGTATCGACCTCACCCGCTGATAACCAGATGTCTGGCCGGCTGGTCTACTCTTCAACCTGGCGCATGCCCGTCAAATGGGGCTCACTCGTCACGCCACACTGCGTAAGAATTCAGCTCCTTTCAAAGCTTTAAATGTCTACAAGACAACTCATATATATTGACGCAAATCTTTCAAATGCTTAACTCACATACCACTGGATTATTCTGACAATCCTTAAACTTGTTAAGTTATCATCCAAATGTTTAATCAGTATAGTTTAGAGTATAAAACACACTCTTAAATGTTTATAACAAAATCACATAAATTATTTATAACAATTAGAAATTGTTTGTAATATTGTCGAAGATAATTACAAAAATTTTAAACACGCCTTTAACATTACTTTCGTTCCACATTATTGTCAAAGATATATACATTATTATTTACAATATCAACATTTAAATTATTTAAATTATTAATTTAAGAAATACATTGAACCACGTGTTCATCCGGTTGGTAATTTCATAATCGTTTCCATATAATCGAACAATGAAGGTTAGTTATACATGTAAATGTCACAATCTGGTTTAATAAAGGTTGTAATAATTATAATTATTTGTGACGGTAATCTTCATTCAAAATCTTATCTCAAATTCTTTCAAAACTCTTGTTAATTATAACAGCAAATTCACTTGATTAATTTTCAACGAACTATGACAATACACTCTAGCGGAAAATAATTCGCTTACAAAATAATGCACAAAACTGCACTAAAAATTAGGCCCAAAATTCATCATATATTAAAATATACGGCATCAAAATCTTCCACATAATTTACAAAAACCTCCACTAACACAATCTTTATCATCATTAATTACTGTCGGAATCTCCTTCATTTATTTAAGGGCATTATACATCAGCGACTTTCAACATGTCCGCTGCACTATCGATTATACATTCATAGTTCCACTTAAAAATTCTTATAATCATTAATTGTTTCAAAACTGTTGTCATTTAACCTTCGTGGATTTCATTCATGAATCGTAATGAAGTAAAAATTTGCCAATCACAAACAAATTTAATAGTGAATACGCTTATATACGCCTGTCAGGTCTATCAAAATTTAAGATTAACATCTTCAAAGAATTGTAGTATAAAAATACTATCATCAAACAAAGTGCAACTAACTGCAAAATAGTCGAATAGAATCCAATTAGACTGGGGAATGCAAACATCATTATATAAATCTCTAAATGAGAAAACTCCTAACAAAAATTCATGACTTTAATGCATTCAATAATTCATAATTAAAGTTCATCTTTCACAAAATTGTCTATGATGCAATGGTCGTTCATGACTGACGATAAATGTCTGTGTTGCAATCAATTCAAATAACGACTAGTATTTCCAAGATCGTCGACAACGTAATGGATTTTAACGCTCTAAAATCATTTAAATGTTCTTCCTTCTTGATGATGACAGAAAATTGGTCAAAGTAATTAAACTGGGGTAGAATTACTTTAATAAAGTGACACGCTGTCTGAATTTAAATCTGCCATAAAAATCATTAACTTACAGTCAAATCGAGACTACAAAAAAATAAGCAAATTACTGAAAAATCTAAATATCAGTCTCAACTGATTCAAAATCATTTAACTATGCCCATGACATAACAATGTCTTAATAAATCGTCGAAAATTGCATAACTCATCAAGGTGTACTGAGAATAGGAATCTCAAACAAGAATATAGGGCAAAATACATGAGGACAAAAAATATGGGAAAATGGTTGCTCAAATATTGCTAAAGAAACTCAAATACAATAAACGTTCACGACTACCTTATCTGCCGATTGACGTTCCAGAGGAAAATTCCCCAAAGAAGACTGTTGATGGATCCATTTCACCAAGTTAAAGCTGAGCTCCATCCTCGAAACAAGAAACAGCACCCTCGGAGAATCGAACTGCTTCACGAAGACGAACGACATCCTTCCGGCAATAATCTTCTTTGTGAGTCGGGACAACCCTGACCTCTCTTGAAAAATCCCTGAAGTTCCAGTTGAAAATCGCCATGAAGTTTTTGTAGGAATTTCCGAAGAAATATTCATATTCAGAGAGTATGAAATCATTTCCATTGCTGTTTGATAGTATTCAGCCTTCAATCACGAAACATGGGTGTAGATGGTTATTTACCACATGTTCGCTTGTATGGAATAGCAATTAGCGAAGTTCCATGCTGCTATCTTACTCCGTTGAAATATGTCCCAATTGCATAAAAGTCCTTTAGCCTTCCATCTTCTCTTCGGTTATGGTAATAGAAGAACAAACTGCCATATTAAACTGCTCCATAATACTGTAGCGTTGTGTCACAAAAGCAATCTGAAGTCTCCCTGTTTCACTAGCCGTGTCAGCCGTAGCGTAGATTCTGGCTATAGAAAGTGTTTCTCCTGTGGCGAGAAAATCACTTTTGTCAGTCGTCTAAAATTGTCAATAACTACCAAAATACTTCCTCGAAATTGTTCAGCTTTTCTACAGTCCTTAATGTAGCACTGCACAATAGAATTAGCTTATAGGCGACCGCTAACTGTTCACAGCTAATCTCGTAGACGCGTTATAATGGTCGTTTCAACTTCACCTAGATTTACTCACAGTAAACCTGCACTGCTTGCATACTCGACTCTCGTTTAATGCAGTGGATTCACCACGCGTTATAAAGACGACTTTTTCACTAATAATCTCACTCGACGTTTCACTGAAAAGACTATTTTAGATCTGACGATTGAGCTATCAGACGATTGAATATCAGACGATTGATGATCTGAGAATGAGACTCCCCTCTTCTGCGCAAGGCCTTTTATGAACTTCATGAGGGGCGTATCTATCCCTTCCATCGCGTGTTACTGCGTCATCGCTAGAAGTTCCAACTTCGTCAATACATGACGGATTTTCAAAATTCAAAAACTGAAAATAAATTTCACCAAAATTCCAGAACAATGCCTCTACTGCAAATGGATTTCCACAATTCTGCATTCCAAAAGTAATAAAAATACCATAGTTTTAGCAATCTCCGTCTTCCTTCAGACTATCGTTCATTGGTTCAAGCCTCCCCTCCAATAGCATAACTTCTTCCTCAGCAGAATTCCACGTTTCCTGCGACTGCGTCGTAAATCTCGGAACTTTCTCGAATAAATGCTGACGTCACTGAGAATCTCAGCTCAAGTAGCCTGCTGGCATAACGTCTGCGTCATCCGTGCTTACGTCATGACTATCCACGTCATAACTATGACAGCCATAACTTTCTTTATAATTTCCAATATAGCCACCGTGGTCTCTATATAATTCAATTACGGGGGCATTCTCCCCTCACCACGTTTTAAAAACAGTTGCAAATTGTTTTTAAACTCAGTGTTACAAGTACCTCAACTCTCTTGAACACGAAATTGAATTATTACTGGCTTACTTTAGTATGATATTTCCTCTATGTTCCTTAATCATTAATCTCTCCTCTCTCTGGGTTGTGTGTGGTTAAATGCATTTCTTTCCTCTCTATTTGCTCTTCTGTCCAGTATTTCTATTTTCGAAGTTCTGCTGGCTCGTAGAAGGCCCAGGATCGATTACAACATCCTGCCTTTTCTTTTGGTTGTTGGCTTCTTTTTCCCGTAATTCTTTTAGGTATTGCTGGCTTTCCTTCTCTCTTTCCTGATACTGATCGGGTGTCATAACCTGACCTTGAGGATTCTGATTTCTGTTTTGGCTCTGGTTATTCCTATTATAATTTCTGTTATAACCATTATTGTTGTAATATCTGCCTCTTCCATTGTAATTTCCTCGGTTATAGTTCCAGCCTCTTCTCTGTTGATACGGTCGGTAACCTGGCGATCTGTTATTTCGAAACTGATTATTCCTGTGAGGACTTACATTGCCAGTTTTCTCCTCATCTGGCTTGTCAGTTTGTTGGACTTGGTCCATATATACAGTATTTATTTCTTTGAAGTCATGCCTTTGACCTTTCTGTACCACGTTAGGCATTGGACTTGTGTAGTCTAACCTCCTCAGTAATTCATCCATGCTGGTTAAATCCCTGATGTTTGATGAAATAATTAGTCTCCTCACCTCCACAGGTAGCATACGAGAAATCGCATCAATTAGTTGCTCCGTTGACAATGGGGGTTGCAAAAATCTCAAGCGGGATAACTGACTCGTAAAGAAATCAGCGTACCGCGTTGGAAGAGTACCTGAGTATTTTCTTGAATACACCTCCGCTCTTAACGAATTCTGCGCTTCTATGGACCAAAATCGTTTGATTAATGCCTCTGCAAACTCGTCAAAGTTACTGAATGTGTATCTAAATGCGAGAAACCATTCGAGGGGTCCTCCAATCAAATATCTCTCCACTATCTTCATCTCTCTCTCTCTGGGAATGTGAGCTTCGATGAAATAATCTTTGAGGTTCCTTACATATTCTATAGGTGTCAAACTATCAGTGTTACTGAATTTTTGCGGTTTGTCTTCAAAATTCCTGATGACCGTCACGTTCCTCGGATATGAATCCGGGTAGTTTTTCCCACTATCTCGATAGTTCCACTCAGGTTCCATATTCCTCTCGTCATCTTCCTCCCTGAATCTGGATATACGTTCTTCAGGAGTCACGTCTCTCTCTTCTGGATCTAGGTTATATCTTCTGGCATAATTCCTATTGGTTTCGCAAGCCAAGCCTTCTGTATCCTTGTTAGTGATTTCCGTTAAGACTTTCTTGATTAACTCTTCTTTGTAGGTCTCCATCAAACTAGCCTCTCCTAACTTTAAATTCTGCAGTTTACTCGACGTTTCATTCACATCAGAGACAACTTTATGAATCTGTTCCTCCAATGCAGATTTTAATGTTTGCACATCCCGATCTAATTGTGTTCTATCTTCAACTTGTCTTTCGGATAGCGAATCCATCCTGACGCTTAAATCTTTCCTAATCTGTACTACTTCATTGTTAATATCAATTTGAGTACTGGCAAGTTTTCTTTCAATACGATCCTGAATTTGGGTTACATGTTCCCCACTTGACCTATTCCACTCGTCTTTCCATACTGCTACATTTGCCGTTAACATTTCTGCTATGTCTATTTCGATATCCTCTTTTAGTACTTTATTATGGTCTAATACTTGGGTTCTCATGACCTCTACATCAAACTTTAAACCTTCTAAAGACGCTGTCGTTCTAACTGACTCATCAACTAGCCTAGTCGTTAATGCACTTATATTACGCGTACAAAGAGTTTTCGAATTTTCTATCTCTTCCCTGACTTTATTTACATCAGTTTGGACTTTAGCAACATCTACGAAAACTGTGTTGACCTCTACTTGAATTTTATTTATGTCACTTTGTATCTCGTTTACATCCGAATGAATGTTATTAATATCAACCTGAACATTGGACACATCAGTTCTAACATTTTGGATTCCTCTTTGGACTTCCTCAACCTTGTCTTGGACAGTCGCAACGTCATTTTTAACAACAACTACCTCAGCCCTAGCACAAGAAATATCACTTCGGACTTTAGCTACATCTAGATTCAACATTGTAAGATCTCTATGCACATTAGCAACATCAATTTTAACATCAGCAACATTTTTATGCATATTAGACACGTCTATTTTAACATTGGACACGTCTGAGCGCATGTCAGTTACAGCATTCTCAATTCCTTGGGTATTAATCTGTAAACGCGACATATTATCCTCTAAGTTAGCAGAACTAGTCTGAAGACCCTTCAAACTTTCATCCATGCTAGCTTTCAAATTAGCAGATAAATTACTAGCATTCTCCTCCATTCGACTAGTATTCCTAGCTTCCATCTCCTTTATACTACTATTCATGCTTGCTTTCAAGTTAGCAGACATCTCCGCTAACATCATCTTCAAAGTTTCATCTGCCATTACAATATTATTCAAAAATTAGACTGCTGTAGGGACATACATCAATAGAGCAAAATAACAACATTTGAGCAACACTTTTCACCATATATAAATTTGATCAATTTTCTGTCTTAAATCTAACTTATAACTACCTTATAATTAACTTTCGAAGACACTTCATGTTGAAACAAACTCAAGCACATGTTCAAATTTCCCTGGCTCATTTTAAAATATCTTAACACAAATAATTTACATTTACAATTCAAACAATTTAATTTTATCTTTAATATGACTAAAATGTCATAAGCCGGTCAAATAAAATAAGATTCCAGATCATAGGCGATTTTCCTAAGTTTCCAGCCTATTTAACCTTTCCCAAGTTGTATAAGATCTGATCTTTTCTGAGTGTAATTTTCCTAATACAATACAACATTTAATTCCTATATAATCACACTCTTAAATTCTACAATTTGCCTAGACATCTAACAAAGAATCAACCTCTTTATTTGAGTCTAATCGAACCACACGTTTTAGGTTTGCCAATCCTACTGTTGACTCAGCCCCACGTTCTAGGTTCGCCAATCCTTCTATTGTTCAACCTTGTAATCCAGTGTTGTTGAACATGCCCCACACGTTGACTGCGCCAATCCTTCTGTCCCCGTTTACCCGGATAGTAGGCTGTCAGATATCCGCCCCCTCAATCGGATTGCCAATAATCAAACGCACCGGCTCAGCTACACCAATGAAAATGGCACTGACAGATACTACCGAGGTTTGAACACAGAAGTTACCAAGAAAATTATTGTGGAACACACCAAAATAGACGGGGGTTCATACTTACTTTTACTTACCTCTTAAAAATAATCTCGGGGATTGGGTTGACAACAGGATCTCTAAAGTATGCTCCCACAATAATCTCCACCATGACATTTAAAAATGAACCAAAACGAAGGCAAGAACTTTGAACTGTACAAAAGCTTTATTTCAAATAAAGGGTATGACTTTAACAAACTCAACAAAATAAATGTGGCTATCAGTAGCCCATGTCAATCTGACTGTGTCCTCCTAAAGGACTTGCAAAGTTATCAAACAATATGTTAGCTCCCATGAGCTCAAAATAACGTAACATTCAAAACACATTTGGATTGGATAAGGAAGTCAGGATACGACATATATAGAGCATTTGGTTTCTTTTAATAAACATGACACTTGTATTAATAGGCGCAAGGCCAGAGTATCGACCTCACCCGCTGATAACCAGATGTCTGGCCGGCTGGTCTACTCTTCAACCTGGCGCATGCCCGTCAAATGGGGCTCACTCGTCACGCCACACTGCGTAAGAATTCAGCTCCTTTCAAAGCTTTAAATGTCTACAAGACAACTCATATATATTGACGCAAATCTTTCAAATGCTTAACTCACATACCACTGGATTATTCTGACAATCCTTAAACTTGTTAAGTTATCATCCAAATGTTTAATCAGTATAGTTTAGAGTATAAAACACACTCTTAAATGTTTATAACAAAATCACATAAATTATTTATAACAATTAGAAATTGTTTGTAATATTGTCGAAGATAATTACAAAAATTTTAAACACGCCTTTAACATTACTTTCGTTCCACATTATTGTCAAAGATATATACATTATTATTTACAATATCAACATTTAAATTATTTAAATTATTAATTTAAGAAATACATTGAACCACGTGTTCATCCGGTTGGTAATTTCATAATCGTTTCCATATAATCGAACAATGAAGGTTAGTTATACATGTAAATGTCACAATCTGGTTTAATAAAGGTTGTAATAATTATAATTATTTGTGACGGTAATCTTCATTCAAAATCTTATCTCAAATTCTTTCAAAACTCTTGTTAATTATAACAGCAAATTCACTTGATTAATTTTCAACGAACTATGACAATACACTCTAGCGGAAAATAATTCGCTTACAAAATAATGCACAAAACTGCATTAAAAATTAGGCCCAAAATTCATCATATATTAAAATATACGGCATCAAAATCTTCCACATAATTTACAAAAACCTCCACTAACACAATCTTTATCATCATTAATTACTGTGGGAATCTCCTTCATTTATTTAAGGGCATTATACATCAGCGACTTTCAACATGTCCGCTGCACTATCGATTATACATTCATAGTTCCACTTAAAAATTCTTATAATCATTAATTGTTTCAAAACTGTTGTCATTTAACCTTCGTGGATTTCATTCATGAATCGTAATGAAGTAAAAATTTGCCAATCACAAACAAATTTAATAGTGAATACGCTTATATACGCCTGTCTGGTCTATCAAAATTTAAGATTAACATCTTCAAAGAATTGTAGTATAAAAATACTATCATCAAACAAAGTGCGACTAACTGCAAAATAGTCGAATAGAATCCAATTAGACTGGGGAATGCAAACATCATTATATAAATCTCTAAATGAGAAAACTCCTAACAAAAATTCATGACTTTAATGCATTCAATAATTCATAATTAAAGTTCATCTTTCACAAAATTGTCTATGATGCAATGGTCGTTCATGACTGACGATAAATGTCTGTGTTGCAATCAATTCAAATAACGACTAGTATTTCCAAGATCGTCGACAACGTAATGGATTTTAACGCTCTAAAATCATTTAAATGTTCTTCCTTCTTGATGATGACAGAAAATTGGTCAAAGTAATTAAACTGGGGTAGAATTACTTTAATAAAGTGACACGCTGGCTGAATTTAAATCTGCCATAAAAATCATTAACTTACAGTCAAATCGAGACTACAAAAAAAATAAGCAAATTACTGAAAAATCTAAATATCAGTCTCAACTGATCCAAAATCATTTAACTATGCCCATGACATAACAATGTCTTAATAAATCGTCGAAAAAGGCATAACTCATCAAGGTGTACTGAGAATAGGAATCTCAAACAAGAATATAGGGCAAAATACATGAGGACAAAAAATATGGGAAAATGGTTGCTCAAATATTGCTAAAGAAACTCAAATACAATAAACGTTCACGACTACCTTATCTGCCGATTGACGTTCCAGAGGAAAATTCCCCAAAGAAGACTGTTGATGGATCCATTTCACCAAGTTAAAGCTGAGCTCCATCCTCGAAACAAGAAACAGCACCCTCGGAGAATCCAACTGCTTCACGAAGACGAACGACATCCTTCCGGCAATAATCTTCTTTGTGAGTCGGGACAACCCTGACCTCTCTTGAAAAATCCCTGAAGTTCCAGTTGAAAATCGCCATGAAGTTTTTGTAGGAATTTCCGAAGAAATATTCATATTCAGAGAGTATGAAATCATTTCCATTGCTGTTTGATAGTATTCAGCCTTCAATCACGAAACATGGGTGTAGATGGTTATTTACCACATGTTCGCTTGTATGGAATAGCAATTAGCGAAGTTCCATGCTGCTATCTTACTCCGTTGAAATATGTCCCAATTGCATAAAGTCCTTTAGCCTTCCATCTTCTCTTCGGTTATGGTAATAGAAGAACAAACTGCCATATTAAACTGCTCCATAATACTGTAGCGTTGTGTCACAAAAGCAATCTGAAGTCTCCCTATTTCACTAGCCGTGTCAGCCGTAGCGTAGATTCTGGCTATAGAAAGTGTTTCTCCTGTGGCGAGAAAATCACTTTTGTCAGTCGCCTAAAATTGTCAATAACTTCCAAAATACTTCCTCGAAATTGTTCAGCTTTTCTACAGTCCTTAATGTAGCACTGCACAATAGAATTAGCTTATAGGCGACCGCTAACTGTTCACAGCTAATCTCGTAGACGCGTTATAATGGTCGTTTCAACTTCACCTAGATTTACTCACAGTAAACCTGCACTGCTTGCATACTCGACTCTCGTTTAATGCAGTGGATTCACCACGCGTTATAAAGACGACTTTTTCACTAATAATCTCACTCGACGTTTCACTGAAAAGACTATTTTAGATCTGACGATTGAGCTATCAGACGATTGAATATCAGACGATTGATGATCTGAGAATGAGACTCCCCTCTTCTGCGCAAGGCCTTTTATGAACTTCATGAGGGGCGTATCTATCCCTTCCATCGCGTGTTACTGCGTCATCGCTAGAAGTTCCAACTTCGTCAATACATGACGGATTTTCAAAATTCAAAAACTGAAAATAAATTTCACCAAAATTCCAGAACAATGCCTCTACTGCAAATGGATTTCCACAATTCTGCATTCCAAAAGTAATAAAAATACCATAGTTTTAGCAATCTCCGTCTTCCTTCAGACTATCGTTCATTGGTTCAAGCCTCCCCTCCAATAGCATAACTTCTTCCTCAGCAGAATTCCACGTTTCCTGCGACTGCGTCGTAAATCTCGGAACTTTCTCGAATAAATGCTGACGTCACTGAGAATCTCAGCTCAAGTAGCCTGCTGGCATAACGTCTGCGTCATCCGTGCTTACGTCATGACTATCCACGTCAAAACTATGACAGCCATAACTTTCTTTATAATTTTCAATATAGCCACCGTGGTCTCTATATAATTCAATTACGGGGGCAGTACCCTTGTTTAAAATATCTGACAAAGCGAAAAAATTATCTTGTATTATTTTTGTTGCTACCTTCTTCTGCTTTTCTTAGCTGATCTTTCACAAAGTTCCGTTTAGCTGCTCGTAATGTTTTGTTAGTCTCCCTATTTATCTGTTTGTAATTTTGTTTGTTGGTTAGAGTTTGTTTGGTAAGCATCAACTTTTTGCTCTTAATCTATCGTCTATTAATCTTTGGCAATCCTCATTAAACCAAGGTTTTTTCCCTTTTGTACTCTCTCGATAGCCTACAACTTCTTCGGCGGTTGTTGTGATAAAATCCTTTATTTTTTGCCATTTTCCCTCTACCGTTTGTTCTGATTCTTGTTGATCTAAAATTTGGAATCTGTTGGTTAGCTTCAGTTTAAAATCATTTTTTATAGTTTGATCAGTAAGCCTTTTGATATTAATTTTTGGAGCTGTAGTTTGTTTCACTCTTTTGACTATACATAGTTTTTGACTAAGTTTGAAAATGACTAGGTAGTGATCTGTTCCACATTCTGCACCTCTCCTGCTTCTTACATCTACGATGCTACTTTTGTGTCTACTTTCCACTAAAACATGGTCAATTTGATTTTTTGGTTATTCCATTAGGAGATACCTATGTTGCTTTATGAATATCTTTTCGAGGGAAGTGAGTGGACATAATTTTAAGGTTTTTGGCGATAGCAAAGCTGATTAGCCTTTGTCCATTATCATTGGAAATATTATGAAGGCTGTTGCCTCCTGTGTACTGTTTCCATATTTCTTCATTACCAACTTTTGCATTTGCATCTCCCAAAAATAATTTTATGTCATAGCTGGGTAGGGTTGTCATCAGTTGGTCTAAACTATCATAGAAAGAGTCTTTAACATCGTCCTCTGCCTCCTCAGTGGGTGCATAAAAACATACTATAGAAACATTATGAAACTTTCCTTTTAATCGCATGTAGCACATTCTTTCATTGACTGGGTCAAACGTAATTAAGGTGTTTAAAAATTTCTTGGCTATGGCAATTCCTACACCCGCATGGTAACTTCCATTATCACAGCCACTATAGTACAGGGTATAGCTATTGGAATTAATTTGGCCATTTAATGGCCATCTTGTCTCTTGTTAGACCAACTAGATCTATGTTATACTTTTCTAGTTCCTTGGTAACTAAATACAATTTTCCTGGTGTTGCCAGAGTTCTTACATTCCATAAACCAAATCTCAAATCCGAAATACCAAGCTTAGGTCTGTTTCCATTATTTCCGTCCGAGTCCGAGGCATACTGTTGGCGTTTCTGAACAGGAAGATTTTTTACAGGGTAAGGTTGTTAGCCTTACGCCTAACCCCCAACCTGGAGGACCAGGGTATCCCTTCTAGTCTGGCTCCTACCTCACGAAGACCTGTCCGGCATGGGAGGCCCTACCAGTAGCTAAGCTACCACCGGCATAGCTCTCGAGGTTGTCAGAGCACGCAAGCCCCACCGCCACTTCAAGGCAAGGATACCATCGGGGGGATGCCTTGCGATAATGAATTGGAATGTCGAAGGCCTAGTCACGGCTTTCCAACAAATAATCCCAATATTTTAGCCGATTGTTCTAACAGAGACTTACCTCACCAAAGATTGGTATTCTTCCAAACAATGCACAATACATTCCCTCACCTCACAAGGAAAATTAGGAAGACCCAAAGGAGGAATAACCATACCCCTTTAAAATCATGGTAAGTATGTCCCTTTCCCGTCATTGACGATTCATGGTGAACGCATATTTCCAACCAGAGCTAGAATTAAAATATATTAATACCGAAGTGAGCCAGGTCATAAACAAGATAAATAAAGAGGAGACTGTAATAATACCTGGCGATCTGAATTCTCGCATTGATTTAATACAAGAGAAGGCGTATGCTGCTATTCCATATTTGGAAGAGGAAGGTCTCTCTTTAATACGAAATGCGATAAAACCACTTCTACCAGAATGGCAGCAGCACAATTGATCTCATTTTCACAAATTTGAAGAGATTACAACTAACAGACAGGAAAATAGCTAATGCTGTAGTGTTAAGCAAACACCTGCCAAACATCGCGTCCTTCATTATGGATACCGCTTGGATCACAGCCCCAAATCGCAGCACAAAATCATCAAGGAAACCTTTATCAGAACAAATGAAGATTAACGACCCGAGAATAAAAACAGCGATATAATACATCAATCGGGGGTAATATGGATACCGGATTAAAACCATGGAACATCATCAAATCCGCCATCATTCCGGGGAAATCAGACACAAGAACAGCTCAACCATGGCTCAACGCAAGGTGCTATGAGGCATGAAAGACAAAATTACACGCTTTTAACAGAGCAAGGGATTCAGGCCTCGCAGATCACTAGAAGCAATACTCCGACAGTCGCATGTATGTAAAACGATACTCAAAGAAACCAGAAAACAATATATGGCCTAGGGAGAAGCCAGGCTTTTAGGGGACGCAGAGAACGCCCCCTTCATGTCTCTAAAATGATGAATTCCTCGTTTTCCATGAGGTATACCCAAATCAAAAGTGGGAAGACCACTCCCAATGTCTCCTCTCACAGATGGACAAAAGTACAGATACGCGGCGGTTAGAATCTGCTTGCCACACTCAGGTATCAACAGTAGCGGAAGTGACGGAAGCCATACGCTCGACAATAAGTAACATCGCAAGGTTTCTCTACACATACCTGCAGAAGCGTGGACAAGGCAACAAATGCAATTCAACAGGCAGTATTCCAGTTAGATGAAAGGATTATATAAAGAAAAGGCGACAAGGGTGATATGAATGCTCATAGAGGGATCGCCTTTCCACGTTTAAGGCTCTATGCAAACTACTCCACAAAAGACTAACAACTTGATACCGGATGAACAATTTGGTTTCAAACAGGGACGTTCAATCCTCCAGGCTCTCCAATGTTTACTAAACGATGTCCACGAGGCACTCAAACAAAAGAAAGGGAGAATGATTAACCTTCCAGACCATCAAAATATGGTTCATAATCTAGCAGATAACTTAGGACCAACGTAATATATCATAACATTAATAAAAGATATCCTATTCTCTAACTATATACAAGTGAATGAAAATCTGGCCACTTCCAATCCCATAAGAAGAACCATCGGCTATTACAAAGGGATCGATTAGCCTAAGCCCGGGAGATATAATCTGTCTCAATGGAACCCCTTTATCACTTTACAGCCATAAGGAATTTCTTACTCAAAGCATGTGAAGGAGAAATCTAGGGGTGCCAAAGTAGCCATAAGCGATATAAAGAGTTTGAATGAATTGTTATTGACCACAGCTTTCGCCCTTTTTAGAATGAAAATTCTACCCATACTGAGTTATGGAATAGAACTCACATGGACACACCTCACGGAAGGGAACATAGCTGAAATGGAGAAAGACAAAGTAACTTACTTTAAACGCGTACTATGCTTGTCACCATCAAACCCATCGAAACTGGTCTATGAACTCACTAGGCAGCCCTTTATGGTGGTAGATTTAAGAACCCAGTACCTATTGCCATCTACCAGCGCTAGTACAGTGTTTTTACAGAAGTGCAAGCGGAAGGAAATGGCTATTTGGACTGACTTTCACAGTGCCGAAGCTATGACATCAGACTTCTAGACGCAAGGGAACTACGAGCTGAGACACTTAGTAACCAGAATGGCTGTGCATGGTTTTCGTCACAAGGTCTGCAGTAATACACACTTTCACTCACCAGATGGAAATTGTATGTGTGTGTAGCTCAAGAGAGCGTGTGTTGGATACCATATTATATCGTGTCCTGAAAGAATTCCATCATTACGAGCATAATTAAGTGAAGAAAATACCTCTAGGGCAAAGCATTTTCTTTCCTTTTGCACGACTGTGCACATTTTCCACTCTATTATAAGTAGGAGAGTGATGGGGGTTCTGCTTCCCCCACCACTACTTCCAATGCGAGTTGATATCTCCCGACCCATAGTCGGAGATTCACGAATGAGGTGCCGTTGGACTTGGGCTGACGGGGGCTTTATTATGGACCACTCATATTTAAAAAAATGGAAAATATTTGTTTTTTAAAGTAGGTGATAGTTTCAAAACCAAACATGATAGAACGTTGTGTCAAGGTTAAACCGAATGGCCTCTATGACCTTTATTTTTTTTATAATAAAACATTTTTGATTTTTTGATTTTTTTTGAAAACACTCTAAATTTGAATTTTCTATATTTGGAAACTAGGAATTTAACAAAAAATATATTTGACGTAAATGAAAGGCCCTGACGCCCTCTACCCCCAAAATAAATCCCAAGTATCTAGGATAAAAACTTGTGTAGAGTAGTGCAGTAAGGCAGGTTCTAGGCCACCCCCTACATTCATATAAACTTTGCCGATATTTCACGAACGCATGATCGGATTTTAACGAAGTGATGTTGGCGTTGGGGTTACGTCCTCTTTGATATGAATGTGTGTGGGCATTTTTAAACATTTGTTTTGAAAATTATTGTTTTTGACATTGGCGCTATTTTGGGAACGGTGAATTTTAGAAAAACGTTTGTTTGACGTTAATGAAAGGTGCCTATGCCCTCTAGACTGACAGCACGTTTCAAGTGTGTAGGAGAAAATAAAATGATAGCCTACTTTCTCGCGAACATTGGCGATAATTCTCGAACGCATGGTCGGATTTTAACAAATTAGGTGTCGTTGGACGTGAGCTGACGGGGGCTTTGCTATGGACGACTTGTTATATTTTTCATATTTTTAATTTTATTTTGAAAGTAGGCGATAGGTTGAAAACCAAACATGATAGAACGTTGTGTCATGGTTCAAACGAATGGTCTCATTGACCTTTATTTTTCATAATAATTGTTCCCAAGAAATCCTTTAGTGTAAAGTTTGCTGCGCATGTACTACGTGATTAAGGCTTTTCATCTTAAAGAATGAAAATGTGTCTTTTCAAATGTGGTTAGAAAGTAAAGATGATTTTGCACATACTACCGTAATGTGGTTTGTCACTACTATGAATGAACGCGTGCGTCTTCACATTTTCATTCCGACAAGTTTACTCCGAACATACTACATGCATATTGATTTACACTACTATGAAAGAGCATGGGTTTTCTTAAACCTCCGTTCCAAGTAAATTTATTTCCGATCAGAGTAAGGTTGGATCAGCATATGCTATATACATGTACATTTAATCCTCTATGAATCTTCATTCTGAGTCAAGTTCTTTCCGGATGTGATACATGAATAAGGCTTTACACACAATGATTGAGCATGTGTCTCTTCAAATCTCCATCCTTAGTAAAGCTTTGAACCGCAAATGCTACAAGGCTATTATTTTACACCACTATGAATGAGCATGTGTCTCTTCAAGCTTCCCTTCGCAATAAAGTTTGATCCACATGTGCTACATGAATATGGCTTTTCACCACTATGAATGAGCATGTGTCTCCTCAAATCTCCTTTCTGAATAAAGTTTTTTCCGCATGAGCTACATGAATATGGTTTTACACCACCATGAATCAGCATGTGTCTCCTCAAATCTCCTTTCTGTATAAATTTTTTTCCACAAGAGCTACATGAATGTGGCTTTACACCAGTATGAAAACTCGTGTGTTTCTTCAAAGAACCATTCAGTAAAAAGTTCTTTCCGCATGTGCTACATGAATAAGGTTTAGCACCACTATGAATGAGCTTGTGTCTGTTCAAATCCCTCTTCACTTTAAAGTTCTTTCCGCATGCGCTACATGAATATGGCTTAGCATCACTATGAATCAGCATGTGTTTCTTCAAACGTCCATTCAGTGTAAAGTTTTTTCCGCATGTGCTACATGAATATGGTTTTACACCACTATGTGTCAGTAGGTGGGCCTTCAAATTGTACCTCCTAGTAAAGTTTATTCCACATGTACTACAAGAACAGGGCTTTGGACCGTTATCAGTTGAGATTTGTTTCCTCATGTCACTGCAGGCTGCCACGTTCCTGTTAACATTTTGAAAATGTGAGGCTACAAGGGTATAATTTGTAAGGGTGTTCTCCGACCTGTGGAACTTAATACTGGCAATGGGAAATATCCACTGAAGCAAGCTAGGTAAGTTACCACTAACGTTATAATATAAAACAAGTAGTTCCGTGAAGAACTAAAGCCTACTTTCATATATCCTACTTATGTTAGTTGCCACTATCAACATACAAAATTTCACTTTGATTGCTGTAATAGATACGTAAATATTGAGAACCGACTCAATATTTCGGATGGTCGCCATGTTGGAGTTTTATTTATGTAGGTCCTATAGTTATGTACTGTTACATGAAGATTATTGTGTACGTGTAGCATTCAAACTTCAATTGCATGATTAGGACACAAGAAGTAAAAACGAGATTTTAAAATTTCGCACAGCTGCCATCTAGTGGTTATGGAAACAATAGAAATAAATTAGATGCCAGTGGATTAACATTTGAATAAGGATTTACTGTACCAAGTTTCACTGCACTCGGATGGTTAAATTGCGAGAAACGTCCATTTGAATATTTATACTTCGCGTTGCCGCCATGTTGTATTTGTGATCAACAGGTTATTGAAAGTCCTGTAGGTGCACTTATGTTCATAGCCCTATGAATATAAAAGAAATCAGTTGATTGCTATAATAGATTCGTAGATATTGAGAGCCGTCTAAATATTTCGGATTGTCGCCATGTTGGATTGTTAAATGTATAAGCCATAGAGTCAAGTACCATTAAAGAAAATTATTGCGTAGGTTCATTATTCAAACTTTCACTTCGATCGCATGATTACGACACAAGAAATAAAAACTTAATTTTAAAATTCGCACAGCCGCCATCTTGAGGTTATGTAAACAATTGAACTAAATTAGATACCAGTGCATTACAATGTGTGCAAATATTTCAAAGAATACATGTATTAAATAATAAAAACAATGATGACTGGTGTTTCTTCTGTGCTAGGCTGTCAATATTTATTGAAAGGGATGCTGATTGTGTTTGCAATTACAAAGGTTTGCAAGATAAATATCACTTTTCACATATCACACTCCCCATGGCCATTCATTCTATTTTTAAAAAAATATCTGTAAACCTTTCCTGTTTTGATTATTAACACAACGTTCTGCCGTAAAAGGTTGTTGATGAAGTGTTAGCAAACCATACTAATCTGTTGTAGATTACCAACAATAACGGCTTAGGACCTTAGGACACTAAGTTTACATAAATACTTTATCGCCCTAGTCCGAAGTGAACTAACGAAATACCATAATGTCTCGGCTATATGCATGCGCTGCATTTCTCATTTCTATGACCAGTACGGGCGAAATGCTGCCGAGAATATAAAAGAACATAAAATGTACTGTCTTGACCAACAAATTGAACGTGTAAAAATTACACGACGGCTGTTTCAAATTGTGTTTTAGAGATGTGCACCATAAGGTTCAAGTTCCTTTCGTGGCTTATGCCGACTTTGAATGCCTCTTGAAACCTGTTCAATCTTGTCCACATAGGGACGAAGCGAGTTGGAATATCTCCTATCAGGAACATGAACCCACGAGCTTTAGTGTATATTTAGAAGCAGATTCCTCAATCGAAGAGATACAATTCGGGTTACCTAGAGAGCCGAAACTAAACCATGGACCTAATGCAGTAAAGGAGTTATTTAATTATTTAATAAGCTTGGCTCGCAACATTACGTTTTGTGCACGAAGAAAACTGTCTTTGAACGTGACAGAGGAGCAAGAACGCGGTTAAGGCTTGTTGCATATGTGGAAAAGAATGTTATCATGAAAATAATTACAAGTGAGAGACCACTGTCACATCACCGGGGAACACCCTGGCTGTGCACATAACAATTGCAATTTGAAATGTAAAAAAGTCACATTCTTACCCGTGTTTATACATAATTTCCAGAATTATGATATGCATTTTATTGTAAGAGAACTATGTTCAACACCGGGGAGAGTGACAGCTATTCATAACACTAGTGAAAAGCACATTTCCGCCAGGAAATATATTCAAGATGAATCTGTGCGAATCTCGGCTGTCCACCAAGGGACAAGCTGCCGCCGGTAGTTGCCGGATGAGGAACCAAAATACCACACGTTACGTGAAATGGTTTGATCATCGACACTCTCAAGGTTATCGTCGGCAAAAACCGCACGTGCTGTGAATTTCAGCCAATCAGCCCAACGGAGAAGCCATCGACTTGGTACTGCGCCAGAATTTATTTGAGGCCATTACCAAAGAACCAATCTGGATATGAACCAAGACTCAGGAAAAATAAAAGAGTGGATGAAAATCTTTTATTCATTAAAAATTCGAGGAGTATGGGAAAATCTGTATGGAAATGAGTGAAATACTATACATCTTATGCAATTATGAAAGGCAAGAAAGAAGGAATGATTTAAAGATGGATATATATTCTATTATATGAATGGGGAGGTCTACATTGCGAGAGACATCACGCCACTTGAAACGAGAGTTACGTCATGAAAGAGGAGAAGAGACGAAGGTCGAACTGCGGACTGAAGTGAGGAGAGGTGGTAGAAGTTACGTCACACCACGAGAGGGGGAGACAGAGACTGCAACTTGCCGAGCGCAGAGAACGGGACGAGAGAGTGCTTTTCAATTTGAGATTTCATCGAGTCAAGACCTCGAGAAGAAGCCAGTATTATTATAACAGTGACACGCTTTATCAAAGTTGGTAGTGAAGAAGATTGTAGTACAGCAAGACTGTAACTTGAGGAGCAAGCTACATTTATCACGCAGAATAGAACAGTATATAGCCGAGTATTACAGTGCTTAACACAAAGTTGTTTTTGACAAGAAGATATTCACTATTACTATGTGTGAACGCATACTTGAACATTACATTAAAAAAATGCAAGTTACAAAGCAGCAACGGGGAAGTCAAAAATAAATCATCAGTGAAATGAGAATTACCATGTGCTAAGCTAAAGCATAGGGAAGTGGAGACTACAAAGATGTACAGTAGAATTCCAGAATTCACTATTATGGAAGGCGCAGCAGAACATCCACGTGATGGGCAATATCACCGAACAAACTTCTACTTTTCTACAAGAGTTCTAATACATCTAGAATACTCGCAAACGCTTGTATAAACGACAATTTTCAACCTGAGACGAGATGTCAATTCTGAAGAACCGAGATGTCAATTCTGAAGAAACGAGATGTTAATTCTGAAGAAATGGGGAGTCGAAGCCAGACGACTTGCAGTGAACGGGAGACGGAGTGCAGGCAGAGCGGACTGTTTCACGGCGAGGTCGTTCACCGAGGACGTCACCGACCTTGTTCCACTGGGGGAAGAGGCCAGCTGGTTCTGACACAAACCCGTATTCATAGCTGCGGACGAGACGATGAGCTCCGAGACACGTTTGGTTTGGCAGGCGAGACGAAGGTATTCTCCAGACCAGAGTCAACTCAAGGTAGAAAAGCGATTGCTTTATATAATGTAGAATTATAGTTATGTTCTGTGATTATGCAATTGACCAACCGTATAATTTTGACAGTATAATTTTATCAGTATATTTTGCCAGTATCATTAAATTATGTAGATTTTGAAGTAGTAATTTTTCGTATTTTTCTTAGGAGTTATTTTTCTTGTTCTTGAAAATTTCAGTCACTTGGACGAAATTTTGCATAGCGATGCTATTAACGCTTAAGTCATTTCAGAGTAAAATCGTGTAGAATTTTTCATATTTGCGTTAGATTTAAGCTAATTAAATCTGTTTTATCGCAGCGATGGAATATAGGATGAACTTTTTAAGGAATGTAGAATGAATTGTTTAAAGGAATGTAGGATGAACTATTTAAAAGAATGTAGAGTGAACTATTTAAAAGGAGTATAACATTAAACGAACTAAAGAAGGAGTATAATTGTAAATGAAGTAAAGGAAGTTTATTGAAGCAAATTTAAGTACCGCATATTTAAAAAGTTATGTCACGAAGTGTAAAGAATATTTTGACAACTCATGATGTTGATTCGAGTGTCAGAAATTTATTCTCAACTAATTATGAACGAAAGTATTACGAGAACGCTTATACACATATGTCTAAGGAAATTTAGAGCATTAAAAACATAGATGAATTTGTTAAACAAATATATTCATGGAAGGAAGTCAAACTTACATCATTTGTTAAAAATATGAATTCTTACTGATATTTCTTTAAAAGTTGTAATTGAATGTAAAACTGAATTTAAACACGTGAAAAAGAAAGTTAACAAAGTTAAATCACAGGGTGATCAAAAAGTGAAAGTACAGAAATTTATTGCAGAAGTGGAATTTGTAAGCACGATGTGAAGTTGTATCAGGATAGAGAAGAGTGTTAAAGTTTGGAAAAAGGTGTATTGAAATGGAAGTTTATAGTTGAAATACCGTGCAAAGTAAGAAGATATAGACGTAAATGAGTTACGTATTTTTACGCGAGGAGGCTGAGGAGTCTCAAGTTTTTCTAGTATTGATCGCAGTGATTGTGAAGTTATTTGAGTGTATTAAAGGAAGATTCTGTACAGAGTGTTTAAGAGATGAGGTAATTGTTGTATAATTTTGAAGGAGGAGTGTGAGAATGAAGGATAATGCCATGCACTTCTAGTATTCACGTTTATCAGAGAATTATTAACACAGTAAAGAATTTCAGAAATATTTCAGTATTCTATAATGAATAGATAAAAGATAAAAGGAACAGTGCTTAGCTTAAATGTTTGTCACTTATGTTCAATTGATTAAGACGAGTATTTATTACTTTGAACACGATAGTTGCGGTGTATGTTGGTTATTTGATTGTTAAGGAAGTTGAGTAGATAAAAGACTCATTGAAAGATAGACAATTTAATCTTTTCGACACAATAGAGTGTATAATTTGTGCGAACCATAAATGAATTTATATATGCACATAGTTAATGAATGATTTTGCTTAGATATGGAACTACGGTTCAGAGTTGAAGCGGATTTGTATAAAGTAGGGTAATGCATAGTATCACGCCGTTTCACATTTCTTATTACATCAGTGCCACGTGCAAGTTCATTTTTGAAGTTTATTTTTGTGAGAGTGTCAAGGAGACACCATATTCAGGCAGGAAGCCAGTTTTATTGTACTTGTTTCAGCACAATAAACGGCTGGCGCTCTTTAGCGACTCAGTCAACTTTTATCTTAACTGACACCGTTTTTCATTGTCGTCATCGTCGAAAATAGTACTGCGAGGTATAGATACAGGCGCTCACTATAGATTAGACCTTATCACCCCTCGAGATCGGAGTTTATCGATTTGCTCTAAATGTAAATGATAGTAGAAATTTGTACCTTGGCTGGTAGTACTATTTTCTTACGAATAATATCTATCCTGTATGTTCCTGAAATTCCCAATTTTACTTAGTAGGCATGGTAAATTTGTGAGCTGGGTAATTTACATGTCTGCAATCCTTTACAGTGCAGCGGATATAAGTACTGATGGGTTTATTCGGGCGCATATAGATAGATAATTATTTAAATGGCAGGCCCATCCGTGGGGCCCTCGAAAGAGCACTCAAAAGAGCACTCGAAAGAGCACTCGAAAGAGCACTCGATAGAGCACTCGAGAGAAGCAGTTTGGAAGTACTCGAGAGTGAGGCCATATTTAGTTTTGAGAAAAAGAAAAATGCCGATCCCAAATTTAATGATTGTTGAGATGAACACAACATCAGCAGATTAGTGGAGTACATTACAGTTGTGAGGCATATTTTTAAAACCAGCTAACGACATTTGTCATGTAATATTAAATTTAAAAGGTAAATTCATGTTGTTAAACATAGGTTAGAGTGGGATGATAGAATGTAACGATGTCGGTTCAGTAAAATGGGACGATAGATATACGAGATAACTCGCGATTCAAATAGATTTAAGTAGGATTAAGATATTCAATATGTTCCATCACTGGTTTAAAATGTATACGTTGGTCAATCTGGATATTCACTGGTAATTTTTGTAGTTGATACTTCCCTTATTCTCAAGAAAGAAGAATTATGTCAGCGAACGACATGACGTTCATTAGAACGATGCTCGAAACCATGAAGGAAGGTCAAAGTACGTTGACCAAAGACCTTGAAGCCCTCCACCAATTGACACACAACAACACTAAACAGATGAAAGCCGAGATTCAGAAATCAGCAGCTACTGTAAAATCAGAAGTTAAGGCAGAGTTATCGGTTGCTCAAACACTTACTAAGGCTAGTATAACATTAGCACAGGAAGAAGCTAAGTTAGCTTTAGAAAAGGCCAGAAAGGAAGATAGTTTAGTTAGAGAAAAGGAAAGGGAGGAAATCAGGTTAGCTCAAGAGAAAGCACACGAGGAGATTAGGATAACATTAGAAAGAGCACGAGAGGAAGACAGGAAAATAGAAGAAGAGGCAAATAGGATAAGAGCAGAGATGAGATTAGCTCAGGAAAAAGCTCGCGAGGAGGACAGGTTAAGTCAGGAGCAGGCTAGATTAGAAGATAGAAAAATCCAAGCCGAAATAAGAGCAGCACAGGAGGAGGTTAGGAAAAATCAGGAAAAAGCTCAGGAAGAAGCTAGGAAAATTCATGAGGAGGTTAGGAAAAATCAGGAAAAAGCTCAGGCAGAAGCCAGGAAAATTCATGATGAGGCCAAGAAAAATCAGGAAAAGGCTCAGAGAATTTTAGAAAGGGCAGGACATGCACAGGAAGAATTAAAAAATTCATTTGATCAAGTCAAACAGGACATAAATCTTACGAAGACAGAAGTAGGAAATTTAAGAACCGACATGGCAGGAAAGGTGTTAGAAGTCCAATTAGCCAACAGTAATCACATGATAGAACTAGAAAAGAAATTACAGGCTAGTATTAGCTCCATTAAGGAAGATAACAAAACTCATCATGTACACATTTCAGGTGCCCAGAACAAACTCAAGGAGCAACTTGACAGTCTAAATGACACTGTTGGTGAATTACAGGTCAAGTTGGAAGGTCAAAGTAAACTGATTGAAGAGGGTATTAATGTGGACATAAATGCTTCTATTGTAAAGGCAGTTACGGACATGAAGGAGGAGGTCGTAACAGTCACAACTAAAATTGTATCAGAAATTCATCATAAATTAGCAAATGACATTAAAGCCATAGAGTTATGTTCAAATATAAATGTTAGTAAGGTACGGGAAGATCTATCTAAGCGGATTGATACTTTGCAAATTAATAATGTAGCCACGCTGACAGACATTGTTAATGAAACAGATTTAAATAACTCAGATGAATTTGACAAAGTTAAACGCACAGCCGATGAGATAAGCATAGAACTGGCGAAAATTCGATCAAAGCAGGATAAGGAAATCAGCGACATAGAACAGAAATTAAGGTCACTTACGATAGGGGATGCTACATTTTCATCTACGTTAAGAGCTGAAGTCAGGGAAGACATTAGAAAGGACTTAACGAGATTTTTTCAAGCAAGAGATGAAAAATTGAAAGAAGAAATAAGGAAATTAGAGGCTAGGACAGACAAGATAGAAGAGGATAAGGAAAGCGTGATTAGTCAACAGCAAATTCCGAAGTCCAATTTCAACTTTAGTCGAGAACCATTTCAAACAGAAATAGGGGAACTTGGAGAAGACTTTGAACCTTACCAGAGTAGGTCAAATGCCAACGTTATCGTGATTAAGAATAACGATGAGAAGCCGAATAAATTCAGCGGAGTAGGAAATATTACTGCCGTAGAGTTTCTTAGAGACATGAGATCGTATTTAGAGGACAATAGAATACCTCGTGAAAGACATATGAGGGTCGTTGAGAAATACTTGGACTCAGAAGCGTTAATTTGGCACAGAGCTTTCAGGTACACTTATCAGACATTTGAAGAATTTGCTATAGCTCTGCAGAAGCGATTTTGGAGCAAGGAACTTCAACAAGACATACGAGCCGAAATTTACTCTAAAAATATGCCTATGCTAGTCCAACGAAGTACGCAAGTTTCTTCACGAAACAATTAGCACGCTTGCAGTATTTGCAACCTCCTTTGGCGGAAGAAGACTTGGTTCATGCTATTTCATGCCAGTTACCAACGGAAGTTAGGAGGCACCTCATTTCAGCAAATGTAAAAACTTTAGAGGGAATGGCAGAAATTTTGAGGAGACTGGATCACACGTCTAATGTGTCCAACAACTCAACTGGAAACCAAAACCAGAGAGGTAGAAATCAGGAACAGAGAGAGATTCACACCATCCACATCGATCAAACGCAGCAGACAGAAGAGAACAAGAATGGAGTAGGTCCAACGAGATCAAGAATGAATGGGCAAAATCGATTTCAACCAGGTTATCAGAGACCTCGAGAAGGAAGACCATACGAAAATCAATGATGGAGAAATAGCTACCACAAAAGAAACAATGATTATCGCAGAGAGGGATATTATAATCGAAATAACCATACGAATAATTATGGATATCGGCGATATCAGAACTGGAGGAATACGAATAATTATTCGAGACAGCAACAACAGCAGAGTCAACAAAATCAAGGTTGGAGAAATAAAAACAATGTAAGAAGGTATTACGATGATAGGGAAAGAGGAAGTCAAGAATACCTAAGAAACCTCAGAGAAAGGAACGCGATAGACCAAAATCAGGGACAGCGTAACCAGAATCAAGAATCTCAGCCCGGAACAAGCAGAGATCGGAGGAATGAAGACCCAGGAGGGGTACAAAAAACTTCAAATTCCAAAAAGTGAAGGAGGAAGAAAACAGCACCGTAACCAGACATGAAATCCAGATCAATGAGTTATATGAAGCCACGAATGAAGATCTCCTGTATGAAAGAGAAGAGCCGAAAACAGGAAGAGTAGCGAGGTTACCCATCATAGAAATTATATCAGAAGGAGAATGCCTGAGAACACTAATAGATACGGGAGCGACAGCATCAATTTTATCAGAGAACTGTTTTCACAGATTGAAGGATGGAAATTCACTTATAGCAATGCCCGTTTCAACTATTAAAGTCAGAGGTGTATTTAATGACAAGACCATGAAATGTAAAGTCCAAGCATTAATGGAATTCTCCATAAATGAATACAAATATGAGCAGATATTCATAGTCTTGAGCCAGATAAATTTCGATGCTATTTTAGGCATTGATTTTATAACGAAGACTGGAGCAGTGATTGATTTACAAAATGGAGGCATAAGATTTAATGAAGGACAATATCAACCAGACGACACGAAGAAGGAGGAGAATAAGTGTAGTCTGATTGACGAAACTACAGAAGAAAATCTTGTGAAGATAGTTATGGAAGTTGAAGCAGAAGGAATACCTCACTATGGCAGAAAAATTGAGAATTTTGAAGATCAGAGGGAGAAATTAGAAGAGTTGGTCACGACTTATGCAGATGTATTTGATGACAAACCAGGCATTATCAGAGGATATAAATATCAGATCAAGCTTGCTGATGACACACCTTTTCAGAATAAATTGTATCCGATACCGGAGAAGTATCAAGCTGAAGTGACAGAGCTCATAAAAGGCATGGAAAAAGACGGGATTATAAGAAAGCAAGCCACTCCTTATTTAAACCCACTCAATGTTGTGAAGAAAGCAGATGGTAGTCTTAGACTATGTTTAGATGCCAGGGGCATAAATACTCTTCTGCTGAAAGAATTCGACAGGCCACCAAAAATTAGAGAACTACTGAGGAGATTCAAGAATAAAACCTGTTTCTCAGTAATTGATTGAACTGCAGCATTTCATCAAATAGAGCTTACAGAAGACAGCAAATGTTATACAGGGTTCATGTTCAATCAAACCTGTTATGTATATCAAAGAGTACCATATGGATTGGTAAATTCAAGTCCAGCCCTTATCAGAGCCTTGGATGACAAGTTAAGTGATGAAGTAAAACAATTTGCCATTTGCTACGTGGATGATATTATCATATCTTCAGAAACGCCAGAGCAACATTTCATGCATTTGACGAAGCTATTTGAAAACCTCAGAAGTGCAAACATCAACGTGAAATTGAATAAATGCCATTTCTTTCAAGAAAAGATCAACTTTCTTGGTCATACTATAGACAGATTCGGTTACCACCCGAATGAAGACAAGATCGAAGCGATATTGAACTTTCCAAAACCCAAGAGAATCAAAGACATTCGAGCTTTTGCGGGTCTTTGTCAGTTTTTCAGTAGTCATTGTCCACGTTATTCAGAGATCATGGCACCACTACATGAGATTCTAAAAAAAACAATAGATGGAAATGGGATGCAGCTGCTGAGAATGCCTTTATTCAAGCAAAGGAAATGCTCAGAGATAACATCAAGTTAGAGTACCCAGATTTGGAAGAACATTCATCATAGAAACGGACGCTTCACGAATTGGTATTAGCGCAGTCTTATATCAGAAGGATCAAGATGGCAATCATCACTATATTTCATTCAGCAGTAGGAAGTTACGCACGCACGAGCTGAATTATTTTACGACGGAGCTTGAAGCTTTAGCCGTCATAAATGCTCTACAAAACTGGAAGAAATTATTGCTGGGACACAAAATTATAATCAGAACGGATCACAAAGCACTGGAATTCATATTGAAGTCAGACTTGTCAAGCGATAGGATGACCAGATAGACCATGTTTTTGCAACAATTTGATGCCACGATAGTCCATGTTCCTGGTAAAGACAATCTACTAGCAGATATTCTTTCCAGACATCCGATTCCTGAGAAGGATCCAGACATATGCAGAAGATCAGGAAACGCTGGATAAACTGAGAAGAATTCCTTTTTTCCAAAGGAAGCATGCACCATTCAGGAACATTTATAGATTTTTGGCAGGGAGAATGACAAGGAGGCACGCCTCATACTTTGAAACAAGAAGGAAAGCTAGACACTATATTCTAGTGGGAGAAACTGTATGTAAATACATCGATGCTAGACACACGAAAGTACGAGTTGCTATTCCACCAGAACTTATTGTGCCACTAATTAGGTTAGAACACAAAAGTATAGCCCACGGCGGAGTTGACAAAACATACTATACCATGTTAGAAAAGTTCTATTGGATTAATATGAGAGAATCCATAACCATAGTAATCAGATCTTGTGAACTGTGTCAGAAAAACAAATATAATTCTGAACTATTGAAGGAAAGACCTAAAGCAATTATTCCTATGAAACCACTGACCTTGTATTAGTCAGGATTCCTGTGAAAGCAGACGTACTGAAGAAGGTGTATATCAAATTCAGTAGCCTTTTCAGAGGACCATTCAAAGTAGATACAGTCTACGGTAACAAATGTTATAAAATTGTAAGAATTATAGATAACAGATCCATTGGAAAATTTAACAATTCCAAATTAAAAAGATTTTACCCAAAAATACAGTAAAAAAAATAAATTCAGTCTCAAGAACAGAGAAACTTACTGTTATTAAAGAAAGTACAGGCTATACTTTACTTTAAATTAGCAACGGGGAAATGCGCCAGAATTTATTTGAGGCCATTACCAAAGAACCAATCTGGATATGAACCAAGACCCAGGAAAAATAAAAGAGTGGATGAAAATCTTTTATTCATTAAAAATTCGAGGAGTATGGGAAAATCTGTATGGAAATGAGTGAAATACTATACATCTTATGCAATTATGAAAGGCAAGAAAGAAGGAATGATTTAAAGATGGATATATATTCTATTATATGAATGGGGAGGTCTACATTGCGAGAGACATCACGCCACTTGAAACGAGAGTTACGTCATGAAAGAGGAGAAGAGACGAAGGTCGAACTGCGGACTGAAGTGAGGAGAGGTGGTAGAAGTTACGTCACACCACGAGAGGGGGAGACAGAGACTGCAACTTGCCGAGCGCAGAGAACGGGACGAGAGAGTTCTTTCCAATTTGAGATTTCATCGAGTCAAGACCTCGAGAAGAAGCCAGTATTATTATAACAGTGACACGCTTTATCAAAGTTGGAGGTGAAGAAGAGTATAGTACAGCAAGACTGTAACTTGAGGAGCAAGCTACATTTATCACGCAGAATAGAACAGTATATAGCCGAGTATTACAGTGCTTAATACAAAGTTGTTTTTGACAAGAAGATATTCACTATTACTACGTGTGAACGCATACTTGAACATTACATTAAAAAAATGCAAGTTACAAAGCAGCAACGGAGAAGTCAAAAATATATCATCAGTGAAATGAGAATTACCATGTGCTAAGCTAAAGCATAGGGAAGTGGAGACTACAAAGATGTACAGTTGAATTCCAGAATTCACCATTATGGAAGGCGCAGCAGAACATCCACGTGATGCGCAAAATCACCGAACAAACCTCTACTTTTCTACAAGAGTTCTAATACATCTAGAATACTCGTAAACGCTTGTATAAACGACAATTTTCAATCTGAGACGAGATGTCAATTCTGAAGAACCGAGATGTCAATTCTGAAGAACCGAGATGTCAATTCTGAAGAAACGAGATGTTAATTCTGAAGAAATGGGGAGTCGAAGCCAGACGACTTGCAGTGAACGGGAGACGGAGTGCAGGCAGAGCGGACTGTTTCACGGCGAGGTCGTTCACCGAGGACGTCACCGACCTTGTTCCACTGGGGGAAGAGGCCAGCTGGTTCTGACACAAACCCGTATTCATAGCTGCGGACGAGACGATGAGCTCCGAGACACGTTTGGTTTGGCAGGCGAGACGAAGGTATTCTCCAGACCAGAGTCAACTCAAGGTAGAAAAGCGATTGCTTTATATAATGTAGAATTATAGTTATGTTCTGTGATTATCCAATTGACCAACCGTATAATTTTGACAGTATAATTTTGTCAGTATATTTTGCCAGTATCATTAAATTATGTAGATTTTGAAGTAGTAATTTTTCGTATTTTTCTTAGGAGTTATTTTTCTTGTTCTTGAAAATTTCAGTCACTTGGACGAAATTTTGCATAGCGATGCTATTAACGCTTAAGTCATTTCAGAGTAAAATCGTGTAGAATTTTTCATATTTGCGTTAGATTTAAGCTAATTAAATCTGTTTTATCGCAGCGATGGAATATAGGATGAACTTTTTAAGGAATGTAGAATGAATTGTTTAAAGGAATGTAGGATGAACTATTTAAAAGAATGTAGAGTGAACTATTTAAAAGGAGTATAACATTAAACGAACTAAAGAAGGAGTATAATTGTAAATGAAGTAAAGGAAGTTTATTGAAGCAAATTTAAGTACCGCATATTTAAAAAGTTATGTCACGAAGTGTAAAGAATATTTTGACAACTCATGATGTTGATTCGAGTGTCAGAAATTTATTCTCAACTAATTATGAACGAAAGTATTACGAGAACGCTTATACACATATGTCTAAGGAAATTTAGAGCATTAAAAACATAGATGAATTTGTTAAACAAATATATTCATGGAAGGAAGTCAAACTTACATCATTTGTTAAAAATATGAATTCTTACTGATATTTCTTTAAAAGTTGTAATTGAATGTAAAACTGAATTTAAACACGTGAAAAGAAAGTTAACAAAGTTAAATCACAGGGTGATCAAAAAGTGAAAGTACAGAAATTTATTGCAGAAGTGGAATTTGTAAGCACGATGTGAAGTTGTATCAGGATAGAGAAGAGTGTTAAAGTTTGGAAAAAGGTGTATTGAAATGGAAGTTTATAGTTGAAATACCGTGCAAAGTAAGAAGATATAGACGTAAATGAGTTACGTATTTTTACGCGAGGAGGCTGAGGAGTCTCAAGTTTTTCTAGTATTGATCGCAGTGATTGTGAAGTTATTTGAGTGTATTAAAGGAAGATTCTGTACAGAGTGCTTTAGAGATGAGGTAATTGTTGTATAATTTTGAAGGAGGAGTGTGAGAATGAAGGTTAATGCCATGCACTTCTAGTATTCACGTTTATCAGAGAATTATTAACACAGTAAAGAATTTCAGAAATATTTCAGTATTCTATTATGAATAGATAAAAGATAAAAGGAACAGTGCTTAGCTTAAATGTTTGTCACTTATGTTCAATTGATTAAGACGAGTATTTATTACTTTGAACACGATAGTTGCGGTGTATGTTGGTTATTTGATTGTTAAGGAAGTTGAGTAGATAAAAGAATCATTGAAAGATAGACAATTTAATCTTTTCGACACAATAGAGTGTATAATTTGTGCGAACCATAAATGAATGTATATATGCACATAGTTAATGAATGATTTTGCTTAGATATGGAACTACGGTTCAGAGTTGAAGCGGATTTGTATAAAGTAGGGTAATGCATAGTATCACGCCGTTTCACATTTCTTATTACATCAGTGCCACGTGCAAGTTCATTTTTGAAGTTTATTTTTGTGAGTGTGTCAAGGAGACACCATATTCAGGCAGGAAGCCAGTTTTATTGTACTTGTTTCAGCACAATAAACGCCTGGCGCTCTTTAGCGACTCAGTCAACTTTTATCTTAACTGACACCGTTTTTTATTGTCGTCATCGTCAAAAATAGTACTGCGAGGTATAGATACAGGCGCTCACTATAGATTAGACCTTATCACCCCTCGAGATTGGAGTTTCTCGATTTGCTCTAAATGTAAATGATAGTAGAAATTTGTACCTTGGCTGGTAGTACTATTTTCTTACGAATAATATCTATCCTGTATGTTCCTGAAATTCCCAATTTTACTTAGTAGGCATGGTAAATTTGTGAGCTGGGTAATTTACATGTCCGCAATCCTTTACAGTGCAGCGGATATAAGTACTGATGGGTTTATTCGGGCGCAGTACCTTGATGGCTCTCTGGTTCGGAAGAGTACAATAATGAGGAAATAATCACTATTATAGAGGTTGTCGTGCACACCCCAGTATAGCTGGGGAAATAGCGCACGACTGCACAAGGTGATGTCTTCTTCTTCTTTCCTAGCGTTTATCCCAGTACGGGGTCCGCTGCTCTAGTACATCTTCTCCAATTGTTCCTGTCGTTGACATCTGCAAGTTGTAAGCCAACGTCGCGTATATCCGTCTTAATGTTGTCGATCCAACGCTTCGCAGGTCGTCCGCGTGGTCGCATTCCACCTCGGTCTATGTTGAGAGCTACTTTGGCGACAGAGTCGCCCTGCATTCTCATAACATGACAATGCCAACGGAGACGAGCTTCGCTCACTTTCTCCGTAATTGGTGTGACACCTAATTGTTGTCGAACAACTTTATTTCTGAAATGGTCATATCTAGTCTGTCCAAGTGTCCAACGGAGCATCTTCATCTCCATCGTGTGCAGAGCCTGTTCATGTTTTCTTGTCATTGGTCGGGATTCTGCCCCATAAATTGCTGCCAGACGTACAACTGTCTTATAAATTTTTCCTTTAGGTATTTAGGCATCTTTTGTCACAGAGGACACCAGTGACTTGTTTCCATTTAAGCCATGTGCAATAGAGAAGTGCGTAGGTTCCCCTGTATTCAACATACACAGGTACAGCCGCCTGATCAATCTCTCAAAATCTCTCCCTCTACCGATAGAAGTAGCGGAGACCCTGATGGTGTTTTGGGCATTTAAGTCTCCCAGAGGGAGAAAGGGAGGGGAAGCTGAGAGACTAGATCCACCAGCTGGTTGTAAACCTTTTGAGAATCAGGTGGGAGGTACACGTTACATACCGCTGTCATTACTGGCAAGTATGAACTGCAACTGCTTCTAGATTATTACAAAGCGGCACATCTTCACACTAAAGACGCTAGAGTGGATGAGAGTGAAAACGCCACCATCGGCTAAGGTTTCGTCCACCCTGTCTCAGAGATGATTTTGAAGTGATGCATTGTAGTCTTATGTCCAGGATGAAACCTGGATTCCTAAAGACAGACTATTGTTGCCGAAAACGCTGATATTAGCTGACGTAACTCAGCGATATGTCGAGAATAGCGACTACAGTTCCATTGTAATAGTGTTATAGTGTGGATTTAAGTAGAAGTGATCTTCTACTTATGCTTGACCGTTTGCCACCCATCTCTAGGTGGTGATGATAGGAGAGGAGAGAAAACATCCGAAGATGAAGATGAAGAGGGAGCGCTCGTACGTGGCACGCAGTACTCGTCGGTCTGAACCTGTCTCGCTCTTGGAGAAGAGCAAGAGCGGTGTTGAGGGGCTCTCTCCCTGTCCGAAGACCAGGTGTCCGTCTCCAACACGTCCCGACCATTTTTATTTTGTGACCGGCGCCTACTTCTGTTCAAAGAAGTAGGTGGACCCTTCCCCACAGACACCAGTTCCTTGCTAAACATGACCGCTCCTGGTAGTGGGAACGTGATTGCCAGCGGATAGGTGAGCAACCTTGTCCGTAGGAGATGTAGAGTGACGGCGTTGAACCGTTTCTCTCGTATCCACCGGCAAAGTTTTCTTCCTATAGGGGAGTTCCTCCACACTAACGGGCTTGACTTCTCTCGAGCGTAGTAACCTTAATGGTCGGGGGAGCAGATACCGCTGTCATCCCATTGGTTGCAGGGCGAGAGAGAGACAGCGGCGCACCGCCTCCTTCTTCTCTGCTACCATTAGGACATCAGGTGGGATTCTTATTTCCTCCTTTAGCCCAGGAAGACTCCTTGGTCAACTGTTTCAGAGAAGAAGGGGACTTCTTCTCCGATTGCGCTGGTTTAGTTGGCATAACCGGCGCCTTCTTTTCCGGGGCCGAAGTAGGTTGTGAGACCTTCATCGGGCTGACAAATTTTCTGGTACAGAACTGCTGAAAATACGGACGGCGATGGCACAACTCTCGGAACTCGAGCGGCAGAGATGTAAGAGGGCGTCGCTGAATTGCAAACGATACCAGAAATTTGGGAGCATTCATAACACGGTACCTCTTGACATGAAACGAATCAAGAGTCCTTATATATTGAATCTTGGCTTCTTTACAGAACTCAGGGCACTGCTTCGATCGTGAAGAGTGGCTTCCTTGGCAGTTAGGACAAATCGGGAGAGGTGTACACCTCTCAACCTCATATGTCCCCTTGCCACACACTCGACACATGGCCTTGGCAGTTCACCAGGCAGAAACATGCCCGAATTTCAGGCACTGATAGCAGTGCATAGGCGGAAGGATATAAATTCGAACATCGCAGTGGTACGATTTGACCTTCACCTGATTAGGTAAAACATCACCCTCAAAATAGAGAATAAAAGCGCTGGTATCGACCCTGTCCTCGGGTAATGCACCTTATCTTGGCGACGCCTCTCTTCCCCAGATCCCGCAACAATTCAGCGTCACTATTATGGGCTCACGATGGAAAGTAACTCATTCAGAGTTTCATGTTTTGGGACTTGAACGGGAATTTTGCCGAATCGCATGCATTCCAGCAAAAATTCGGTTTGCCTACGGTCAACGGTGTAGAGCAAGAGCTGCCCGTTCTGGAGCCTGGAAATCCCGTAAAGATCTCCAAATGTCCCCTCAGTTGCCTCGGATAATATTATGGGTTACACCAGTTTAAAATCACTCCCGTCTGTCCTGGTAGCGATCAGGTAGCGAGTCGACTTGTCAACGAGGAAACATGCGTTAAAAGTTTCATCCCAAGGTGAATTTCCCAGGTGAATACACCTTGAGATACACTTTGGGATTGATCCGACACTCAAGAGATGGTTTTTTACGGGAGCCACCGTCGGATGATTTTTAGACCGCTTATGGGTCATCCCGTTATCATCCTCCCCGAATGCCACCAACTCCGAAAGAGGACCATCACTGTGGAAGATACCCAGCCAAGGCAATACCTACCTGGCGATAGTAAGTATTGCTCGAGGTCCTAGTGCCTTAAACAGGCACATACCCCTTGGCATGCACAGTGATTTATTCGGCGCAAGTATTCCACCGTGCAGGGATCTATGTTGTGAGGCGGATACCACTGCAAGGGTACATGGCGCACCCACCTGTCAGAATGGGGTATACCGTCTAGGCTTTCTTGCCAAATGGCCAAGTTGGTGACTCTTCTCCAAACAGAATGCACGATTATTTTAAGGGGTTAAACGAAAATTGGAACTGGAAATCGAAATAGACCTTTGAAAAGGCCCCTCTATTTGTCACCTTTAACGACAGGCAGGGGATACCGTGCATGAATTCTTCCCTCCGCATCCTCAGGGGGTCTTCCAAATCAAAGTCAGTTATGTCAGTCGGTCGTGTCGGCACTATTAGTCGCCTCCTACGATAGGCAGAACATACCGTGTGTGCAATCTAACCCGCACCCACATGGGGGATTCCGGGTAAGTATACAATAATCTTGTGTACGTAAAACATTCCATTAATATATAATTTTATTACACACTTATTCGAAGACGTAGAGTGAAAAGCCTAAATGTAGTCCTTCAGAGAAGTTTTAACCTCACGTAATATGCTTCAGCTTTAGGGAAAAACACCTATAACAATATGGGTACCGACCCCAATATTTGCTTTTTCGAAGTCACTTTTCGCATCTGTGGACATATTTATTGCTAAATCTCCAATTTGAAGGAGATTGGACCATTATTAAAGAAATTGCGACGTCAAGAATCGAACTAGTCATATGATTATTGCTGCTACAATTTGTTACGAGCGAGAAGTCTTGTTATTGTATACCTTTACTAAAAGCAAACCAGAGGCGGCGTTTGACACGTCAATCCATTTGAAGTTTGTCGGCAAGGGGAGATTCTTCTTTTGAGTCGCGGACAAACCTGCTTCTACCGGGCGGCGAGTGAGGAGAAGCTCACACATGCAGAGGAAGACATTGAGGGGATGACGTCTGATCGGCTCACTGTCGAACGGCACGAAGCAGCACGAGGCGAGAAATGGAAAGGAAAATTACATGACTCGATTGACCAATTTGAATATTATATTGGTTAATTTTTTCAGTGACTATTGTAATTACTCTAAAAAGATGAATCCAAGAGAGAGAGACCAATTTCGATGGAGAAAATTATAACACATTTCTCTATGATTTCGAAATTGAGAATAGAGGTCCTAACTCGGCAGAAGAAGTAGTTTGATGAATTTGAGGGGGGAATTAAAGCGTCAAATTTCTAGAGGACGCTATCAGTGGAAAATGGGGAGATTATTCCTTTCTGAAATGTCCGGAGAGACAGATGTATTGTGAGCTCGCCAATTTTGAGTGCTCGAGAATTTGAAATTCACCGCTATAGCGAGTGTTAATCCGCCCAAGCATTACGAGAGCGGAGGAACGTTATAGTGTGAATTGAACATTATTGAAGTAATGTATTCAAAGTGATCGACTTTACTGAAAATTATATGAACAATTCTTCGATTTATTTTGCAACAATTTATTGCTAAATTGAACATTTCTTTTGTGAAATTGAAGTTACTCATCGACCTATTCATGCAAGTAGAAGACTGTGTAGAATATTCTCCAAAACCAGAAACCATTACCTACGAAGACATACGTATTGAAATTATATTTCACCAATACTTGGGAAGAAATATTACACTTCGCCAAGTATAATAAAATTTGGACGATCCGCCTGATCAATGCACAATATTTACATACATAGGGCTATATTAAACCCATTATTATACTTGATTGTCAATCAATACGGAACCATGACTGTGTCTACACTTCGCCAAGCCATACAACAATCTGCTACGATTATCTAAGATACGGCATTCCATAGATATTTACAAAATCTACAAATTTCTAGGAAATGTATTCATCAATTTTGAAAAATGGAACTTCAGAAATTCGAGTTAAGGAGGATTATTACAACACATTTTGAGAACATTGACATGAGTCAGTAAACTACTATGATTTGGGAAACTGGATAATTGAACACCGCATGAATAGCACGAGAGATCTTCTAGAATCAACGCTGAATATACTTGACGGAGCATGACGGACGTATGCTGAAACAAGTTGTACGGGTCTTCGAATTCAAGTCCCAACAGTCGAGAAATGGAGATGGGAGAAGGCGAGATCCGATCCGATGCTGCTCTAACGTCCAGGGGCAGGCGAATGCAGAGATGGAGACATCGAAGAGGTAGCCGCAGGAACCAGTCTTATATCCACCCGAGTATAATGAGCCTTTTCCAGCAGTTTGCAGGTAAGGTAGAAGAATACCTTTTTCATTATTTTAGTAGTTGTTGGAACATGTAAAGATATCAGTGATGACCATTCTTCTTAGATTTTTGTATCTTGTTTAGATTCATGTTAGGGTAAATTCGGGATTTGGTTTTGGAATAGATTGCTTTGAAATTTTGCGTATTTTTTTTTTTTGATTCAACACCGTTTGAGGTTTTTTCGTATTTGTAGGAAGCATTATTATGGCATATTCGTCGTATTTCATGCAGTATTTGCAATCGCCAGTTATTATGAGATGAGAATTGATTTTTAGCATTGCTGGATAGATATTAGTATTTTACGGGATTTGTCATTGTTGCTGATGAGGATAGAAAGTCGAGACTTTAGATCTATGTGAATTTTGGTAGGAGTTGTGAGGCCAGGACTTTGCTAGGATGATGATCCTATTTTCAGACATAGTTTTGCAGATCGATAAAGATGACCTATGTGTCATATACTCATGAATTATACTGTGTTTGAGACATGACGAGTCATGATGGTTAGCTAGAAGCTTCACTACTGACTTAAGGTCATAATCCTACGTTGAAACCTGACGATGTTCTAATGAAAACATTTGACGTGTAATATATTGTCATTATTAACAATCTATGATTGTTAAGAATGAGGTGATGATATATGTATTTTAGCGCAGTAATCCGTTTGGAGCTGGATATTTGGCCTACTTTTCACATTTTGCAAAAATAAGGAAAGAGTAGACTAATTAGATCGATCCGGGCAAATGTGTGTCTGTCCTGTCTGTCTGTGTGTGTGTGTCCCCTCCATATCAACTCCTAAACGGCTTCAGCAATCGAAACAGAATTTGGTAGGAGTAAAGATCTATACCTGAATATCTCAATGCCGTATTTGAAAATGATGTCAGTGCTACCAACTGCTGAAAAATCGCAATGGAAATTTGATCTTGGAAGGTATGAATGGGAGCTATTTCAAAATTGGCACACGTATAGATAATAATATTTCAGTTTAGTTTCCAGGAGGCCATATATGGCAGTGTTGCCAAAATGATTCTAAGCCACCTGATAGGTCCAATCTTTTAATGCATATAACTTCTACACTATTAATTGGAATTCAACCAAATTTCGTATGTGCTATGTGTACATAAATAGATATAACTGAGCGTATTCTTAAGAGCCACCAGGGCCGCCAACTGTTAATAACTGCTCTCAATTTCTTTTACCCAAATACCAGTATATCAGAAAGTATGCAAGCCGACAGCTTTAAACTATGCACACGTATGGTACCAGACATTCTATATTAATTTGGAATAACTTATATACATCAGTGCTACCAACATAATTCTAAGCCTACTGAGAGGTCCAAATTTAAATACATGTAACATCTATACTATCGTTTGGATTTCAACCCCTTTCCGTATGTGCTATGTGTACCATAACAGATAAGACTATGCGTATTCTTAAGATCAATCAGGGCTGCCAACTGTTAATAAATGCTGTCTCTATATTTGTTACCCTAATATCAATATATCATAAAGTATGCGAGTCAATAGCTCAAAACTTTGCACACGTATAGTACCTGGCATTCTAGATTAATCTGGAGTAACTAATATACGTCAGTGCTGCCAACTTGATTCTAAGCCTGTTGATAGGTCCAATTTTAAAATACATGTAACTTCTATACTAACTAAAGGATTTTAATCAAAATGGGCACAACATTAGATCATATTATTTCAGATTATTTCTGACCAATACATGCATGACATTGTTGCCAACATGATTTTACGCGCGCTGTTAAATCCACTGTTTAACTGCATGTAACGTCCATGCTATCCATTGGACTTCAACCAAACTTTGTATTCTGTACCCTAAGAGATGGAGCTAAGAATATATTTAGTCACCAGGGCTGCCAACTGTAGTACTATATTAGCCTACATTATGCCAGGTATACAGTATTTCGAACTAATGATTTTACGCGCGCTGTTAGATCCACTGATTAACTGCATGTAACGTCCATGCTATCAATTTGACTTCAACCAAACTTTATATTCTGTACCCTAAGAGATGGAGGTAAGAATATATTCAGTCACCACGGCTGCCAAATGTAGTGCTATATTAGGCTACGTTATGCCAAGTATACAGTATTTCGAACTAATTAGAAATTTCGATATTACCAACTTAATTTCGTCAATATTCTAGATAGATCTATATAGATTAATCATTGGCATGAATCTTAAATTTTGAGAAAAGTAGGTTCTTAAATTCGTCACGGAAATTCTTGTTTTAAGTTACATGGAGTTGCAACAATTATTGAAATTATGAAATTTTAAGCAAATAAGCTGTGGAACTGAATGGTTATTGGAAGTCGTTTTGGTATGATATGGTGAATTATTTATGCACAAGGCTTTTGCGTAGTTTGTGAAGGCTTATTCCACCAAGAGGTTAGTTATGTGCATTATTTTTTCCTATGGAAGACACAGTATGCTTCCAAAGTTCAGGTTGTATTATGAATAGCATGCTACTTTAAGCACGATCCATGTTGGACTATTCAAGAAACTTCGTTTATTGTAAAGGTTTTTTGGCAGTGTGGCGATGATAAGTATCTTAAATGTGATGAGGGATGGAATGTGAAGATATATACCACATATTGATAAAGTAAAGCCATTATTAGGAAGGTGCAGTAATATTCAATGTAAAATCAGCTGTTTATTTGATTAAGATTGATAACTTTGTGCATTCGAGATGTGAGAAAAAATAGGTAAATCAAGAGAAATTGTCATATTATTATTATTATTATTAATATCATTAACAATTTTGTCATTTTACGATTGTGAAGCTTAACTACTGGTATAATTAAGGCAGGATGTAACGAGTATGAAACAGAATAGCGAGAAGTGATAGTGATATTAACTCAGTGATACGATAGAAGTGTTCTCTCTACAGAGATAAAAGGACATTCGATGAATACGAGTTAAATGATGTAAGTAATACGTTTGTGAAAATATTTATGTAGAAATTTGAATATACTAGACAGGGTATTTTAATTTTCGTTTGTGTTTAGAATTCCTTATATTGAAAGTAGGACTGATAGGAGTCAATTTATACATTTGCATCTATTTAATGTTTTTAATTTAGTGAACAAACAGGGTGTTCAAATATGTATAGATATTTTTATTTTATGATCACAGCGAATTTTAATATTTTCTTTTTCTTTGGAACTTCTAAAATTGATAAGTTGTTTTTCAAGCTTCTAATTTTATAATGACAAGGTGATAGACCTTATTAGCCAACTTTTCACATTTCGCAAAAATCAGGAAAAGGTCGACTTATGAGATCGATCTGGGCAAATGTTTGTCTGTCTGTGTCTCCCCTCTATCAACTTCTAAAAGGCTGCAGCTATCGAAACAAAATTTGGTATAAGTAAAGATCTATACATGAATATCTCATTGCCGTATTTGAAAATGATGTCAGTGCTACCAACTGCTGAAAACTCGCAATTGAAAATTGAGCTCCATGTTGGATATCTTGGAAGGTATGCATGGAAGCTATTTCAAAATTGGCACACGTGTAGATAATAATATTTCAGTTTAATTTCCAGGAGCCTTGTATGACAGTGTAGCCAAAATGATTCTAAGTCTGCTGTAAGGTCCAATTTTTTTATTCATATAACTTCTATACTATCAATTGGAATTCAACCAAACTTCGTATATACTTTGTGTACATAAACAGATATGACTGAGCTTATTCTTAAGTGCCATCAGGGCTGCCAACTGTTAATGAATGCTCTCAATTTTGTTAATCAAAATACCAATATATCAGAAAGGATGCAAGCCGACAGCTTTATATTAATTTCTATATTAATTTGTATAACTTATACACGTCAGTGCTACCAACATGATTCTGCTGAGAGGTCCAATTTTAAATATATGTAACTTCTATACTCTCATTTGGATTTCAACCAAATTTCGTATGTGCTTTGTGTACTATAACAGATATGACTATGCGTCTTCTTGAGAGCAACCAGGGCTGCCAACTGTTAATAAATGCTTCTCTATTTTTGTTACCCTAATATCAATATATCAGAAAGTATGCAAGCCAATAGCTTTAAACTTTGCACACGTATATTACCTAGCATTCTAGATTAATTTGGAGTAACTAATATACGTCATTGCTGCCAACATGATTCTAAGCTTGCTGATATGTATAATATTAAAATACATCTAACTTCTATACTACCTAATAGATTTCATTCAAAATTGGCACAATAGATCATATTACTTCAGATCATTTCTGACCAACACATGCATGCCATTGTTGCCAACATGATATTACGCGCGCTGTTAGATCCAATGTCTAACTGCATATAACGTCCATGCTATCCATTGGACTTCAACCAAATTTTGTATTCGGTACCTTAAGAGATGGAACTAAGAATATATTTAGTCACCAGGCCTGCCAACTGCAGTGCTCTATTAGGCTACATTATGCCTGGTATACTGTATTTCGAACTACCGTAATTAGAAATTTCGATATTACCATCTTAATTTCGTCATTAATCTAGATAGATCCATTTAGATTAATCATTGGCTGGAATCTTACATTTTTTTAAAAGTAGGCTCTTTAGTTCGGAACTTCTTGTTTTTTATTCATTTCAGTAAAATTTATTTTATTTCAGTCAAAGTCAGACAGGATTAGGATTGTCGAAGTCAGACAGGATTACGATTGTTGTTCTACTTTCACTACTGTAGTAGTTTTTAGTTAATACATTTGTGGGCACGTTTTTGCTCGTCATTTTTAAAGAAAATCCGTCTTATGTTTGTAGAGGTGAGTTAGATAATGTGCTCTAGATAAGAGGCGCCCACTTTTCCCATTTAAACCCGTTGCTACCCAAGATTCTAAGAAGCTCACTCTTCATCGGTAGTGATTACGGTATATTTATCCCAGTAGATAAATCAATAGTACAACATAATTTCCATCTTTAAGAATGTCTTAAATAAACGACTTTCAGCGCTAGACTTCAGTGTTGCTGCAATCATTCTCCATTCTTTGAAAATTACATGGTTTCACTTCGGCTGTATTAAGGTCAAGAAGGAGAATTGTGATGTTGGGAATTGGTTTTGTAAAGTATGAGATACACCGGACTGCTTGAGGATGCAAATCAAAGCAAGGTATCAAATAATACAGGAACAAAGCTTCACGAATCAGAAGAAACGGTGAAGGATGTGACTAAGCGGCTATCTAAAGGGATCAGTGTGTCAGAGGGCGAGTAGGAGCAAACTGTTAACAATGACGTACTCATAAAGGGTGATTCGATGATTAAGTGGAGCGGGGATATATAGAGGAAACCGGGCCAGAAAGTGATGTGCTATCCGGGAATGAAAATTGATCAGTTCGACCATCAAGTAGAAGAAATGCCAATAGAAGATTGCTTCTCCAAGTTGGGACTAATGACTTAAAGAAGAAGGCTACAGCCAATTTTAGGATGGGACAGCTTTACGAGTTATGTACGAAAGCCAGAAATAAGTTAAGGATCGCGAAAAACGTGTTGAGTGGCATTTTGCGGCGGCGAGCTAAGTCCGCTAATGATCGCATGGACTGGGTGTGCGCACAATTGGGACTAGCTTATGTGGACACTGACTGCTGTATCGGGGACAGTGACTTCGCTCGAGATGGGCTACATTTGAAATGAAGAGGCGCCAAACAACCTGTGGAATCTCCACCGAGAGTCATATAATCCTGCCGGCAATCGTGAGGATTCGGAACGGAGGGAGGCAGCCGTCACGATTGGAGAAACTTCGAAATGGAGGTAAGACACCTAGATTGCTGCAGGTTAATAGTCAGAGTATCGGGAACAAAATAATATAATTTTGGAATCTATTAGAGACATATTCACCAGACGTAGCCACAGCTACTGAATCGTGAGGATGTAAATAGTAATTAAATAATTCAGGGTGCTTACGTAATGTAGAGAAGAGACCGGGGTGAGAGAGGTGGTGGTGTATTTGTTTGTGTTCGTAGGGACATCGAAAGTTGCTCAAACGGGCCAAAGCAAAACAGAAAACAAAGATAAATTCTCTTCAGGTGATAGGGGCGTATCGAGCACCGAAGGACAACTTCTTGTTACTGGATACACTTTATGACGTCACCTCTACAGGTAAAGTTATGGAAAAGAATGTTATAATTGCCGGGGATTTGAATCTTCCAAGCGTGATCTGGTCCAGTGATTCAACAAGCGGTAGCCAAGCTAAGCTTGCAGCAAACAAGCCAGTTAGGGAGGGGTGTTTCTCCCAGGTGGTTGATTTCCCCACGAGAGGGAATAAAACTTTAGATGTTCCTTTAGTACGACCTGTGGGGCTGTGGTTTAGTTGTATGACTGTTAGTGACCACTCTGGTGTTGAACTAAATACACTGCCGGAAAGAAATAGGTCACCTGAAAAGACGACGTCGATTTTCATACGATGACGGCAGATGCCACCTGGGGGATAGTAGATGTACTGATAAGGGTTTCAACGTCGTCCGCCATCAGATAGCGTAGTAGCATAGCTGTCAGAGCGCCATCTGTGTCTACTATTTAATAGGGAGAGCTCACAGCCATACGGCTCATTAAGGTGCAAACGAAGCAAGCGGGTACAATGCCTGGAGACGCACTCGTGCTTCCTACATCCAACTGAACGAGTTTGAAAGGGGTCAAATTGTGGCATTCCGAGTGGCGGGATGGTCCTTTCGGGGATTTGCTACTCAAGTTGGGCGTGCTGTGTCCGTTGTGCAACGATGCTGGTATCAGCGGTCACGTGAACATTCTCACACCCGTAGACGAAGTTAAGGACGTACACGCAGCACAGACGTCGTATTGTAAGGGCAGCAGTGACAGATCGTACAGCTAACACAGCACAAATACGAAGGTTTGTGAGCCCACAAGTGTCAACACGAACCGGTTACTAGCAGTGGGACTACGGGCACGCACACCTCTAGCCCGTCTTCCACTAACGCCATAGCATCGACGTGCACGGCTCGAGTGGTGCCGTCAGAGGATCACTTGGAAGATGGAATGGCGCACCGTGGACTTCAGCGATGAAAGCAGATTCTGCCTGCACACAAATGATGGTCGTTGGCGCGTTCGACGTAGACCTGATGAGCGCTGTCTCGTAGAGTGCATTCGTCCAAGGGATACCGCCCTCACGTCAGGCCTTATGGTCTGGGGTGGGATAAGCTACTACTCTCGTTCAACTTGGGTGTTTGTAGAGGGACGTTCAGGAATTTGTTAGACCCGTTCTTTTGCCGTTCTTGCAACAGGAAGGGGATGTGTTGTTCCAACAGGATAATGCTCGCCCACACACTGCTCGTGCAACTCAGCACGATCGGAGGACTTGTCGCCAATCGAGAACGTGTGGGCCGACAAGTGACTCGTGCGACTCGTCCACCCAAAACTCTTACAGAAATGTGTGAACAGGTCGAGCAGACGTGGAGTAACGTATCCCAAGACAGTATTCGCCATCTGTATGATCGACTGGATGCAAGAGCCAGTGCCTGCCACACTTCGTACTAATATGGGTGTTTCAGCATGGGTCGATACCTGATATCTCTGAACCGCTTGACCTATTGATCTGTATATTTAATCATTTCATGTACTCCATATGCACCGTTGCCACAATAAATATTGAGTGAATTGGTAACTTCTAAAAGGGTGACCTAATTATTTCCGGCAGTGTATTAGACACAGAGACACTTTATTACATGACTCCGAAGAAACAGTTAAAATATTTCAGTACAGCAGAGCAGATCTGAGCAAATTACAGGATTACATGAATGACTCATTTGTAATATGGGCGTCGGAGGTTTGTCATACAAATATATATCATGCTGTGCCGTTTAAATTAAATTACTGAAGCAAAACCCGGATCCTGAATATTACACAGGAAACTCAGGAGAGACAAAAATAAATTAAGGAGAGCTTATAACGAATGACACGATAGTTACGAGCATACGAAAATGTTTAAATTATTGTCGAAAGAGCTAGTCTAAAAAAAGGCTGCTCAAAATAATTACATGTAAAACTTAATTGGGGGAGGGGGTGATGGGTGGTCTCCCACCGGAAAAATGTGTTTTTCCTCAGTAATACAAGTGCAAAATCCCGCATTAAAGGCGGTAGAGAAAAATCACAACCCACCTGACGGGTAAATTAATTTCGACATATATAGAGCACCCGAAAAATTTTTACCATCATCAAGACCTGCAACTTGTGAAGCTAAAGCGAGCCTATTAGAAACTTAAATATGAGAGACAAAATTCAAAGACCAGACCACTAACTTAATAAACCCGTCCGTTGCTGATCTTTCGAATCACTACGAGGTTTGTTTTTACGCAGTCACGAGTTGACGCTTAAATTGCTAAACCTCTCTGGCTCGAGCAGTGTTTCTTACTCATTGTCACTCGATTCAAATTTGGAGCGCGATGACTTAAAACACAAATTGCTGCAGGTCAATGAAGATTACAGAAACGTCGTTGTTCTGGCAATTTGATTCACCAACCACTCGGCTGACTTCTTGCAGAAAACACTAATTAAACATAAGGGAAGTGACTTGAGCTGTTAAAAAATACGAGCTACGGTATAATGAGCTTCTAGAAAAAAAGAAAAACAATACATGTTTTGACAATAGGAGCGTTTTGGACTATTACATAGCGCCTAAAAAAAATAGCGACTACGAGAAAGAACACTGAGAATTGCAAAAATGATTCCGAATAGTAGAAACAAAATATGGACCATGCATTATGTGCCAATGTGATGAACATGCCGCATTGCAGCGCTATCGACGATCACAGCACAATGACTCAACAAACGAAGCATCTTTATAACTCACCTAGATTTGCAAAACGAGGCACATCCACTGCAATTTTAAGAAGAAAACATTTTAAGACCAAAACTCATCTTTTCTTTTCGCAACACCTCTTGAAGAGAAACAGTTTATTGTCTAAATGATTATCAGACGGTATGTCTGTTCATCGGTGCAAAGTGTTATACTTAACAACTTTACCCTCAAACAATTAACGGCTAACAAGGCCCAAATACTTCCTTTTAACATTCGTTCTTCTTCTTCTCCTTCCTGGCGTTGTTCCCAATTATTTTTGGTCCGCCACCCTGCACCTCGCTCTCCATTTGTTGCGGTTTGCTGCATCTATAGGACGAAGACCTACGATCCGCATATCGTCGTGTAGGTTATCCATCCAACGCCTTTTTGGTCGTCCTGGAGGTCTTTGTCCACCAGGCTCGAGAGCCAGTGACTTTCTTACAATGGGCTCTGTATTTGCTCGGGCTACATGCCCGTACCAACACAACCGAGTCTCCCTCAATTTGGCTGGGATAGGGGCAATTCCAAGAGAATTGCCCACGTCTTCGTTCATAATATGATCCACCGTGTAATTTTCAAGGAACATCGTAGCATCCGCACCTCCATTGAGTGCAAGGCTTGTAAATGTTTCTTTGTATTAGGCCAGCATTCAGCTCCATACAAAGCAACAGGGCGGACGACTGTCTGATAGATCTTAGTTTTGAGGCGCAAAGGGATCTTGCGGTCACAGAGAACGCCTGTGACCTGACGCCACTTCATCCATGCAGCATACACTCTTGCACGGGCATCCGAGACTGTGTCACCATCAGGTCTCACGTCGGAGCCAAGGTATCGGAGATGTGAAGCCTTTGGTAGTGGGGTGCCAACTACTATGATGGTCCTATCTGACTGGGAGCCACTCAGTCTTAGTATGGTTGAGCCGTAGTCCAAATACACAGAGCCTCGAATTCCAGAGGTTGACCAAGTGTTCTAGATCATTACGGGTCTCGCTTGCAAGCATGGCATCATCGGCGTACAGTAATGTCCATGGTGGTTGCCTCTGCAAATCGGCAGTCACTGTATCATTCATAGCATCAACAAGAGTGGAGATAGTGCAAATCCCTGGTGAACCCCAACTCGATTATCGAACTGTTTGGTGAGGCCAGCAGCACTGAGTACAGAACTAGTTGTATTACTGTAGAGGAGTTGGACTCAACACACACAAGCTTCTGATACACCATTAGATCAAAGAGAATACCATATAAGCTGTTGGGGAACCCAGTCAAATGTTTTCTCCAGATCCAGAAAAGCCATGTGAATTGTCCTTCTTTTCTCCATATACTTTTCCATCAGACGCCGCATTGCATGGATAGCATCAGTTGTTCCGCGACCTTTCATGAATCCACACTGGTTAGGCGAAATGGTAACAGTAAGCGAGTGTCAATCACACGTTCTAGAATCTTCGTTATGTGGCATAGGAGACGAATAGGACGGTAATTGGCACAGATAGTTACATCGCCCTTGCCTTTCCATATTGGTACTGTGACGCTAGTTTGCCATGCTGACGGGATCTGGCGGCTCGCAAGGCATTTGTTAAAGAACTCTGCTAGGAACTATGCAGAGGCATGACCCTACTGCTTCCATAGCTCCGCAGGGATAACATCAGGGTCTGTTGCCTTGCCATTCTTCATGGCGTGGATCGCAGTATTGACCTTGACAGGTGTGATAGGAGGAACTGCACCCTGTGCAGGATCGGCTAATGGAATCGGTGAGGGTGGGAACTATTCATTACAGATAGCATTGAAGTGTTCATGCCATCGTTGAAGGATCTCTGTTAGTTTTGTTAGAAGATGCCCGTGCTTTTCCTTGATATGCATGACATGTCCTATGTCAACTGTGGCATGATGACGAGATCTGGCTAGCTTGTAGATATTATTGATCCCAGTAGATTCCTCTAATTGTTCATACAATGCATTTAGTTACTTGGATTTAGCAACTGCAACAGCGTGTTTTGCATCGGATTTGAGCTGACGATATTGAGTTAGATCACCATCGGTTCTTGTTCAAAGCCACTTTTTGAAAGCAGTTTTCTTAGATTTCACAGCTCGTTGAACGTCTTAATTCCACCACCAAGTTTTTTTTATCAGCAAATTGTCGTCCCGGTTTTGTCATACCCATTACTTCCTTTGCATTTGCCTGATTGTTCGAAGTGAATCTAGAAGTTGCAATTCATGGCCAGGTAGTTTCCACCACTTTATACGTTCAGTATTGGTGATAGGTCGTGAAGGAGTACGAAGAGAAATATTAAAGTCTAAGATCAAGGGCTTATGTTGGGGAGCAACATTTTCTGAAGGAATGACCTTGGAGTCCTTCACCAATTTCAGATCTCTTCTACACACCAACCAGTAATCAATTTGAGTTTGATGGCCACCACTGTTATATGTGACGAGATGTGATAACCGTTGCTTGAAGGTGTTCACCACCACTAGGTCACAAGCCTCGACATACTCTATGGTACGCACACCAGCTGCATTTCACGTCCCATGACCACAACCATCATGTACGCGTTCAAAACCATCACGTGATCTACCAACTTGACAATTGAGATCACCACCAATAAGTAAAGACTCATTAGGATCAACTGAATGTATTAATGCCTCAAGATCACCCCAGAATTTGTCTTGTTCCTCTGCTTGACACGCAGTCTGTGGTGCATAGCATGAGACGATATGGAGTGATATTGAGTCGGTAATTATCTGGATGCTCATCAGGCGATCAGAGATACGGTTTACTCTGGTGACACTATTCCGTAGCCGTTCACAGATGGCAATTGCCACACCATTTCGGTCTGATGTTTTGCCATTGTAGAAGAGCTTGTAACCATCACGCGCCTTTGCGCCTTTACACTTTGTTTCCTGGATACAGGTAACATCAATTTTGCGTTGGTGGAGCGATTCAGCGAACTCACGACAGCCCAGTTAATGTACCGACGTTGATTGTCGCAAAACTAGTAATCGAGCCTTTAGCCTGCCCCAGCCTTGGGTAGGTAGCCCTCGTCCATTTCCCACCCCGATCGGGCGGGGTCAGGGCCTGTCGCCTGCGGGGGGCGCCTTAGCCTGGATACTACAATTTACTTGGTGCATCATGATACGATAATTAAATTTCGGCCGACTTGTCGCTGAGTCTGACGCCTAGCATTTTAAAGCTCCTTCCAGCATATAAATTTGGCCGCCCCTAACATGGGGTACAGACGCCATTCGTAGCCGCCCGCTCCGGGTCAGACGCTACAACTGATATCTATCCTCGGAGTGAGGATGATACCTTTTACTCAATTAATCCCGAGCACTGGGCTGCCACATCCGCCATCTACACTGTACCGAAGATTGTCCTCTCCAATGTAGCAGCCGTTGTGGACTTCACCGTAACCCTGGCAGGGGACCCTTACAAGGTACTATCAGCGGGTCAACTGGTCCAAGGTTTTTTTTAAGAGGTGTTACTCCTCTATCACTCGCCCTTTGTCCTGACTTGTGAATGGCAGAGCCTGGCTTCCCAAACATTGTGCTCAGGTTCTAACGCTTCTAACCGCAACTTGTCATAACGTTTATAAAATATTCATCAAGATTGTTTTCGAGAAACACGGCCTCATTTTTTTGAAACCAAGATCAGTCAATTTCCGATGCAAGTCAATATACTGGCATTTAACTAGTGAAGTTATTTTACTATTCGTCTTTTGCTTCTCAGAGATAAACATTCAAGTCTTCAAACCTTTCACACCGGATAATGTATGAGCGTAGCCGACTCTAAAAAGCCAACCCGACATCCAGCACGCCCTTCTTCTTCTTGAACCATCGACAACATCTCATATTTAGTAGGCTCGCTAGTTATTTTCTTCTTAGGCGAAGCTGTGTCGCAAACTTTCCATGACGCTGAAGGTTGAATCTATCAGAAAATATACAGTTGCAGGTTTTACAGTGATAGAAGACCCCACATTAATTTCCATGCTGGGTTCTATTTTACTTTAGCGAGATGGAGTACACACATTTATCAAACGAAACTGTAAAATACCTAAGTTATCATAGAAAAAATACAAGTCATCTCCACGTAAAATAAAGGATATAAAATATCTCTCTCAGCTGCCGGAAGGCGGTGGTATATTTCACAGGGCAGAGAAAACATTTCAAAAGCACTAGACATGCCAATTGTGTACCTAGAGAAGTTCCACGTGTTAAGCAAACAAGCAAGCTCCTATTCAATAAGTCCTAACATACTTTACTCATCTCTTGGCGTAAGGATCGGTCATATCATAAAACCTCTCAGACTGACGATTTAAGTATTTTTAGGGAAGTAGCAAATATTTCAAACAGATTTGACATTGTGTTTATTAAGGAACGTATTAATATATTTTTCTAACCTCCTTTACTCCCACTCCTTCGGTCAATTCATGGTGCTCTCAAGACTCAGAACCTTGTGTCAGTTACAGACCCTATCACTAGGAACTCATGAGAAAAATGCATTGTAATAGTTTAGGAGTCACAACGGAACGGATATGAAAATTACAGTCTTGATAAAATGAATGACAAAATTATTATCTGTCTCCCTAAATAGCCTGTATTATGCCTAAATTTTAAAATCATAAAAAATAAATTATTGCAGATGTTTATAAGATTCTTTCCCCTAAATGAACTAAAAGAGTTGTTATTTTTTAAATGAGTAAAAAAAGGATTTTTTACAGTACTAAGTTATACTGATCACATTAAAGTCAGCCCTAACTCATGAAGTTCAGTCACGAGTAACATTTCCGCCCAGTAACATCAATAATACTCCGGTAAACTCTATGATTTTTTTTAATTCTTATATCCAAGGACTGTCAGAAATCAGACTTTACAGTCTTTAATATTATTAAGTGTACGATCCTGACAGACTACAGACATTGTTCAGGCAATATCTTTGATTATTATTATTATTATCCCAAGTGGTAAACACCAGAGGTGTTAATATTTTTATACCAAAGTAATAAGTATACTGGCCGCGCCCAGCCAACTCGAGCCGACAGGGTTAAGAAGAGTTTTGATATCAGCTTTGCAGTTCACACACACCTCAGCACTGCCAACTCAAGCAGACAACTTGCTCCTCGAAGGGCTGAGATTGCGAGCAGTTTTGAAATGGGCTGCTGTTCGGTCAACCAGGCAAAAACCTTGCCTCCGAAACAACCTCAGTGGTCAAGACGGTGATGTTGTCACTTGCAGCACAAAAAACCAGTCGGAGGAACCAAACTCCTGACGAGAATGGCTAGAACCGCGCAGCAACTCTGTCACTACTTGCACAGCGATAAAACAAACAAAATTGAAAACAGGGGTGGTAACCAGGTCTAAAATAGCAATGGAAGAGAGCCTAGAAATTCCAGGATTAGCCCCTGGCCTCTGGGTTTCGTATCCGCTCTACTGATGAATGTTAAATAGTTGAATATCAAGACTGTATACTTCTCCATAAGTCGTGCCAACTACTCTAGAAGTCCTGTCCACCAAATATGTACGCCTTTACAAGAATTGTCTACCCAATGTGTAATTCTTTACAAGTCCTCCCTACCCAATGTCTACATCCTTACCCAATGTGTACTGTTCTGCCTGAACAAGAAATATCGCTGGGAAATATCAAGGTGATTACTAAACCCTGGGATAAAATTCCGTGTTTTCACAAGCAATGAAGTGTTATGCAACAAAAACCCAGCATCAACTTTCTGTATTACGCTCATAAATGGCAAATATCTAAAATTCTCCTTGGTTTTATCACTATAGTGGTTGTATTGGTTGAAGTGTATTTTCCTAGTAGTAATTTGGAGTAACGAGGAATCTGTTTACGCTCTTCGTTTCGGGTTACAGAAAAACCATACGGGGCTCAGAACAATAGTGGGCAAGTTTGAAGCAATGGATGTTCCTCACTAAAACTTATTCACATTATTATCACTGCGTCATGTGTATATCCTCCGGAAAAATTTACACAAGACAGAAATAGCTGCCACCAACAGACGGACATACGTTTCTTAAATATATCCCGACAGTGAGAACAGTGAACGAGAATGGATAATTTGCGGGCTGCTAAGTAGAAAGTTAATATCAATATCTACTTCATGAGACACAAACAATGACAGACACATCAGACATTGCAAACAAATAATATTCAAATCCACAACTTACAGTTATGCACATTTAAAGCGATAAATCGCATATTTTGTGTGTTGAACACTTACTCATTTAAGTGATTTCCCCTTCTGACACTTTCTCTTTCCTGGAGTTTTTCTTCCACATCCTAGGGATAAGATAGAATAATTTATTTCTATGCTTATACTTTTACAAAAATAACACACCATGTACTTTTACTGCAATGGTCCGCTGAAGTGGAGATATATTCGCTGAACGACTTTCGTACTGTCATTCACATCCTACTGCTAGAGATGAAAACTATACACATAAGTGGTTATAACCTCAAATTCTGGAACTTATAATTAACATTTCTACTGAAAAGACCAAAGTAATGGCCTTTAGGGGCAAGGAACCTATCCGCAGTAAAATTTGTCTGGATGGTAAATTTTTAGAAAGAGTTAACGAATTCAAGTATTTATGACATCATTTATCTTTTCAAGAATAATGAGATATAACTCTAAAAATAACAAATTATACCAGAACAACAGGAATTATCAATCTCGTCATAAAGCCTTCTCTTGTCCAAAAGCATACACGCTTACGTTTGTATAACACATTAGCCAGACCAACCCTATACTATGGCAGCGAGGCTAGGACAATAAGATCTCAGGACATCTCCAGACTCACAGCACGCGAAATGACCTTCATGCGTCGAACAGCAGGCTATACTAAATGGGATCATAAGAGAAATGAGGATGTGCTGAATGAACTGAAAGTGAAAGCAATAACTACATGCATTTGTGACTACCAAGAGAACTGGAAGCATCATGTCCAAAGGATGGAACCTGTTCGCTACCAGCCACGGGGAAATAGATCGATAGGACGTCCGATGAAGAGATCGAGGGAAAGTGCAAGATCGTAACGGGACATTTGGCCCAATACTTGCAAGGAAGATGATTATGATGATGATAATAAACTATCTCCTTTCAAGTAAATCTTGACGGGGAAGGAAAATGCCGAGAAGAAGACATAATGGGTATAAGAATTCAGGACAAAAAAACATTAGTTTAGATTTTTAGGCTTAAGACTCTAAGAGGTCCTAGGATCCAAGTCGAGCAAGCATCATGAGAATACAGGCATAAATCAACCAACTTTTAAAATATTATACAAGACTTCATTTAACAAATCACTGTAATTTATTATACAAATGTTTCAAAAAAAGTCATCGTATGTCGATTAAATCCCACTAGAGTGAGTCTATTTTAGAGTATATAACATCAATACTGCTGCAAGAATTATAGTTCTGCTACTGTAGTAGAGATACAGGCCAATGAAGACATTGGAGCAGGTACTAAATGAAAACTCGATTCTTTGCTGCATACCGAGACTGAATCCAATCATTATAGTTCCTGTATAGAAAAAATGAAGTGCTGAGCACATTTACAACTCAAAAGTGCCAGATCATGTGATCCGTCTCGGAGAATGAATGGGTATGATCCCCACTTTCAAATAACTGACTTTTCATGATTCAAGATTTTTAAATGCAGGAAATGCTGGGACGGTACCTCATTAATATATTTAAAGGCTTATTAACACCTCCTCTGGACTGGACAAAAGGTCATTCGGCTGAAAAATCCCCGCCACACACACACACATTTCACTTACTCCCTGACACCTTTAAATTGGAATACTGAGGGTTAAAGGAAACATAACTTAAAAACTATAAGAAATGAGAAATATGGCAAGAAGGAAAGATTTCTTAGTACTTACAAATAAAAGTAAGAGGAGATAGGTATTAGTAAGAACTTCCTCCGGATGGTTAAATAATATTTTTTTACTTTCAAGTCTTATCTTAAATTATTTATTATCTTCATGCTTACAGACAACTACATGTTTCAGCAATGCTCAGGATTGGGATGGAGGTTCTCACTGTCATAATTTAGAACCATTCCAGCAATTGCCCGGAGTTCAAGTGAAGAAGAACAGATGACCACTCATAACGGGCGTCAAACCCACCTCCTCTCTGTAGCATGCATGGGAAGATCTCTGACCAGAATATAAGATATCCTCCACTCATGAGGGGCGTCAAACCATCCTCCTCTCTGTAGCATTCATGGGAAGATCTCTACCAGAATATAAGATATCCGAAATAATTTGCATACCTAGACTTCAAATCCACAGAGGGCAACTAATACAAGGTGATTAGGCGAAACATCTGTTAGCTTCACGCAATATACTATTTCCCAATGACAATGAGCTCAGTGCTAAGAACATCGCTAAAAGCCGGCAGTCGCGGCTGGAAGTATCGTATGGACAGATAATTTAATTCGCCATCTATCCATGAACAAGGATTCTGCTTGCTGTACAAAACACAACCTAACGACCAAATGCTTCTGTTAGTCATCAACACAATTGTGATAATACAACTCTTAATTCCTTAATGCTATTACATGATAAGGAGATGTCTTCCAAAGAGGCATGAAGATACTTACCTCATTTGGATCTAAAGATGGTGTTTCTGTTTTCTGGCAGGGAACAATCTCCGGAATAGAAGTTTCCTCAATTTTAATATCGGATGGATGGTCTGTATCGTCCTGCAAAGAAATGACTTGATTCACAAATATGTTCCCTGAAAACTTGCATTCAAAGATTCAAGGAATAAAAAAACAAACTGAGGGTGAATCAGCCCTCAGCAGTCTTCTTACCTCAACAGTGACAGTTTTTGTGGAGTTAACATCTGAAAACATTTCAATTGTTATACTCACAAAATATTGGCCGAGCATATTGTCACTAGCATTGTGTGTGTGTAACGACATTGAGGCGAAGATGTAGTTACTTAAAATTACCATATAATGATAAAAAGAACAAGCAAAGTTCAAAGGTTTTGTGTTCAAAAATCTCGTCCCAATCGTTGTTTGTTTAACCCTCTTGTGACCAGATTAAAGCAATATTCATATCAAGATTACTCAAGGAAGGATTTTAATATGACCGATTAATTAATTGCTAAGTAGTAGCCCGGTGCCAGTAGCAAGAGCATGAATTAACAATAAAATAGCTACTGTTGGCACAGCATGTGGTGAGGATTTCACCTACAATAAGGCCCAAGTTGTCAGTAGCATTAATATGAATTAACAATAAATTAGCTACTGTTGGCACAGCATGTGGAGTACACTTCACCTACAATAGGGCCCAGCGAGCCAGCAGAGTGAACATGCATTATGAATACAATAATATCAGCGACTGTTAGCCGCTAAAATAAGAAACGAAACTGAATAATCCGGATGTTCAAATTATAATTAAATCATGCACATTACTATAAGAACCTATGATCACCTGTATTTGGTTTTCCACTTTGATAACCCTGCTTTCTTCTTCAAATAGACCACCAAACTCATCCAGCAGATTCCTGTAAGTAGTCCTAGAATCCTAGAAGGGATCATAAAAGTATGAGCCAATGTAAAATATACAGACAGAATAACAGGCCTACTCATTGGTAGCAAATATTAAGTTCCTTTTCATGCACATGTTATGTTACACAATATGCAAATTGAATACAACTTACAATATTAGGGACTTCGCCAGTGTCAGACAACCATTCAGGCTCTCTCTTAATGATTGGTTGTTGCTCCATGATGTTTAGGAAACTAGAACACACTAAGTGCCCTCATACTTGTACAATTAGGCCGAATAATTATCATATACACCACATCAAATGAGATATTTTCAGAACTCCGAAAGCAAGTCGGGCCACTGGTAAGTTTATGTGAATGTATCCCTCCAGGTGCACAGTGAGGAGCAGAGGCTCACGGCAAAACTTATTCGACAATGACGATCGACTTAATACGATATAACTTAGGGCAGAATATGGAGCAAAATATTAGTGACTATAATTGCGATACAATGAGGAATTACTGGTGTCAGCTTGTGGAGCAGTGAAATGAGCGACTTATAATTGGTTTCTATATTCCTAAGTAGGCCACACACAAATCGTAATACAATTTGATGGGGCAGACGGGATTGTCCGACGCTAAATTAAATTACAAACCTATCAAAATGGAAGTAAACTCAAGTTACTGCACGAGTATTAAGAAATAGTCAGTAACTGGATACAGTGAATATCAGAAAAAAGAAGACCATAGTTTCACCTCGTGTTACAAGGAAGCCACTTCAAAAGTGATACATCAATTCTCCATCACTGAACAGACTTTGAAGGGAAGGGACTGATAAGTGTTCCACAAAACTTTTTAACAAGTCGGTTAACAAACGATGCGTTAAATGTCACTTGCTGTAAGGATCAAGGAAGCAGTGAACGTCATGGATGGGTTTTCAGAATTCTGAACTGTGTCTAGTCAACTTGTATTCATTTGTTTGCTATTCGCGTACTCAAGCGACGGTGCTGCCGATATCTGGAACTAGCGAGCCTGTATCACACGACACTTGCTAGCATGGAAGCTGTTGTGATCGCTGTTATAAAATCCTGTATGATTCCTCGCCAGTACACCTTCTTTTATGGCTGAAGTGTATCACACGCTAGCATTTCGTTCGCCAAGTTGTAAGAAATAAAACATGGAGGACGGTTGTCGTTTGGGGGTAAAATTTACAGTCGATTCGCATTATTAACGCAAAGCAGTCGTGAAACTTACTTTAAATACATTTGAAAATATGCCTGGTACTGAATGAATGCATTCCAATCAATATTTAAGATCTAACTGTAATAATTGGTATATAACTATACTCGCTAATAAGAAGCGTACCGGTAACAAAATGCGGTAACGTCTGTTGGAAAAGTGTGCAAGTGGTATCGCGCTTGCTTGGTGTTTTGAAGATCCCGGGTTCAAGTCTATCCAACGGCGAACATTTTTACGTCTTTTTAATTATATAATTATATCCTCCTCACGTCGTACAGCAATATTGCAACTTAGTTTTGTCTACATGATCTACGAGGACGATTTATTCGAGGGCCTACCTACATAACAAATGTATTTGTTAATGTTGTCGCTAAGATTTCTACTAGAACGAGAAAAGCAATCCGATTGGTTGTTGTACTCAAACTTCCATGCAAGCTGCCAGGAAAAATAGCACCTGAGCAATTTCGTGAGTTGTATGGAAGCTACCATGGAAGGCAGAACCTAGTATGGAAGGTACAAATCACAGAGTAATACCCCGTTTAGACGTCCCGGTTGCGATCGCGATCAGGCGCCGATCCAGATTAAGTTGGGACGTCTAAACGCAACAGGATAACATTATCGCGATCAACTTTCCCTACAACAGGATCAGCCCGATCCCGTTCCCACAACGAGATAATCGCGTTCGAGCCTTTGCGATCGTCAGTATGTTCTATCCTCCCATCTTTAAAAACTAGAGAGGCAGTGCAAATGTTCAGCCATTCCTTTAACCGTCTTTGGTTGGCATCATTTCTTGAAGCTAGTCTTGAGTTGTCTGCGGTGTTGTTATTGTTCAAATATATTATTCCTTATTAGAAATGGAATTAGATGCTAATAACAGAAAGAAGAGGTCAGAGTGGAAAGAAGTTGATGTGGAGTTATTATTAGAGGTGTGGGAAGAGTTTAAAGCTGAATTAAGAGGTGTTCGTCGCAATAAAAACGTTTATGCCAGAATGGTACGGAGGCTATGCGATTTGGGAGGGGAAATGAAAACCACCGATGAATTAAAGACAAAGATTAAAAATTTAACTGCGAAATACAGGTATGGTGTGACCTCCTGACACTTTATATAATATTACCTTTAAAGAAATCTAGTGCGCGCTATTTGATATACGGTAGTCTAGGTTATGTTAACTTAAATTTGGAACAATGTCACGCATATGAATATAATCGAATTGCCTTCATTAAGTTTAGAAATATAATTAAATTGTTCCATATGTGTACGAATTTCTCTTTGTCTTGGTAGGGTGGAGAGAGTCATCGTGGGACCCACAGGTGGTGCACCTTCTGATTGGCGGTACTATAAGAGGGTCCACCAAATCATTGGTTTTTTTTCGGCACAAAATTGTGCACTGATGGAGGAGACCATCACTGAAGATGATGTTTCATGTAAGTCATCATCATCATCTTGCACAGTTTCCAGTCACTGGCCGGGTCTGTTTGGAACACAAGCCTCTCCAACGTCTTCTGTCTTCCCACCATCTCTCAGCCTCCACCCTTGTCCAGTCTTCTCCTCTCTTCTTCACGCTTTCTCCCACCCCCTTCAGCCACCTGTCTCTCGGTCTCTTTCCTTCCCACTTCGTCTCGTGTATCCTCCTGGGTATCCTCTTCTCCTCCATTCGTTTTACATGTCCATACCATCTAAGTCTAGACTTCTCTATACCATCCTGTAATGGTTCCTCCTTCATTAATTCTCTGGTCCTCTCATTTCTTATTCTGTCCCTCTTTGTAGCTCCAATACTGCTTCTCAAGAACCTCATCTCACTGGCCTGTATTTTGCTCTTCTCCCTTCCTTTCATAACCCAGGTCTCCGAGGCATACGTCAGGATAGGGACATAGTACGTCCGATATATGATCTTTTTGCTGTTCTGAGGGACATCCTTGCTCCATAACATGCTTCTCACACTCCTCCGAAATGCTTCTGCCTGCCTCCCCCGCTCATTTATTTCTCTATCGTTTCTTCCATTCTCTTGTATCAGGCTTCCCAGATACTTGAAACTCTCCACTTTCTTCAGCTGTTCCCCACCAATTGTTATTCCCGTTGTGGTTCTTTCCTTCTTCCTTGTTGTGATCACCATCTCACTCTTATTTATGCTAAATTTCATCCCATATCCTTGTATTATTCCTTCCCACACGCTCAACTGTTCCTGTACCTCCTCCTCCTTGTTTCCCCAAATCATCAAATCATCTGCAAACACCATTGCTTTCATCTTTCCTTCCCCAATTACTTGTGCCACTCGGGTCATTATGTCATCCATCACCACAATGAAAAGTAATGGTGACAAGGCACTTCCTTGTTTCAGGCCGTTTCTCTGTTCCAACCAGTCTGATCTCTCTCCTCCCACTTTGACACAGCTCACGCTTCCCTTGTACATCTCCTTTATCCTCTTTATAGTCCATTTCTCTACTCCTCTATCCTCCAGGGACTTCCACACTTTGTTTCTGCATACACTGTCATATGCTTTCTCAATATCCAGGAAAGCCATCAGTAGATCTGTTCCATACTCATAGTGCTGTTCTTGTAACTGCCTTACAGCAAAAATCAAATCCACTGTGGACCTTCCTGCTCTGAAGCCATGTTGTTCTTCCCTCAACCCTCCTTCTATCCTTGTCCTAATTCTCTTTTCCAAAACTTTCTCGAAGATCTTTGCACAATGACTCATCAGTGTTATTCCCCGATAGTTTCTGCAATCTGTTCTACTACCTTTCTTGAAGATCGGGACAATTATTCCTTTTTTCCAGTCCTCTGGGGTCTTCCTTTCCTTCCATGCTGTCCTCATCACTCGGTACAACCACTGTATCCCCACCTCTCCTGCTGCTCTCACCATCTCCACACTCAACTCATCCACACCCGGTGCCTTCCCTCCTTTCATCTTGTTCACTGCATCTTCCACTTCTTTCCATGTTAAGTCCTTTTCTGTTTGCAGTTCATCTTCCCCTTCCCCGATTTCTTCCTCCTCACCATCTTTTCCATTTGGGTTCAGAAGTTCTTCAAAATATTCTTTCCACATTTTCTTCAGTTCTTCCCTATTTTCTATCTCTTGTCCCCTTTTGTTCACCATTCTAACATAATCCGTAGGATCCTTCCGCCTCTTAGTTTTTACCATCCCATACAGGACCTTTTTTGTACCTTCACTATCCTCCTTCATCATCTTTGTCCACTCTTCCATCCACTTTCTTCTCTCCTCAGCCACTACTCTCTTCGCCTCCTTCTTTCTTTCCTGGTACTCTTCCCTTGTCTCTACCGTCCTATTTTGGTACCACCTCCTAAAGGCTCTATTCTTTTCCCTTACTATATCTTTTGTCTTCTCATTCCACCATGGTGTTTCCTTCCACCTCTTCTTACTACTTGTCCTCCCACATACTGCTTCTGCTGCACCTACTAGTGTCTTCTTAAATCTAGCCCATTCCTCTTCCACCCCTCTTTCTTCATCTGTTGGAATCCCTTCCTTTACCATTTTGAGGTACTCGACCCTTCTATCCCCTTCTTTCAGTTTCCATATCCTTATACGTCTTTCCTGGTTCTCAGTCCCTTTCTTCTCCTTACTCCCTCTCAGGTTCATTACCAGCAATCGATGGTCGCTATCCAGGTTCTCCGATGGTATAACCTTGATGTCCGTGATGTTCTTATTTAGTTCTTTCTCATACAGTATATAGTCGACCACCGACTTCCTGGTCAAGTCATCACTGTACCATGTGATTGTGTGGCTCTCTCTTTTCTTAAACCAGGAGTTCCCAACTAGCAGGCTGTTCCTCTGGCAGAAGTCCAACAGTCTCTTTCCTTCCTCATTTCTTCCGCCCCAACCCTCTGGTCCTAGAACACTCTCATAACCTTGTCTTTCACTTCCTACATGGGCATTGAGATCCCCCATAACAATCATATTTCTTCCGACCAGCTGCTTCTGCAATTCCTCTTCAAACTCCTCCTTCTCTTCAGAGGCGCAGCCTACTTGTGGAGCATACACTTGCACTATTTCTATGGTCTCTCCCCTCAGTGCTACTTTCACTTTCATCATTCTATCACTTATTCTTCTCACTTCTTCTTTTAAACCATCTCGTACTACTACTCCCACTCCATTCCTCTTTCCCTCTTCATTCCCACTCCAGTACAGTCTATAGCCTTTTCTCAGTTCTCTCCTTCCTTCCCCTTTCCACTTTGTTTCTGCCAATCCCAATAAATCCAACTTCCTTCTTTCCATCATATCCACTATCTCCTCCACCTTCCCCGTCAGCGTTCTTAGGTTTAAAGTTCCAAATCTTAGTCCGTGTGTAAAGCCGTGTCGTCGTCTATTAAATCCATCCTGTCCGAGGCTCGTTCCATTTTTGAAAGCATTTGGTATCATCCACTACTGGCTTGCTGGGCCTATCGTAGCTTCACCAGAGCCCCGTTAGCCGTCACTTTTCAGGGTTCCTGTAGGACCTTCACAGCTACCGTAACGGTCCCGGGGCACACGAAGTCCCCACTGTACTTCGCCCCTACAGGCGATCCCCTACTTTGTGCCGTTGCCCGTCTCCCACGACGTGGACGAGGGGTTGGACTTATGGGAGACGTTTCATGTAAGTAAATTAATTATTTTAAAGGCCAGTGAACCTACCATACTAATATTTGCACTGAATGTTTCCTTCGAATGTCCTTTCTTTAAACTACAGTATTAGAGTAAAAAGTCATGGTGGATTAGTTTTCGTGACATGCAATGTTTTTGTAACTTATAAGCCTAGGTAAGGGAATAAGGCATGTGCAGTTACTTATTTTCTGTTTTATTCATCCACCTTACGGTATATTTCATTCTCCTTTCCTTAACAATCAATATCTGATCGATTACTTTGTCCACATGTAGCTAAATTTGTTGATTCCTGGGAAATAGTGTATTTTTTATAGTGTAAAATAGTAAGCCGGCCCTGTGGTTTTGAGGTAGCGCCGCTGCTTATTACCCTAGTCACCAAGGTTTTAGATACTGACATGAGGGCTGGAGCGGGGTGCACTCAGCCTAGTGAGGACAGTTGAGTAGCTGTCTGACCGTGAGACAGTTCCCCAGTCGGGAAAACCAAGATTAACGGCTGAAGGGACCCGACATGCTGACCCCACAATTTCCAAGCCAAATGGCTAAGCAGTGGCCACTTGGTTGGCCAAGGCCCGTCATGGGCTATGGTGCCACGGGGTTCTTAGTGTAAAATAGATAAATTCTGAATGAAACGTCACTTGTACCTTTTTCACTTTCACCTTGTTTCATCTTTTGGGTGACATTACCAATTGAAATTACTAACTCTCGTCACTACTTCACCGGATATATAAATTAAATATAAGCTTATATGTTTTTATTTATTGCTTATTAACAACGGCAGTCATGTTCGACAGCACATGAGGTCCCTTCAACTGTTATCAAGGAGCACACATTGACGTCACTCCAGTTGCCAACACGTGGGATACAAAATTCACTACACTAACATACCTGCCAACCCTTCCGATTTATTCGGAAACTTTCTGAATTTTCACCTCGTCTTCCGATCTTCTTAATTACTATTATTTCTTCCGATTTTCGGGCCCAATGATATATTGTAAAAGAAAAAGGAACTGCAAATAATTTCCATTCTCAAGGAGATTCCCTCGTATGTCGTAATTGTATTTGTGATTTGCGTAACCTTGGGGTTTTGTGTAAGTTTGTGCAAGTGCTGATTCCCTTCATGTGAAAATTGATGAGATAATGATTGATATTTATTATTTAAACAAAAGCTGCAAGAGGAAAGATCATCTGAAGTTATACAAGCTCTTTACCAAACTGATGTTAGGAAAATACTGAAGCATATGTGTACGCGTTGGTTGTCCTTGGGTAAATGCTTAGAAAGACGAAAACCTCAACAAACGGTTAGTAGTTAAATCAAGCAAAAGTGGAAATTGCTAGGAGTAGCAGTATGACAGGGCATTTTTGAAGAGAGCAAAGTCGGCTACAAGGTCTGCATTAAATCAGTAAGCAGTCTCAAGATTACCATCCACATGTATAGGGACTTAGTTTTATATGCCGCGGGGGTTTTCGCTCGCCCGAGTTGTGAGGTTGTCTCCCGCCACGCACTCTGCCGTTATGCGGCGCCGGCGCGGCACTGACTCATTGGGTATAGGAATTTGTACTTACCTAGTTCACAGCTGGTGCTGAAAATGTTCGCCATTCACTGCTACACATCGCTGGCACCTCTTTATCAAATTGGCATTTACTTTCTGAAGTTCCTCACCACCGATTGACTGTAATTCGGCTGAATTGCGTCGCATTTTCGGTACGAGGATTATAAGTCGGAACGTGTGGCCCCCGCGATCCCAGACTTATCACCATGTGACTTTTATTTGTGGGGGACGCTTTAAAATAGAGTGTATGCGAGAAACGCTCACACTATAAACGAGCTTAAAAACTACTGTAGATTATTTTATAACTCCCTAAGTGAATTGTATTTACCGCTTTAAACACAGTTCATTGTTGTTTTTCTTCACTGCGTGATGAGCCCCTTTACTTGCAGACCGCAGACGTATCTTGAATTCAAACGTAACTAAAAGGGAACTAAAAGGTAGCTAAAAAGTAACTAATTTTTACTTCATCCTTACAGTAGACACCCTGCTCAGATTCTCTCGTAAGTGGTAATTTCTTTTGTGATTTGCGTAACCTTGGTTTTTGTGCAAGTTTGTGTAAGTTCCTCGCTTGGCAGTGAGCTCCATAGCTGCGATTTCGGAATGGTGAGTCAGCTGATCGCCGTACCGCATATAGATTGGTGGTATATTACGGACAAACAGTTGTCAAGCCTATGTGAATATGTTGTAGCGAATTCGACGTGTAATCCATACGAATGATTGTATGCATTTTCTTTAAACACACAATTATGTTCTCTTACGTTTAAATATTGGCCAAACATACTACTCGATGATTGTTTACATTTTTGTGAATTTTATGCTGAATTCATACTTTGCCAATAAAGACACGCAGGTCTTTCGTGTACCCTCATTCTCCCTCGCCACGGTATACTGCGCATGATGATAATCTATAATTTAAAAAATCTTCCTATTTTTGACTTCCGAAGGTTGGCAGGTATGCACTAATTAAAGACTATTGATGCATGACATAAACTAGGGGTGTATATAGGCCTATGCGCTACCCAACAACTATTGGTCTAGACAAGAGCCATTGGTCTCTTATATAGGCTACATAGTTATTGTTGTTTAAGGGGTGGACCTGCTAGGTCATCCGCCCCCTTACATATACACAGTAGTATTGTGAGCTCAGGGTTGGCAATACTGTATTTAACGATATTTCAGGTGCTCAATGGGGGACACAGCTGGAATTTTATTATATACACTTGAGTCATGATCATGGGTGGCATATGGACAGCCGAGGAGTCAACATCTACCCTGATTATTTTAGTGCTGATTCGACGAGAAAGTGACATCGGAAACCCAATCCTAGCCAAGAATGGTTCTCCAAGAACCATATCAATTTTGTTACATAATTTTACAAATAATACAAGCAGTATGTCTTTTCCATTGTGTGTGTGAAATGATCCCAACCTATTATATACTTACAATGTAAGTTTTTATTCCATACACATTGTGAAATACAAAGAAACTATGACAATTCTTTTATATTTCAGACTGTGAGGCCTTCACGCCGACAGCTGTGATTGAGGAGGTAAGCATTAGAGTATATTTTAATTATCTAACGTCAAGTTTTATGGTAATAATAATTGTTTTATGCATCAAGTATTGAGTGGACCAACAACCCTCACTTGCTGATGTGCCTACTGTGTACAGTAGTTCTTGTTCAGCTGATGCTTTAATATTAGTGCCTCATAGGGGTATGATGGCACAGTGGTCAAGTTGTTTCCAAATTGCCAAGGGTTTAATTCCGTTAATGCATGTGAGATTTACGAGGTCATCACTACTTCGATTCCACTTTAGAAAAGGAGATTCCATGGTTTATTATTCCTTTGTTTTAAACACTCACTTTGTTATTGTGATAGTGCTTCAGACACATTTTTTAAAACAAATTTGTATATTTGAAAAATGACAAGTTACTTTTCCAACTTACTTTTCACTTCGTAGTACAGTATATATTGTGTATATTTTCAGGAGGTGATGCCAATGGATCGTGGTGTGGAGACTTGGAATATTCACGAACTGTCCTCTTCTTCTTCTTCTTCTTCATCCCTTAAATTTATCGAGTTTGCTCCCTCTCCTGTCTACCAGCCCATGCCCTATCCTTCTGATATTATTATTTCTCATCCAACATCAAACTCTTCTTCCATTCCTTGTCTGTCGACATCAACCTCCTCTTCCCCTTCTCAATATATTTCTCGTCCATCTACTTCTTCCGTTTCTCCTCTGCTTCTTCCTTGTCCATCGACACCAAACTCCTCTTCCACTTCTCAATATATTTCTCGTCCTTCTACTTCTTGCGTTTCTCCTCTGCTTCTTCCTTGTCCGTCGACACCAACCTCCTCTTCCATTTCTCGTCCATCTACTTCAAACTCTTCTTCCATTTCTCCTGTGCCTGTTCCTTTACCATCCCCATCAACCTCATCTTCCAGTCCTGCATCCAATTCGCAGCCACTCATTCCTACGTCTGCTGGGACCCGGGAAGCTGCTCGGAAGAGGGCAGGAAGAAAAAGGAAGTCTTCCCTCCTTGATGACTTTGTCAGCGAAGTAAAGAGGGGGAACGACATATTGGAGAGGGAAGTAGCAATGGGGCAGCAGATGGTGAATCTATTTACATCGATGCAGGAGAGGACATCGCAGTTTGAAACAATATTTATGAAATTCATGGAAAAAAATACGAAGTGAATAAATTGCTATATTTTACCAAACCATATGTGTATTCTGTTCATCCACTACCTGTATAACACATTATAAAATAATTTTCATAGTCTTATATGTAAGTAAAACAATATAGTATAAAATGTATAATTATAATTGAACAGCTGAGTAATGTCATAGCCACCTATAAGGAAGGCCCTGCCCATAGCAGAGCGGCAACGCCACACTCCAGTCCATGTGTGGCGAGCTGTAAGCATGGCGCTGAACGTGCGACTCCGTAGTTGCTCAGAAAGTTGCTTACAAGGGATGAGCAAAATGTTTTCGGTATTATATGAAGATGGGACTCCTCGTATGCTACAACAATTGGCAACTTTACACCAGCTTTTAACAGCACCCAGAGAAGGAATTCGTATCAGATGTTTTACTGGGAAGAAATATTTCGTGATGCTATTCAATTCATGTTAAAAAGTACTATTAGCATGGTGGCCACTACTCCTGGATTTTTATTAGGTCTGGAAAACTCCTGGAAAATGATAAAAAATTTGAAAACTCCTGAAATTAATTATAATTATTAATTAATTATAAAAATCTTCCCATCTAAAATCATACTCCCGCTGCGGTTTTGGGTAAGCACTCTATCGTTAACGGAAGAAATTTCCTCAGGCTACCTGTGGGAGGACACGCGATAGTATTTTTGTAAAACATATTGAGTACAGACAACTTCACCACATGGTGGGTGAGTGGATAGCGTGTCGGTCTACTAACCCCAAGATTGCAGGTTCGCTCCTGGCCGTGGTAAGTGATTTTTGAAAGGCGGCAAAAATACGATACGCATGTCATACGGTGTTGGCATGTCAAAGAACCCATTTGAATTCAGTAGGCCGAGTTCAAAATTAATCTCGGGAGTTTCCGCCAACACAAAGTTCCTCATTTCTTTACTAGAAAGCGCTATAGTGTTCAAGGAGCTTAGATATCTATTATCTAACCTCCTTGACTTTCATAGTAATTCATGGAACAACGAAATTCGACATGCAAGCTACCCTCTGGGTGTCAAATTACAAAGCTTGCACCCGGCACCCTAGGCCATACGATATTATTATTATTATTATTACCGCAATAAAATTGCAGGCGGCATCCTTTTCTCTTCTTTTTTAAGCGGATATTTCAGTTACAAAGGTTTTTTTTTAACAACAATTAAATAATTTGTGTGTAGGCCTGCGTATCAATAACGCAATCACCACTAATTTTTGTCAACAACTGTTGAAGCAAATCAAACACAACTGCTTTATTTTGGTCTTGACGTAGGCAACCGATAAAGCCCCCTCTGGGACTCATGCTTATTTTTAAGTCTGAAAAAATGAGAATTACTCCTGGAAAATCGTTGACCGATTTGAGTGGCCACCATGTATTAGACAAAATTGGTGGTTTAGCGGTTTAGATGGTTTTCCTTTCACCCATCAATATGAACAAAATCACCAGTTCACCAACATTGAAAAAGACAACTGGTACAACATTTAGATCACTAGTCTTGGAAATTTACTAGAAAAGCATTCCTTATGGCAATGGAGTCCTCATCTCGATCACCCACAACACAAACACGATGTGGTACATTTTGTCTCTGTTGCCTGTTATCACTTTCCATCCAGTGATTTTCAAATGGGTCACCCATCGACTCACACAAATTGTGCAATATACAGCACGCCTTCACAAACGTGGACGCATTGTCAATGCTGACCTCCATTCTTTTGTGAAGCATGCGAAAGCGTGCCTTCAATCGCCCAAATGCGTTCTCCACAACTCGCCGAGCACGTGACAAACGGTAGTTGTATTGTCGCTCTCTAGGATCCTCAGTGCCATGGGGAAACGGTTTCATGAGTCGAGGCGTGAGTGCAAACGCAGAGTCTCCGATCAGCACCAAGGGAACCGTGACACCTTCCAACTGTCTTGTAAAACTTGCAATAACTGGATTTGACTCCAGCATTGCAGGTAATCGTGAAGAGCGATATATATGTCCATCATTGTTCCTTCCTGGTGAACCCACATTAATATACATAAATTTGTAGTTGTGGTCTACCACAGCCAAAAGCACAATGGAATACCACCCATGATAATTATAATAATCCACTGCATTTAGCTGTGGTGGACTTACTTCAATGTGTGTTCCATCGATAGCCCCAAGGCACTGAGGAAAATTCCACAATGCTTCAAAGCCATCAACAACATCTCTCACTGTTCCAAGGGATGGTGGAAAGAAATTGATCGTGGTTGGCAACAGTAGATCGACAAGAGTTAGGCAAAATTCGGAGACAATCATACACACTGAACTCTTCGATACACCAAATAGATGAGCCACAGTTCTGTACTCGCTACTGGAGGACAGTGCATACAGAGCAATGGCCACTCTCTTATCAACACTAATACACAGTCTCATGTTGGTGACCTGCCGTTCCATATTCTGTCTAACGGCATTCAAAATATACGCATAAGTGTCACGGCACACACGGAAATTCTCCTTCCAAGCAACATCGCTGAATCCGGGCACAATTGTATCCCACCATCTGCCACTCCTCGACACTGACCACACACTCCGAGTCATGGGAAACAGATTGATTGAATGGCGAAGAAGACGACTCCGCACCTGCCGTCTCATTCGTGATAGGCGAAGACGGTGATCCTCCATCACTCTCACCAAAGCTGCTTCCTGAAGGCGTCGCATCAAAATTATACAGCAAAGGGACACAATTTGACTTTACATATTTACCTGAAAGAACACATGAAGCACAATGTTATTCTAATGAAGACAACAATCGTTGTGTCATTTTTTCAAAATTTATTTTCAAATTCACGGTACTGTATTAATTAATAGGTATGGTGGAAATCATTCCCAGTATGTTATACCGTATGCAAAGACTGGTGAGGAATGATCATATAGAATTCGAACATTGTTCCTCTGAAATTATGTGGTCGGGATGTAAATTAGGCCATTGAATATGAAACCAAAATGGGAATCGCTGAAGTTCATCTTTATGAAATTATGATACATTTCATAATTAGAATCACGAGGAGAGGGTGGGGGCATTATGTAGGCTAGTTCTCTAGTGCTGGTGGCTCATGAACCACTATGGTAGGTGCAAATACCTCTGATGTTGCATTATGATCAACACTACAAAAAAGTTTCGTACGCAATATTGCCCATTAGATAAAATGAGGGTTCACACACCTATGCGAAGAGTGTGATTCACAAGGTGTAGCCTATGTAGAACTGCCACGTACTGATATTACCCTCATCAGTTCTCACACAATCTAACCTAGAAGGAACGAACCAACAGGGTCATGTTATGGTTATGTAAAACGAACCAGTCTTGAACTACACAACGCTAATAATATACCTTTCGAATGGCATTCATTAAAACATGACAAATGCTATAAATATTTTAATTTAGCCGGTTCATTAACTATTGTGGGCTCCACTTCATTATTTTGAACCCCAAAGCAAATAAACAGTAAGTATGTTTCTTCTTTCTTATTATAGTAATATAATAACCGAGTTGATTCGTATAACCTACACAGAGCAATATACAAGGCGTAAAACAGCTCAGAACAATGGTCGGAATACTAATTGAGATAGTGTAAAAATGCGAAGGTTGGCTACGCTCTCACGCATTACGATCTTTCGTTGTTTTTTACATGATTATCCTCATGCGACGTCTAAACACGTACTTTGACAAATGTCGTTGATCGCGATTGGACATTATCCAGATCAGAGATAATCGGGATCGCGACCGAGACGTCTAAATGGGGTATAATACCCCGTTTAGACGTCCCGGTTGCGATCGCGATCAGGCGCCGATCCAGATTAAGTTGGGACGTCTAAACGCAACAGGATAACATTATCGCGATCAACTTTCCCTACAACAGGATCAGCCCGATCCCGTTCCCACAACGAGATAATCGCGTTCGAGCCTTTGCGATCGTCAGTATGTTCTATCCTCCCATCTTTAAAAACTAGAGAGGCAGTGCAAATGTTCAGCCATTCCTTTAACCGTCTTTGGTTGGCATCATTTCTTGAAGCTAGTCTTGAGTTGTCTGCGGTGTTGTTATTGTTCAAATACATTATTCCTTATTAGAAATGGAATTAGATGCTAATAACAAAAAGAAGAGGTCAGAGTGGAAAGAAGTTGATGTGGAGTTATTATTAGAGGTGTGGGAAGAGTTTAAGGCTGAATTAAGAGGTGTTCGTCGCAATAAAAACGTTTATGCCAGAATGGTACGGAGGCTATGCGATTTGGGAGGGAAATGATAACCACCGATGAATTAAAGACAAAGATTAAAAATTTAACTGCGAAATACAGGTATGGTGTGACCTCCTGACACTTTATTTAATATTACCTTTAAAGAAATCTAGTGCGCGCTATTTGATATACGGTAGTCTAGGTTATGTTAACTTAAATTTGGAACAATGTCACGCATATGAATATAATCGAATTGCGTTCATTAAGTTTAGAAATATAATTAAATTGTTCCATATGTGTACGAATTTCTCTTTGTCTTGGTAGGATGGAAAGAGTCATCGTGGGACCCACAGGTGGTGCACCTTCTGATTGGCGGTACTATAAGAGGGTCCACCTAATCATTGGTTTTTTTCCGGCACAAAATTGTGCACTGATGGAGGAGACCATCACTGAAGATGATGTTTCATGTAAGTAAATTAATTACTTTTAAAGGCCAGTGAACCTACCATACTAATATTTGCACTGAATGTTTCCTTCGAATGTCCTTTCTTTAAACTACAGTATTAGAGTAAAAAGTCATGGTGGATTAGTTTTCGTGACATGCAATGTTTTTGTAACTTATAAGCCTAGGTAAGGGAATAAGGCATGTGCAGTTACTTATTTTCTGTTTTATTCATCCACCTTACGGTATATTTCATTCGCCTTTCCTTAACAATCAATATCTGATCGATTACTTTGTCCACATGTAGCTAAATTTGTTGATTCCTGGGAAATAGTGTATTTTTTATAGTGTAAAATAGTAAGCCGGCCCTGTGGTTTTGAGGTAGCGCCGCTGCTTATTACCCTAGTCACCAAGGTTTTAGATACTGACATGAGGGCTGGAGCGGGGTGCACTCAGCCTAGTGAGGACAGTTGAGTAGCTGTCTGACCGTGAGACAGTTCCCCAGTCGGGAAAACCAAGATTAACGGCTGAAGGGACCCGACATGCTGACCCCACAATTTCCAAGCCAAATGGCTGAGCAGTGGCCACTTGGTTGGCCAAGGCCCGTCATGGGCTATGGTGCCACGGGGTTCTTAGTGTAAAATAGATAAATTCTGAATGAAACGTCACTTGTACCTTTTTCACTTTCACCTTGTTTCATCTTTTGGGTGACATTACCAATTGAAATTACTAACTCTCGTCACTACTTCACCGGATATATAAATTAAATATAAGCTTATATGTTTTTATTTATTGCTTATTAACAACGGCAGTCATGTTCGACAGCACATGAGGTCCCTTCAACTGTTATCAAGGAGCACACATTGACGTCACTCCAGTTGCCAACACGTGGGATACAAAATTCACTACACTAACATACCTGCCAACCCTTCCGATTTATTCGGAAACTTTCTGAATTTTCACCTCGTCTTCCGATCTTCTTAATTACTATTATTTCTTCCGATTTTCGGGCCCAATGATATATTGTAAAAGAAAAAGGAACTGCAAATAATTTCCATTCTCAAGGAGATTCCCTCGTATGTCGTAATTGTATTTGTGATTTGCGTAACCTTGGGGTTTTGTGTAAGTTTGTGCAAGTGCTGATTCCCTTCATGTGAAAATTGATGAGATAATGATTGATATTTATTATTTAAACAAAAGCTGCAAGAGGAAAGATCATCTGAAGTTATACAAGCTCTTTACCAAACTGATGTTAGGAAAATACTGAAGCATATGTGTACGCGTTGGTTGTCCTTGGGTAAATGCTTAGAAAGACGAAAACCTCAACAAACGGTTAGTAGTTAAATCAAGCAAAAGTGGAAATTGCTAGGAGTAGCAGTATGACAGGGCATTTTTGAAGAGAGCAAAGTCGGCTACAAGGTCTGCATTAAATCAGTAAGCAGTCTCAAGATTACCATCCACATGTATAGGGACTTAGTTTTATATGCCGCGGGGGTTTTCGCTCGCCCGAGTTGTGAGGTTGTCTCCCGCCACGCACTCTGCCGTTATGCGGCGCCGGCGCGGCACTGACTCATTGGGTATAGGAATTTGTACTTACCTAGTTCACAGCTGGTGCTGAAAATGTTCGCCATTCACTGCTACACATCGCTGGCACCTCTTTATCAAATTGGCATTTACTTTCTGAAGTTCCTCACCACCGATTGACTGTAATTCGGCTGAATTGCGTCGCATTTTCGGTACGAGGATTATAAGTCGGAACGTGTGGCCCCCGCGATCCCAGACTTATCACCATGTGACTTTTATTTGTGGGGGACGCTTTAAAATAGAGTGTATGCGAGAAACGCTCACACTATAAACGAGCTTAAAAACTACTGTAGATTATTTTATAACTCCCTAAGTGAATTGTATTTACCGCTTTAAACACAGTTCATTGTTGTTTTTCTTCACTGCGTGATGAGCCCCTTTACTTGCAGACCGCAGACGTATCTTGAATTCAAACGTAACTAAAAGGGAACTAAAAGGTAGCTAAAAAGTAACTAATTTTTACTTCATCCTTACAGTAGACACCCTGCTCAGATTCTCTCGTAAGTGGTAATTTCTTTTGTGATTTGCGTAACCTTGGTTTTTGTGCAAGTTTGTGTAAGTTCCTCGCTTGGCAGTGAGCTCCATAGCTGCGATTTCGGAATGGTGAGTCAGCTGATCGCCGTACCGCATATAGATTGGTGGTATATTACGGACAAACAGTTGTCAAGCCTATGTGAATATGTTGTAGCGAATTCGACGTGTAATCCATACGAATGATTGTATGCATTTTCTTTAAACACACAATTATGTTCTCTTACGTTTAAATATTGGCCAAACATACTACTCGATGATTGTTTACATTTTTGTGAATTTTATGCTGAATTCATACTTTGCCAATAAAGACACGCAGGTCTTTCGTGTACCCTCATTCTCCCTCGCCACGGTATACTGCGCATGATGATAATCTATAATTTAAAAAATCTTCCTATTTTTGACTTCCGAAGGTTGGCAGGTATGCACTAATTAAAGACTATTGATGCATGACATAAACTAGGGGTGTATATAGGCCTATGCGCTACCCAACAACTATTGGTCTAGACAAGAGCCATTGGTCTCTTATATAGGCTACATAGTTATTGTTGTTTAAGGGGTGGACCTGCTAGGTCATCCGCCCCCTTACATATACACAGTAGTATTGTGAGCTCAGGGTTGGCAATACTGTATTTAACGATATTTCAGGTGCTCAATGGGGGACACAGCTGGAATTTTATTATATACACTTGAGTCATGATCATGGGTGGCATATGGACAGCCGAGGAGTCAACATCTACCCTGATTATTTTAGTGCTGATTCGACGAGAAAGTGACATCGGAAACCCAATCCTAGCCAAGAATGGTTCTCCAAGAACCATATCAATTTTGTTACATAATTTTACAAATAATACAAGCAGTATGTCTTTTCCATTGTGTGTGTGAAATGATCCCAACCTATTATATACTTACAATGTAAGTTTTTATTCCATACACATTGTGAAATACAAAGAAACTATGACAATTCTTTTATATTTCAGACTGTGAGGCCTTCACGCCGACAGCTGTGATTGAGGAGGTAAGCATTAGAGTATATTTTAATTATCTAACGTCAAGTTTTATGGTAATAATAATTGTTTTATGCATCAAGTATTGAGTGGACCAACAACCCTCACTTGCTGATGTGCCTACTGTGTACAGTAGTTCTTGTTCAGCTGATGCTTTAATATTAGTGCCTCATAGGGGTATGATGGCACAGTGGTCAAGTTGTTTCCAAATTGCCAAGGGTTTAATTCCGTTAATGCATGTGAGATTTACGAGGTCATCACTACTTCGATTCCACTTTAGAAAAGGAGATTCCATGGTTTATTATTCCTTTGTTTTAAACACTCACTTTGTTATTGTGATAGTGCTTCAGACACATTTTTTAAAACAAATTTGTATATTTGAAAAATGACAAGTTACTTTTCCAACTTACTTTTCACTTCGTAGTACAGTATATATTGTGTATATTTTCAGGAGGTGATGCCAATGGATCGTGGTGTGGAGACTTGGAATATTCACGAACTGTCCTCTTCTTCTTCTTCTTCTTCTTCATCCCTTATATTTATCGAGTTTGCTCCCTCTCCTGTCTACCAGCCCATGCCCTATCCTTCTGATATTATTATTTCTCATCCAACATCAAACTCTTCTTCCATTCCTTGTCTGTCGACATCAACCTCCTCTTCCCCTTCTCAATATATTTCTCGTCCATCTACTTCTTCCGTTTCTCCTCTGCTTCTTCCTTGTCCATCGACACCAAACTCCTCTTCCACTTCTCAATATATTTCTCGTCCTTCTACTTCTTGCGTTTCTCCTCTGCTTCTTCCTTGTCCGTCGACACCAACCTCCTCTTCCATTTCTCGTCCATCTACTTCAAACTCTTCTTCCATTTCTCCTGTGCCTGTTCCTTTACCATCCCCATCAACCTCATCTTCCAGTCCTGCATCCAATTCGCAGCCACTCATTCCTACGTCTGCTGGGACCCGGGAAGCTGCTCGGAAGAGGGCAGGAAGAAAAAGGAAGTCTTCCCTCCTTGATGACTTTGTCAGCGAAGTAAAGAGGGGGAACGACATATTGGAGAGGGAAGTAGCAATGGGGCAGCAGATGGTGAATCTATTTACATCGATGCAGGAGAGGACATCGCAGTTTGAAACAATATTTATGAAATTCATGGAAAAAAATACGAAGTGAATAAATTGCTATATTTTACCAAACCATATGTGTATTCTGTTCATCCACTACCTGTATAACACATTATAAAATAATTTTCATAGTCTTATATGTAAGTAAAACAATATAGTATAAAATGTATAATTATAATTGAACAGCTGAGTAATGTCATAGCCACCTATAAGGAAGGCCCTGCCCATAGCAGAGCGGCAACGCCACACTCCAGTCCATGTGTGGCGAGCTGTAAGCATGGCGCTGAACGTGCGACTCCGTAGTTGCTCAGAAAGTTGCTTACAAGGGATGAGCAAAATGTTTTCGGTATTATATGAAGATGGGACTCCTCGTATGCTACAACAATTGGCAACTTTACACCAGCTTTTAACAGCACCCAGAGAAGGAATTCGTATCAGATGTTTTACTGGGAAGAAATATTTCGTGATGCTATTCAATTCATGTTAAAAAGTACTATTAGCATGGTGGCCACTACTCCTGGATTTTTATTAGGTCTGGAAAACTCCTGGAAAATGATAAAAAATTTGAAAACTCCTGAAATTAATTATAATTATTAATTAATTATAAAAATCTTCCCATCTAAAATCATACTCCCGCTGCGGTTTTGGGTAAGCACTCTATCGTTAACGGAAGAAATTTCCTCAGGCTACCTGTGGGAGGACACGCGATAGTATTTTTGTAAAACATATTGAGTACAGACAACTTCACCACATGGTGGGTGAGTGGATAGCGTGTCGGTCTACTAACCCCAAGATTGCAGGTTCGCTCCTGGCCGTGGTAAGTGATTTTTGAAAGGCGGCAAAAATACGATACGCATGTCATACGGTGTTGGCATGTCAAAGAACCCATTTGAATTCAGTAGGCCGAGTTCAAAATTAATCTCGGGAGTTTCCGCCAACACAAAGTTCCTCATTTCTTTACTAGAAAGCGCTATAGTGTTCAAGGAGCTTAGATATCTATTATCTAACCTCCTTGACTTTCATAGTAATTCATGGAACAACGAAATTCGACATGCAAGCTACCCTCTGGGTGTCAAATTACAAAGCTTGCACCCGGCACCCTAGGCCATACGATATTATTATTATTATTATTACCGCAATAAAATTGCAGGCGGCATCCTTTTCTCTTCTTTTTTAAGCGGATATTTCAGTTACAAAGGTTTTTTTTTAACAACAATTAAATAATTTGTGTGTAGGCCTGCGTATCAATAACGCAATCACCACTAATTTTTGTCAACAACTGTTGAAGCAAATCAAACACAACTGCTTTATTTTGGTCTTGACGTAGGCAACCGATAAAGCCCCCTCTGGGACTCATGCTTATTTTTAAGTCTGAAAAAATGAGAATTACTCCTGGAAAATCGTTGACCGATTTGAGTGGCCACCATGTATTAGACAAAATTGGTGGTTTAGCGGTTTAGATGGTTTTCCTTTCACCCATCAATATGAACAAAATCACCAGTTCACCAACATTGAAAAAGACAACTGGTACAACATTTAGATCACTAGTCTTGGAAATTTACTAGAAAAGCATTCCTTATGGCAATGGAGTCCTCATCTCGATCACCCACAACACAAACACGATGTGGTACATTTTGTCTCTGTTGCCTGTTATCACTTTCCATCCAGTGATTTTCAAATGGGTCACCCATCGACTCACACAAATTGTGCAATATACAGCACGCCTTCACAAACGTGGACGCATTGTCAATGCTGACCTCCATTCTTTTGTGAAGCATGCGAAAGCGTGCCTTCAATCGCCCAAATGCGTTCTCCACAACTCGCCGAGCACGTGACAAACGGTAGTTGTATTGTCGCTCTCTAGGATCCTCAGTGCCATGGGGAAACGGTTTCATGAGTCGAGGCGTGAGTGCAAACGCAGAGTCTCCGATCAGCACCAAGGGAACCGTGACACCTTCCAACTGTCTTGTAAAACTTGCAATAACTGGATTTGACTCCAGCATTGCAGGTAATCGTGAAGAGCGATATATATGTCCATCATTGTTCCTTCCTGGTGAACCCACATTAATATACATAAATTTGTAGTTGTGGTCTACCACAGCCAAAAGCACAATGGAATACCACCCATGATAATTATAATAATCCACTGCATTTAGCTGTGGTGGACTTACTTCAATGTGTGTTCCATCGATAGCCCCAAGGCACTGAGGAAAATTCCACAATGCTTCAAAGCCATCAACAACATCTCTCACTGTTCCAAGGGATGGTGGAAAGAAATTGATCGTGGTTGGCAACAGTAGATCGACAAGAGTTAGGCAAAATTCGGAGACAATCATACACACTGAACTCTTCGATACACCAAATAGATGAGCCACAGTTCTGTACTCGCTACTGGAGGACAGTGCATACAGAGCAATGGCCACTCTCTTATCAACACTAATACACAGTCTCATGTTGGTGACCTGCCGTTCCATATTCTGTCTAACGGCATTCAAAATATACGCATAAGTGTCACGGCACACACGGAAATTCTCCTTCCAAGCAACATCGCTGAATCCGGGCACAATTGTATCCCACCATCTGCCACTCCTCGACACTGACCACACACTCCGAGTCATGGGAAACAGATTGATTGAATGGCGAAGAAGACGACTCCGCACCTGCCGTCTCATTCGTGATAGGCGAAGACGGTGATCCTCCATCACTCTCACCAAAGCTGCTTCCTGAAGACGTCGCATCAAAATTATACAGCAAAGGGACACAATTTGACTTTACATATTTACCTGAAAGAACACATGAAGCACAATGTTATTCTAATGAAGACAACAATCGTTGTGTCATTTTTTCAAAATTTATTTTCAAATTCACGGTACTGTATTAATTAATAGGTATGGTGGAAATCATTCCCAGTATGTTATACCGTATGCAAAGACTGGTGAGGAATGATCATATAGAATTCGAACATTGTTCCTCTGAAATTATGTGGTCGGGATGTAAATTAGGCCATTGAATATGAAACCAAAATGGGAATCGCTGAAGTTCATCTTTATGAAATTATGATACATTTCATAATTAGAATCACGAGGAGAGGGTGGGGGCATTATGTAGGCTAGTTCTCTAGTGCTGGTGGCTCATGAACCACTATGGTAGGTGCAAATACCTCTGATGTTGCATTATGATCAACACTACAAAAAAGTTTCGTACGCAATATTGCCCATTAGATAAAATGAGGGTTCACACACCTATGCGAAGAGTGTGATTCACAAGGTGTAGCCTATGTAGAACTGCCACGTACTGATATTACCCTCATCAGTTCTCACACAATCTAACCTAGAAGGAACGAACCAACAGGGTCATGTTATGGTTATGTAAAACGAACCAGTCTTGAACTACACAACGCTAATAATATACCTTTCGAATGGCATTCATTAAAACATGACAAATGCTATAAATATTTTAATTTAGCCGGTTCATTAACTATTGTGGGCTCCACTTCATTATTTTGAACCCCAAAGCAAATAAACAGTAAGTATGTTTCTTCTTTCTTATTATAGTAATATAATAACCGAGTTGATTCGTATAACCTACACAGAGCAATATACAAGGCGTAAAACAGCTCAGAACAATGGTCGGAATACTAATTGAGATAGTGTAAAAATGCGAAGGTTGGCTACGCTCTCACGCATTACGATCTTTCGTTGTTTTTTACATGATTATCCTCATGCGACGTCTAAACACGTACTTTGACAAATGTCGTTGATCGCGATTGGACATTATCCAGATCAGAGATAATCGGGATCGCGACCGAGACGTCTAAATGGGGTATAATACCCCGTTTAGACGTCCCGGTTGCGATCGCGATCAGGCGCCGATCCAGATTAAGTTGGGACGTCTAAACGCAACAGGATAACATTATCGCGATCAACTTTCCCTACAACAGGATCAGCCCGATCCCGTTCCCACAACGAGATAATCGCGTTCGAGCCTTTGCGATCGTCAGTATGTTCTATCCTCCCATCTTTAAAAACTAGAGAGGCAGTGCAAATGTTCAGCCATTCCTTTAACCGTCTTTGGTTGGCATCATTTCTTGAAGCTAGTCTTGAGTTGTCTGCGGTGTTGTTATTGTTCAAATACATTATTCCTTATTAGAAATGGAATTAGATGCTAATAACAAAAAGAAGAGGTCAGAGTGGAAAGAAGTTGATGTGGAGTTATTATTAGAGGTGTGGGAAGAGTTTAAGGCTGAATTAAGAGGTGTTCGTCGCAATAAAAACGTTTATGCCAGAATGGTACGGAGGCTATGCGATTTGGGAGGGAAATGATAACCACCGATGAATTAAAGACAAAGATTAAAAATTTAACTGCGAAATACAGGTATGGTGTGACCTCCTGACACTTTATTTAATATTACCTTTAAAGAAATCTAGTGCGCGCTATTTGATATACGGTAGTCTAGGTTATGTTAACTTAAATTTGGAACAATGTCACGCATATGAATATAATCGAATTGCGTTCATTAAGTTTAGAAATATAATTAAATTGTTCCATATGTGTACGAATTTCTCTTTGTCTTGGTAGGATGGAAAGAGTCATCGTGGGACCCACAGGTGGTGCACCTTCTGATTGGCGGTACTATAAGAGGGTCCACCTAATCATTGGTTTTTTTCCGGCACAAAATTGTGCACTGATGGAGGAGACCATCACTGAAGATGATGTTTCATGTAAGTAAATTAATTACTTTTAAAGGCCAGTGAACCTACCATACTAATATTTGCACTGAATGTTTCCTTCGAATGTCCTTTCTTTAAACTACAGTATTAGAGTAAAAAGTCATGGTGGATTAGTTTTCGTGACATGCAATGTTTTTGTAACTTATAAGCCTAGGTAAGGGAATAAGGCATGTGCAGTTACTTATTTTCTGTTTTATTCATCCACCTTACGGTATATTTCATTCGCCTTTCCTTAACAATCAATATCTGATCGATTACTTTGTCCACATGTAGCTAAATTTGTTGATTCCTGGGAAATAGTGTATTTTTTATAGTGTAAAATAGTAAGCCGGCCCTGTGGTTTTGAGGTAGCGCCGCTGCTTATTACCCTAGTCACCAAGGTTTTAGATACTGACATGAGGGCTGGAGCGGGGTGCACTCAGCCTAGTGAGGACAGTTGAGTAGCTGTCTGACCATGAGGCAGTTCCCCAGTCGGGAGAACCAAGATTAACGGCTGAAGGGACCCGACATGCTGACTCCACAATTTCCAAGCCAAATGGCTGAGCAGTGGCCACTTGGTTGGCCAAGGCCCGGCATGGGCTATGGTGCCACGGGGTTCTTAGTGTAAAATAGATAAATTCTGAATGAAACGTCACTTGTACCTTTTTCACTTTCACCTTGTTTCATCTTTTGGGTGACATTACCAATTGAAATTACTAACTCTCGTCACTACTTCACCGGATATATAAATTAAATATAAGCTTATATGTTTTTATTTATTGCTTATTAACAACGGCAGTCATGTTCGACAGCACATGAGGTCCCTTCAACTGTTATCAAGGAGCACACATTGACGTCACTCCAGTTGCCAACACGTGGGATACAAAATTCACTGCACTAACATACCTGCCAACCCTTCCGATTTATTCGGAAACTTTCCGAATTTTCACCTCGTCTTCCGATCTTCTTAATTACTATTATTTCTTCCGATTTTCGGGCCCCAATGATATATTGTAAAAGAAAAAGGAACTGCAAATAATTTCCATTCTCAAGGAGATTCCCTCGTAAGTCGTAATTGTATTTGTGATTTGCGTAACCTTGGGGTTTTGTGTAAGTTTGTGCAAGTGCTGATTCCCTTCATGTGAAAATTGATGAGATAATGATTGATATTTATTATTTAAACAAAAGCTGCAAGAGGAAAGATCATCTGAAGTTATACAAGCTCTTTACCAAACTGATGTTAGGAAAATACTGAAGCATATGTGTACGCGTTGGTTGTCCTTGGGTAAATGCTTAGAAAGACGAAAACCTCAACAAACGGTTAGTAGATAAATCAAGCAAAAGTGGAAATTGCTAGGAGTAGCAGTATGACAGGGCATTTTTGAAGAGAGCAAAGTCGGCTACAAGGTCTGCATTAAATCAGTAAGCAGTCTCAAGATTACCATCCACATGTATAGGGACTTAGTTTTATATGCCGCGGGGGTTTTCGCTCGCCCGCGTTGTGAGGTTGTCTCCCGCCACGCACTCTGCCGTTATGCGGCGCCGGCGCGGCACTGACTCATTGGGTATAGGAATTTGTACTTACCTAGTTCACAGCTGGTGCTGAAAATGTTCGCCATTCACTGCTACACATCGCTGGCACCTCTTTATCAAATTGGCATTTACTTTCTGAAGTTCCTCACCACCGATTGACTGTAATTCGGCTGAATTGCGTCGCATTTTCGGTACGAGGATTATAAGTCGGAACGTGTGGCCCCCGCGATCCCAGACTTATCACCATGTGACTTTTATTTGTGGGGGACGCTTAAAAATAGAGTGTATGCGAGAAACGCTCACACTATAAACGAGCTTAAAAACTACTGTAGATTATTTTATAACTCCCTAAGTGAATTGTATTTACCGCTTTAAACACAGTTCATTGTTGTTTTTCTTCACTGCGTGATGAGCCCCTTTACTTGCAGACCGCAGACGTATCTTGAATTCAAACGTAACTAAAAGGCAACTAAAAGGTAGCTAAAAAGTAACTAATTTTTACTTCATCCTTACAGTAGACACCCTGCTCAGATTCTCTCGTAAGTGGTAATTCCTTTTGTGATTTGCGTAACCTTGGTTTTTGTGCAAGTTTGTGTAAGTTCCTCGCTTGGCAGTGAGCTCCATAGCTGCGATTTCGGAATGGTGAGTCAGCTGATCGCCGTACCGCATACTGATTGGTGGTATATTACGGACAAACAGTTGTCAAGCCTATGTGAATATGTGGTAGCGAATTCGACGTGTAATCCATACGAATGATTGTATGCATTTTCTTTAAACACACAATTATGTTCTCTTACGTTTAAATATTGGCCAAACATACTACTCGATGATTGTTTACATTTTTGTGAATTTTATGCTGAATTCATACTTTGCCAATAAAGACACGCAGGTCTTTCGTGTACCCTCATTCGCCCTCGCCACGGTATACTGCGCATGATGAAATCTATAATTTAAAAAATCTTCCTATTTTTGACTTCCGAAGGTTGGCAGGTATGCACTAATTAAAGACTATTGATGCATGACATAAACTAGGGGTGTATATAGGCCTATGCGCTACCCAACAACTATTGGTCTAGACAAGAGCCATTGGTCTCTTATATAGGCTACATAGTTATTGTTGTTTAAGGGGTGGATCTGCTAGGTCATCTGCCCCCTTACATATACACAGTAGTACTGTGAGCTCAGGGTTGGCAACACTGTATTTAACGATATTTCAGGTGCTCAATGGGGGACACAGCTGGAATTTTATTATATACACTTGAGTCATGATCATGGGTGGCATATGGACAGCCGAGGAGTCAACATCTACCCTGATTATTTTAGTGCTGATTCGACGAGAAAGTGACATCGGAAACCCAATCCTAGCCAAGAATGGTTCTCCAAGAACCATATCAATTTTGTTACATAATTTTACAAATAATACAAGCAGTATTTCTTTTCCATTGTGTGTGTGAAATGATCCCAACCTATTATATACTTACAATGTAAGTTTTTATTCCATACACATTGTGAAATACAAAGAAACTATGACAATTCTTTTATATTTCAGACTGTGAGGCCTTCACGCCGACAGCTGTGATTGAGGAGGTAAGCATTAGAGTATATTTTAATTATCTAACGTCAAGTTTTATGGTAATAATAATTGTTTTATGCATCAAGTATTGAGTGGACCAACAACCCTCACTTGCTGATGTGCCTACTGTGTACAGTAGTTCTTGTTCAGCTGATGCTTTAATATTAGTGCCTCATAGGGGTATGATGGCACAGTGGTCAAGTTGTTTCCAAATTGCCAAGGGTTTAATTCCGTTAATGCATGTGAGATTTACGAGGTCATCACTACTTCGATTCCACTTTAGAAAAGGAGATTCCATGGTTTATTATTCCTTTGTTTTAAACACTCACTTTGTTATTGTGATAGTGCTTCAGACACATTTTTAAAAACAAATTTGTATATTTGAAAAATGACAAGTTACTTTTCCAACTTACTTTTCACTTCGTAGTACAGTATATATTGTGTATATTTTCAGGAGGTGATGCCAATGGATCGTGGTGTGGAGACTTGGAATATTCACGAACTGTCCTCTTCTTCTTCTTCTTCTTCTTCATCCCTTATATTTATCGAGTTTGCTCCCTCTCCTGTCTACCAGCCCATGCCCTCTCCTTCTGATATTATTATTTCTCATCCAACATCAAACTCTTCTTCCATTCCTTGTCTGTCGACATCAACCTCCTCTTCCCCTTCTCAATATATTTCTCGTCCATCTACTTCTTCCGTTTCTCCTCTGCTTCTTCCTTGTCCGTCGACACCAACCTCCTCTTCCATTTCTCGTCCATCTACTTCAAACTCTTCTTCCATTTCTCCTGTGATTGTTCCTTTACCATCCCCATCAGCCTCATCTTCCAGTCCTGCATCCAATTCGCAGCCACTCATTGCTACGTCTGCTGGGACCCGGGAAGCTGCTCGGAAGAGGGCAGGAAGAAAAAGGAAGTCTTCCCTCCTTGATGACTTTGTCAGCGAAGTAAAGAGGGGGAACGACATATTGGAGAGGGAAGTAGCAATGGGGCAGCAGATGGTGAATCTATTTACATCGATGCAGGAGAGGACAACGCAGTTTGAAACAATATTTATGAAATTCATGGAAAAAAATACGAAGTGAATAAATTGCTATATTTTACCAAACCATATGTGTATTCTGTTCATCCACTACCTGTATAACACATTATAAAATAATTTTCAGAGTCTTATATGTAAGTAAAACAATATAGTATAAAATTTATAATTATAATTGAACAGCTGAGTAATGTCATAGCCACCTATAAGGAAGGCCCTGCCCATAGCAGAGCGGCAACGCCACACTCCAGTCCATGTGTGGCGAGCTGTAAGCATGGCGCTGAACGTGCGACTCCGTAGTTGCTCAGAAAGTTGCTTACAAGGGATGAGCAAAATGTTTTCGGTATTATATGAAGATGGGACTCCTCGTATGCTACAACAATTGGCAACTTTACACCAGCTTTTAACAGCACCCAGAGAAGGAATTCGTATCAGATGTTTTACTGGGAAGAAATATTTCGTGATGCTATTCAATTCATGTTAAAAAGTACTATTAGCATGGTGGCCACTACTCCTGGATTTTTATTAGGTCTGGAAAACTCCTGGAAAATGATAAAAAATTTGAAAACTCCTGAAATTAATTATAATTATTAATTAATTATAAAAATCTTCCCATCTAAAATCATACTCCCGCTGCGGTTTTGGGTAAGCACTCTATCGTTAACGGAAGAAATTTCCTCAGGCTACCTGTGGGAGGACACGCGATAGTATTTTTGTAAAACATATTGAGTACAGACAACTTCACCACACGGTGGGTGAGTGGATAGCGTGTCGGTCTACTAACCCCAAGATTGCAGGTTCGCTCCTGGCCGTAGTAAGTGATTTTTGAAAGGCGGCAAAAATACGATACGCATGTCATACGGTGTTGGCATGTCAAAGAACCCATTTGAATTCAGTAGGCCGAGTTCAAAATTAATCTCGGGAGTTTCCGCCAACACAAAGTTCCTCATTTCTTTACTAGAAAGCGCTATAGTGTTCAAGGAGCTTAGATATCTATTATCTAACCTCCTTGACTTTCATAGTAATTCATGGAACAACGAAATTCGACATGCAAGCTACCCTCTGGGTGTCAAATTACAAAGCTTGCACCCGGCACCCTAGGCCGTACGATATTATTATTATTATTACCGCAATAAAATTGCAGGCGGCATCCTTTTCTCTTCTTTTTTAAGCGGATATTTCAGTTACAAAGGTTTTTTTTAACAACAATTAAATAATTTGTGGGTAGGGCTGCGTATCAATAACGCAATCACCACTAATTTTTGTCAACAACTGTTGAAGCAAATCAAACACAACTGCTTTATTTTGGTCTTGACGTAGGCAACCGATAAAGCCCCCTCTGGGACTCATGCTTATTTTTAAGTCTGAAAAAATGAGAATTACTCCTGGAAAATCGTTGACCGATTTGAGTGGCCACCATGTATTAGACAAAATTGGTGGTTTAGCGGTTTAGATGGTTTTCCTTTCACCCATCAATATGAACAAAATCACCAGTTCACCAACATTGAAAAAGACAACTGGTACAACATTTAGATCACTAGTCTTGGAAATTTACTAGAAAAGCATTCCTTATGGCAATGGAGTCCTCATCTCGATCACCCACAACACAAACACGATGTGGTACATTTTGTCTCTGTTGCCTGTTATCACTTTCCATCCAGTGATTTTCAAATGGGTCACCCATCGACTCACACAAATTGTGCAATATACAGCACGCCTTCACAAACGTGGACACATTGTCAATGCTGACCTCCATTCTTTTGTGAAGCATGCGAAAGCGTGCCTTCAATCGCCCAAATGCGTTCTCCACAACTCACCGATCACGTGACAAACGGTAGTTGTATTGTCGCTCTCTAGGATCCTCAGTGCCATGGGGAAACGGTTTCATGAGTCGAGGCGTGAGTGCAAACGCAGAGTCTCCGATCAGCACCAAGGGAACCGTGACACCTTCCAACTGTCTTGTAAAACTTGCAATAACTGGATTTGACTCCAGCATTGCAGGTAATCGTGAAGAATGATATATGTGTCCATCATTGTTCCTTCCTGGTGAACCCACATTAATATACATAAATTTGTAGTTGTGGTCTACCACAGCCAAAAGCACAATGGAATACCACCCATGATAATTATAATAATCCACTGTATTTAGCTGTGGTGGACTTACTTCAATGTGTGTTCCATCGATAGCCCCAAGGCACTGAGGAAAATTCCACAATGCTTCAAAGCCATCAACAACATCTCTCACTGTTCCAAGGGATGGTGGAAAGAAATTGATCGTGGTTGGCAACAGTAGATCGACAAGAGTTAGGCAAAATTCGGAGACAATCATACACACTGAACTCTTCGATACACCAAATAGATGAGCCACAGTTCTGTACTCGCTACTGGAGGACAGTGCATACAGAGCAATGGCCACTCTCTTATCAACACTAATACACAGTCTCATGTTGGTGACCTGCCGTTCCATATTCTGTCTAACGGCATTCAAAATATACGCATAAGTGTCACGGCACACACGGAAATTCTCCTTCCAAGCAACATCGCTGAATCCGGGCACAATTGTATCCCACCATCTGCCACTCCTCGACACTGACCACACACTCCGAGTCATGGGAAACAGATTGATTGAATGGCGAAGAAGACGACTCCGCACCTGCCGTCTCATTCGTGATAGGCGAAGACGGTGATCCTCCATCACTCTCACCAAAGCTGCTTCCTGAAGGCGTCGCATCAAAATTATACAGCAAAGGGACACAATTTGACTTTCCATATTTACCTGAAAGAACACATGAAGCACAATGCTATTCTAATGAAGACAACAATCGTTGTGTCATTTTTTCAAAATTTATTTTCAAATTCACGGTACTGTATTAATTAATAGGTATGGTGGAAATCATTCCCAGTATGTTATACCGTATGAAAAGACTGGTGAGGAATGATCATATAGAATTCGAACATTGTTCCTCTGAAATTATGTGGACGGGATGTAAATTAGGCCATTGAATATGAAACCAAAATGGGAATCGCTGAAGTTCATCTTTATGAAATTATGATACATTTCATAATTAGAATCACGAGGAGAGGGTGGGGGCATTATGTAGGCTAGTTCTCTAGTGCTGGTGGCTCATGAACCACTATGGTAGGTGCAAATACCTCTGATGTTGCATTATGATCAACACTACAAAAAAGTTTCGTACGCAATATTGCCCATTAGATAAAATGAGGGTTCACACACCTATGCGAAGAGTGTGATTCACAAGGTGTAGCCTATGTAGAACTGCCACGTACTGATATTACCCTCATCAGTTCTCACACAATCTAACCTAGAAGGAACGAACCAACAGGGTCATGTTATGGTTATGTAAAACGAACCAGTCTTGAACTACACAACGCTAATAATATACCTTTCGAATGGCATTCATTAAAACATGACAAATGCTATAAATATTTTAATTTAGCCGGTTCATTAACTATTGTGGGCTCCACTTCATTATTTTAAACCCCCAAGCAAATAAACAGTAAGTATGTTTCTTCTTTCTTATTATAGTAATATAATAACCGAGTTGATTCGTATAACCTACACAGAGCAATATACAAGGCGTAAAACAGCTCAGAACAATGGTCGGAATACTAATTGAGATAGTGTAAAAATGCGAAGGTTGGCTACGCTCTCACGCATTACGATCTTTCGTTGTTTTTTACACGATTATCCTCATGGGACGTCTAAACACGTACTTTGACAAATGTCGTTGATCGCGATTGGACATTATCCAGATCAGAGATAATCGGGATCGCGACCGAGACGTCTAAATGGGGTATAATAGATAGAGCCCTGCGCGGATAGACAAAACGTTATCCGCATCCGCCCCGCATCCGCACGACTGTTATCCGCATCCGCATCCGCACGGCTGTTATCCGCATCCGCCCGCATCCGCACGGCTGTTATCCGCATCCGCCCCGCATTCGCACGACTGTTATCCGCATCCGCCCGCATCCGCACGGCTGTTATCCGCATCCGCCCCGCATCCGCACGGCTGTTATCCGCATCCGCACGGCTGTTATCCGCATCCGCCCCGCATTCGCACGGCTGTTATCCGCATCCGCCCGCATCCGCACGGCTGTTATCCGCATCCGCCCCGCATTCGCACGACTGTTATCCGCATCCGCACGGCTGTTATCCGCATCCGCCCCGCATCCGCACGACTGCTATCCGAATCTACTGGCATTACAATAATATTTGCAGGGTAATCATGCGCATGGGTTGGGAAATTATGCGCATTGGATGAGTGTTGGAAAGCCATACTAATGTTGAAACTTCTCCCCAATTGTACGTAGAGGTTTCTGCACATTTTCTGCTGGGTAGGAATTTTTCTCCGTTTTCCGCGTATAATTTCTTGGCATCTGGTGAACAAACACGAAATATTTTGCCATTAATGTCGCGTTGTATTTACTTGTATCATATGTTCTGCGCACCATAACCCCACTCTGCTTTTAAAACGTAACTCACTGAATCCCGGTAAACTAATCTACTATACTGAAAAATAAATACATACAAAACCACGGTAAAAACTCCATTTAATTTTAAATAATAATTGAATCACAACTAGTAGGCTTACCTTCTTATTTTCTGGCTACAGAAAATAACATGCAACGAGTTAAGTTTCTTCATCCAAGCCTCACGGTTATCTCATAGCAACTGGCATCATGCTGACTGTCCCTATCTGATAGGTACGATGACAGCTTGAGGGTAGCAGTGAACTGAGTTGCTAGTTGTACTACCAACTCAAAAAACATAGGTGCGCACGATTACCCGCTGCGCACAATTACCCAACTTTGCCCATGATATTCAACAAGTTCGGATTGTATTCTAAAATCTATCCGCAAATTTACTCCAAACATTATCCGCAGCTTATCCGCTATCCGCACAGCCATGTAAAGTATATCCGCATGGCGAAAAATGTTGCGGATATCCGCGGGTTTATCCGCGGATATCCGCATCCGCGCAGGGCTTTAATAATAGACGCGTGTATACCTGCGTGTATACCTGTACCGGTGGATGCTTCCATGCTAGCGAGTGTCGTGTGATACAGGTTTTTAGGGCGATGGAAACATAAACAAGCAAATGCTATAACATGTGATTTGAGTAGATGGGTGTGCTCTTTTCTCGTATTTTCAGTTATTTTTATAATAATTGAGGCTAAGATATGAGTAATTTAATTACTCATTTCCACTGTGCTCTTCAAAATCAACAATTGCCATATCAATGCTTTACTTCCACGAAAGAAAAACTTTTCAGACGGAATGGAGTAGATTAGTCCTACTTCGCGTCGCAAAGCCGATTTCGAAGTACTGTATATGATCGTATGCGGCTGCCATTTTACAAAGGAGAATTATTTATTAATAAATACTACCGGTAATGAATTTCTTAAAATAACCAGTAGGTTACCCTACATTCTCCCCTGCATTACAAACTAGGCGACTTTTAACAGGGTCGATTTGACAGCTGTTCTTCCCATGTGACAAAAATTGATTTAGGGGTCGCTTTATCGTAGGCCTGCATGTGGTTGTCTTTAAAGAAAAAAAACTTGCCTCATTGCTGCTTCAAATCTGTGAAGCTCAGTTTTTCTAATAATCAGGTGCCGATTAAAAATTTAAAAGATCTTTTGTCAACTTCTAGGCTATTTATAGATAAAAAATTGTGTGTGCGTTTATATTTAATTTGCATCGTGACACTGTTTATCTAAACTATGTGAAAATGAAAACTACAAATCAACACTCATGCTGATCAACTGAAAGCTTTGGATGCAAATCAAATGGTGTCGTTTCCAGTAGTTTTATTCATCATTTGATAATACATTCATCAGTACAATAACCTTTTGTGCACTATAAAGCTACATTATTGACCAATACGTATTGATGTTGCTGTCGGAATAGGCTATATTTATCAATTTCATTACATGTAGGCTAATTTGTAGGTTAGGCCTAGGCATATCATTTAAGTGGCCGGTTGTAAGGTAGTCCTTACTGTATTTATGCACAACACATCTCCAGAAACTTCTTTTCAGACAGTTGCAGCATGTCATGAGAACTTGGCAAGAATTCAAATACGGTAATCAAAAATAAATAATACAATAACTGAGCACGAAAGGCATACTGTATTTGCTTGTAACCATTTTTAACACTATGTTAAACTCCTTAACTGAGCAAGAATGGGATGTTAAAATAACGGATAGGTTAACGAATTGTTATCAGTAATGTTGATTGATGGAACAACATTTTGCTAACATTTCCGTTAAATTACTTTAACGCTTCGTTAAACTTTTAACTTCAATGTCTGTTCAGTGATGGAGAATTGATGTATCACTTTTGAAGTGGCTTCCTTGTAACACGAGGTGAAACTATGGTCTTCTTTTTTCTGATATTCACTGCATCCAGTTACTGACTATTTCTTAATACTCGTGCAGTAACTTGAGTTTACTTCCACTTTGATAGGTTTGTAATTTAATTTAGCGTCGGACAATCCCGTCTGCCCCATCAAATTGTGTTAAGATTTGTGTGTGGCCTACTTAGGAATATAGAAACCAATTATAAGTCGCTCATTTCACTGCTTCACAAGCTGACACCAGTAATTCCTCATTGTATCGCAATTATAGTCACTAATATTTTGCTCCATCTTCTGCCCTAAGTTATATCGTATTAAGTCGATCGTCATTGTCGAATAAGTTTTGCCGTGAGCCTCTGCTCCTCACTGTGCACCCGGAGGGATACATTCACATAAACATACCAGTGGCCCGACTTGCTTTCGGAGTTCTGAAAATATCTCATTTGATGTGGTATATATGATAATTATTCGGCCTAATTGTACAAGTACGAGGGCACTTTGTGTGTTCTAGTTTCCTAAACATCATGGAGCAACAACCAATCATTAAGAGAGAGCCTGAATGGTTGTCTGACACTGGCGAAGTCCCTAATATTGTAAGTTGTATTCAATTTGCATATTGTGTAACATAACATGTGCATGAAAAGGAACTTAAAATTTGCTACCAATGAGTAGGCCTGTTATTCTGTCTGTATATTTTACATTGGCTCATACTTTTATGATCCCTTCTAGGATTCTAGGACTACTTACAGGAATCTGCTGGATGAGTTTGGTGGTCTATTTGAAGAAGAAAGCAGGGTTATCAAAGTGGAAAACCAAATACAGGTGATCATAGGTTCTTATAGTAATGTGCATGATTTAATTATAATTTGAACATTCGGATTATTCAGTTTCGTTTCTTATTTTAGCGGCTAACAGTTGCTGATATTATTGTATTCATAATGCATGTTCACTCTGCTGGCTCGCTGGGCCCTATTGTAGGTGAAGTGTACTCCACATGCTGTGCCAACAGTAGCTAATTTATTGTTAATTCATATTCATGCTACTGACAACTTGGGCCTTATTGTAGGTGAAATCCTCACCACATGCTGTGCCAACAGTAGCTATTTTATTGTTAATTCATGCTCTTGCTACTGGCACCGGGCTACTACTTAGCAATTAATTAATCGGTCATATTAAAATCCTTCCTTGAGTAATCTTGATATGAATATTGCTTTAATCTGGTCACAAGAGGGTTAAACAAACAACGATTGGGACGAGATTTTTGAACACAAAACCTTTGAACTTTGCTTGTTTTTATTATCATTATATGGTAATTTTAAGTAACTACATCTTCGCCTCAATGTCGTTACCCACACACAATGCTAGTGGCAATATGCTAGACCAATGTTTTGTGAGTATAACAATTGAAATGTTTTCAGATGTTAACTCCACAAAAACTGTCACTGTTGAGGTAAGAAGACTGCTGAGGGCTGATTCACCCTCAGTTTGTTTTTTTATTCCTTGAATCATTGAATGCAAGTTTTCAGGGAACATATTTGTGAATCAAGTCATTTCTTTGCAGGACGATACAGACCATCCATCCGATATTAAAATTGAGGAAACTTCTATTCCGGAGATTGTTCCCTGCCAGAAAACAGAAACACCATCTTTAGATCCAAATGAGGTAAGTATCTTCATGCCTCTTTGGAAGACATCTCCTTATCATGTAATAGCATTAAGGAATTAAGAGTTGTATTATCACAATTGTGTTGATGACTAACAGAAGCATTTGGTCGTTAGGTTGTGTTTTGTACAGCAAGCAGAATCCTTGTTCATAGGATAGATGGCGAATTAAATTATCTGTCCATACGATACTTCCAGCCGCGACTGCCGGCTTTTAGCGATGTTCTTAGCACTGAGCTCATTGTCATTGGGAAATAGTATATTGCGTGAAGCTAACAGATGTTTCGCCTAATCACCTTGTATTAGTTGCCCTCTGTGGATTTGAAGTCTAGGTATGCAAATTATTTCGGATATCTTATATTCTGGTAGAGATCTTCCCATGAATGCTACAGAGAGGAGGATGGTTTGACGCCCCTCATGAGTGGAGGATATCTTATATTCTGGTCAGAGATCTTCCCATGCATGCTACAGAGAGGAGGTGGGTTTGACGCCCGTTATGAGTGGTCATCTGTTCTTCTTCACTTGAACTCCGGGCAATTGCTGGAATGGTTCTAAATTATGACAGTGAGAACCCCCATCCCAATCCTGAGCATTGCTGAAACATGTAGTTGTCTGTAAGCATGAAGATAATAAATAATTTAAGATAAGACTTGAAAGTAAAAAAATATTATTTAACCATCCGGAGGAAGTTCTTGCTAATACCTATCTCCTCTTACTTTTATTTGTAAGTACTAAGAAATCTTTCCTTCTTGCCATATTTCTCATTTCTTATAGTTTTTAAGTTATGTTTCCTTTAACCCTCAGTATTCCAATTTAAAGGTGTCAGGGAGTAAGTGAAATGTGTGTGTGTGTGGCGGGGATTTTTCAGCCGAATGACCTTTTGTCCAGTCCAGAGGAGGTGTTAATAAGCCTTTAAATATATTAATGAGGTACCGTCCCAGCATTTCCTGCATTTAAAAATCTTGAATCATGAAAAGTCAGTTATTTGAAAGTGGGGATCATACCCATTCATTCTCCGAGACGGATCACATGATCTGGCACTTTTGAGTTGTAAATGTGCTCAGCACTTCATTTTTTCTATACAGGAACTATAATGATTGGATTCAGTCTCGGTATGCAGCAAAGAATCGAGTTTTCATTTAGTACCTGCTCCAATGTCTTCATTGGGCTGTATCTCTACTACAGTAGCAGAACTATAATTCTTGCAGCAGTATTGATGTTATATACTCTAAAATAGACTCACTCTAGAGGGATTTAATCGACATACGATGACTTTTTTTGAAACATTTGTATAATAAATTACAGTGATTTGTTAAATGAAGTCTTGTATAATATTTTAAAAGTTGGTTGATTTATGCCTGTATTCTCATGATGCTTGCTCGACTTGGATCCTAGGACCTCTTAGAGTCTTAAGCCTAAAAATCTAAACTAATGTTTTTTTGTCCTGAATTCTTATACCCATTATGTCTTCTTCTCGGCATTTTCCTTCCCCGTCAAGATTTACTTGAAAGGAGATAGTTTATTATCATCATCATAATCATCTTCCTTGCAAGTATTGGGCCAAATGTCCCGTTACGATCTTGCACTTTCCCTCGATCTCTTCATCGGACGTCCTATCGATCTATTTCCCCGTGGCTGGTAGCGAACAGGTTCCATCCTTTGGACATGATGCTTCCAGTTCTCTTGGTAGTCACAAATGCATGTAGTTATTGCTTTCACTTTCAGTTCATTCAGCACATCCTCATTTCTCTTATGATCCCATTTATTATAGCCTGCTGTTCGACGCATGAAGGTCATTTCGCGTGCTGTGAGTCTGGAGATGTCCTGAGATCTTATTGTCCTAGCCTCGCTGCCATAGCATAGGGTTGGTCTGGCTAATGTGTTATACAAACGTAAGCGTGTATGCTTTTGGACAAGAGAAGGCTTTATGACGAGATTGATAATTCCTGTTGTTCTGGTATAATTTGTTATTTTTAGAGTTATATCTCATTCTTCTTGAAAAGATAAATGATGTCATAAATACTTGAATTCGTTAACTCTTTCTAAAAATTTACCATCCAGACAAATTTTACTGCGGATAGGTTCCTTGCCCCTAAAGGCCATTACTTTAGTCTTTTCAGTAGAAATGTTAATTATAAGTTCCAGAATTTGAGGTTATAACCACTTATGTGTATAGTTTTCATCTCTAGCAGTAGGATGTGAATGACAGTACGAAAGTCGTTCAGCGAATATATCTCCACTTCAGCGGACCATTGCAGTAAAAGTACATGGTGTGTTATTTTTGTAAAAGTATAAGCATAGAAATAAATTATTCTATCTTATCCCTAGGAAGTGGAAGAAAAACTCCAGGAAAGAGAAAGTGTCAGAAGGGGAAATCACTTAAATGAGTAAGTGTTCAACACACAAAATATGCGATTTATCGCTTTAAATGTGCATAACTGTAAGTTGTGGATTTGAATATTATTTGTTTGCAATGTCTGATGTGTCTGTCATTGTTTGTGTCTCATGAAGTAGATATTGATATTAACTTTCTACTTAGCAGCCCGCAAATTATCCATTCTCGTTCACTGTTCTCACTGTCGGGATATATTTAAGAAACGTATGTCCGTCTGTTGGTGGCAGCTATTTCTGTCTTGTGTAAATTTTTCCGGAGGATATACACATGACGCAGTGATAATAATGTGAATAAGTTTTAGTGAGGAACATCCATTGCTTCAAACTTGCCCACTATTGTTCTGAGCCCCGTATGGTTTTTCTGTAACCCGAAACGAAGAGCGTAAACAGATTCCTCGTTACTCCAAATTACTACTAGGAAAATACACTTCAACCAATACAACCACTATAGTGATAAAACCAAGGAGAATTTTAGATATTTGCCATTTATGAGCGTAATACAGAAAGTTGATGCTGGGTTTTTGTTGGATAACACTTCATTGCTTGTGAAAACACGGAATTTTATCCCAGGGTTTAGTAATCACCTTGATATTTCCCAGCGATATTTCTTGTTCAGGCAGAACAGTACACATTGGGTAAGGATGTAGACATTGGGTAGGGAGGACTTGTAAAGAATTACACATTGGGTAGACAATTCTTGTAAAGGCGTACATATTTGGTGGACAGGACTTCTAGAGTAGTTGGCACGACTTATGGAGAAGTATACAGTCTTGATATTCAACTATTTAACATTCATCAGTAGAGCGGATACGAAACCCAGAGGCCAGGGGCTAATCCTGGAATTTCTAGGCTCTCTTCCTTTGCTATTTTAGACCTGGTTACCACCCCTGTTTTCAATTTTGTTTGTTTTATCGCTGTGCAAGTAGTGACAGAGTTGCTGCGCGGTTCTAGCCATTCTCGTCAGGTGTTTGGTTCCTCCGACTGGTTTTTTGTGCTGCAAGTGACAACATCACCGTCTTGACCACTGAGGTTGTTTCGGAGGCAAGGTTTTTGCCTGGTTGACCGAACAGCAGCCCATTTCAAAACTGCTCGCAATCTCAGCCCTTCGAGGAGCAAGTTGTCTGCTTGAGTTGGCAGTGCTGAGGTGTGTGTGAACTGCAAAGCTGATATCAAAACTCTTCTTAACCCTGTCGGCTCGAGTTGGCTGGGCGCGGCCAGTATACTTATTACTTTGGTATAAAAATATTAACACCTCTGGTGTTTACCACTTGGGATAATAATAATAATAATCAAAGATATTGCCTGAACAATGTCTGTAGTCTGTCAGGATCGTACACTTAATAATATTAAAGACTGTAAAGTCTGATTTCTGACAGTCCTTGGATATAAGAATTTAAAAAAATCATAGAGTTTACCGGAGTATTATTGATGTTACTGGGCGGAAATGTTACTCGTGACTGAACTTCATGAGTTAGGGCTGACTTTAATGTGATCAGTATAACTTAGTACTGTAAAAAATCCTTTTTTTACTCATTTAAAAAATAACAACTCTTTTAGTTCATTTAGGGGAAAGAATCTTATAAACATCTGCAATAATTTATTTTTTATGATTTTAAAATTTAGGCATAATACAGGCTATTTAGGGAGACAGATAATAATTTTGTCATTCATATATCAAGACTGTAATTTTCATATCCGTTCCGTTGTGACTCCTAAACTATTACAATGCATTTTTCTCATGAGTTCCTAGTGATAGGGTCTGTAACTGACACAAGGTTCTGAGTCTTGAGAGCACCATGAATTGACCGAAGGAGTGGGAGTAAAGGAGGTTAGAAAAATATATTAATACGTTCCTTAATAAACACAATGTCAAATCTGTTTGAAATATTTGCTACTTCCCTAAAAATACTTAAATCGTCAGTCTGAGCGGTTTTATGATATGACCGATCCTTACGCCAAGGGATGAGTAAAGTATGTTAGGACTTATCGGATAGGAGCTTGCTTGTTTGCTTAACATGTGGAACCTCTCTAGGTACACAATTGGCAAGTCTAGTGCTTTTGAAATGTTTTCTCTGCCCAGTGAAATATACCACCGCCTTCCGGCAGCTGAGAGAGATATTTTATATCCTTTATTTTACGTGGAGATGACTTGTATTTTTTCTATGATAACTTAGGTATTTTACAGTTTCGTTTGATAAATGTGGGTACTCCATCTCGCTAAAGTAAAATAGAACCCAGCATGGAAATTAGTGTGGGGTCTTCTATCACTGTAAAACCTGCAACTGTATATTTTCTGATAGATTCACCGGTCAGCGTCATGGAAAGTTTGCGACACAGCTTCGCCTAAGAAGAAAATAACTAGCGAGCCTACTAAATATGAGATGTTGTCGATGGTTCAAGAAGAAGAAGGGCGTGCTGGATGTCGGGTTGGCTTTTTAGAGTCGGCTACGCTCATACATTATCCGGTGTGAAAGGTCTGAAGACTTGAATGTTTATCTCTGAGAAGCAAAAGACGAATAGTAAAATAACTTCACTAGTTAAATGCCAGTATATTGACTTGCATCGGAAATTGACTGATCTTGGTTTAAAAAATGAGGCCGTGTTTCTCGAAAACAATCTTGATGAATATTTTATAAACGTTATGACAAGTTGCGGTTAGAAGCGTTAGAACCTGAGCACAATATTTGGGAAGCCAGGCTCTGCCATTCACAAGTCAGGACAAAGGGCGAGTGATAGAGGAGTAACACCTCTTAAAAAAAACCTTGGACCAGTTGACCCGCTGATAGTACCTTGTAAGGGTCCCCTGCCAGGGTTACGGTGAAGTCCACAACTGCTGCTACATTGGAGAGGACAATCTTCGGTACAGTGTAGATGGCGGATGTGGCAGCCCAGTGCTCGGGATTAATTGAGTAAAAGGTATCATCCTCACTCCGAGGATAGATATCAGTTGTAGCGTCTGACCCGGAGCGGGCGGCTACGAATGGCGTCTGTACCCCATGTTAGGGGCGGCCAAATTTATATGCTGGAAGGAGCTTTAAAATGCTAGGCGTCAGACTCAGCGACAATTCGGCCGAAATTTAATTATCGTATCATGATGCACCAAGTAAATTGTAGTATCCAGGCTAAGGCGCCCCCAGCAGGCGACAGGCCCTGACCCCGCCCGATCGGGGTGGGAAATGGACGAGGGCTACCTACCCAAGGCTGGGGCAGGCTAAAGACTCGATTACTAGTTTTGCGACAATCAACGTCGGTACATTAACTGGGCTGTCGTGAGTTCGCTGAATCGCTCCACCAACGCAAAATTGATGTTACCTGTATCCAGGAAACAAAGTGTAAAGGCGCAAAGGCGCGTGATGGTTACAAGCTCTTCTACAATGGTAAAACATCAGACCGAAATGGTGTGGCAATTGCCATCTGTGAACGGCTACGGAATAGTGTCACCAGAGTAAACCGTATCTCTGATCGCCTGATGAGCATCCAGATAATTACCGACTCAATATCACTCCATATCGTCTCATGCTATGCACCACAGACTGCGTGTCAAGCAGAGGAACAAGACAAATTCTGGGGTGATCTTGAGGCATTAATACATTCAGTTGATCCTAATGAGTCTTTACTTATTGGTGGTGATCTCAATTGTCAAGTTGGTAGATCACGTGATGGTTTTGAACGCGTACATGATGGTTGTGGTCATGGGACGTGAAATGCTGCTGGTGTGCGTACAATAGAGTATGCCGAGGCTTGTGACCTAGTGGTGGTGAACACCTTCAAGCAACGGTTATCACATCTCGTCACATATAACAGTGGTGGCCATCAAACTCAAATTGATTACTGGTTGGTGTGTAGAAGAGATCTGAAATTGGTGAAGGACTCTAAGGTCATTCCTTCAGAAAATGTTGCTCCCCAACATAAGCCCTTGATCTTAGACTTTAATATTTCTCTTCGTACTCCTTCACGACCTATCACCAATACTGAACGTATAAAGTGGTGGTAACTACCTGGCCATGAATTGCAACTTCTAGATTCACTTCGAACAATCAGGCAAATGCAAAGGAAGTAATGGGTATGACAAAACCGGGACGACAATTTGCTGATAAAAAAAACTTGGTGGTGGAATTAAGACGTTCAACGAGCTGTGAAATCTAAGAAAACTGCTTTCAAAAAGTGGCTTTGAACAAGAACCGATGGTGATCTAACTCAATATCGTCAGCTCAAATCCGATGCAAAACACGCTGTTGCAGTTGCTAAATCCAAGTAACTAAATGCATTGTATGAACAATTAGAGGAATCTACCGGGGTCAATAATATCTACAAGCTAGCCAGATCTCGTCATCATGCCACAGTTGACATAGGACATGTCATGCATATCAAGGAAAAGCACGGGCATCTTCTAACAAAACTAACAGAGATCCTTCAACGATGGCATGAACACTTCAATGCTATCTGTAATGAGGAGTTCCCACACTCACCGATTCCATTAGCCGATCCTGCACAGGGTGCAGTTCCTCCTATCACACCTGTCAAGGTCAATACTGCGATCCACGCCATGAAGAATGGCAAGGCAACAGACCCTGATGTTATCCCTGCGGAGCTATGGAAGCAGTAGGGTCATGCCTCTGCATAGTTCCTAGCAGAGTTCTTTAACAAATGCCTTGCGAGCCACCAGATCCCGTCAGCATGGCAAACTAGCGTCACAGTACCAATATGGAAAGGCAAGGGCGATGTAACTATCCGTGCCAATTACCGTCCTATTCGTCTCCTATGCCCCATAACGAAGATTCTAGAACGTGTGATTAACACTCGCTTACTGTTACCATTTCGCCTAACCAGTGTGGATTCATGAAAGGTCGCGGAACAACTGATGCTATCCATGCAATGCGGCGTCTGATGGAAAAGTATGTGGAGAAAAGAAGGACAATTCACATGGCTTTTCTGGATCTGGAGAAAACATTTGACTGGGTTCCCCAACTGCTTATATGGTATTCTCTTCGATCTAATGGTGTATCAGAAGCTTGTGTGTGTTGAGTCCAACTCCTCTACAGTAATACAACTAGTTCTGTACTCAGTGCTGCTGGCCTCACCAAACAGTTCGATAATCGAGTTGGGGTTCACCAGGGATTTGCACTATCTCCACTCTTGTTTATGCTATGAATGATACAGTGACTGCCGATTTGCAGAGGCAACCACCATGGACATTACTGTACGCCGATGATGCCATGCTTGCAAGCGAGACCCGTAATGATCTAGAACACTTGGGCAACCTCTGGAATTCGAGGCTCTGTGTATTTGGACTACGGCTCAACCTTACTAAGACTGAGTGGCTCCCAGACAGATAGGACCATCATAGTAGTTGGCACCCCACTACCAAAGGCTTCACATCTCCGATACCTTGGCTCCGACGTGAGACCTGATGGTGACACAGTCTCGGATGCCCGTGCAAGAGTGTATGCTGCATGGATGAAGTGGCGTCAGGTCACAGGCGTTCTCTGTGACCGCAAGATCCCTTTGCGCCTCAAAACTAAGATCTATCAGACAGTCGTCCGCCCTGTTGCTTTGTATGGAGCTGAATGCTGGCCTAATACAAAGAAACATTTACAAGCCTTGCACTCAATGGAGGTGCGGATGCTACGATGTTCCTTGAAAATTACACGGTGGATCATATTATGAACGAAGACGTGGGCAATTCTCTTGGAATTGCCCCTATTCCAGCCAAATTGAGGGAGACTCGGTTGTGTTGGTACGGGCATGAAGCCCGAGCAAATACAGAGCCCATTGTAAGAAAGTCACTTGCTCTCGAGCCTGGTGGACAAAGACCTCCAGGACGACCAAAAAGGCGTTGGATGGATAACCTACACGACGATATGCGGATCGTAGGTCTTCGTCCTATAGATGCAGCAAACCGCAACAAATGGAGAGCGAGGTGCAGGGTGGCGGACCAAAAATAATTGGGAACAACGCCAGGAAGGAGAAGAAGAAGAACGAATGTTAAAAGGAAGTGGTTGGGCCTTGTTAGCCGTTAATTGTTTGAGGGTAAAGTTGTTAAGTATAACACTTTGCACCGATGAACAGACATACCGTCTGATAATCATTTAGACAATAAACTGTTTCTCTTCAAGAGGTGTTGCGAAAAGAAAAGATGAGTTTTGGTCTTAAAATGTTTTCTTCTTAAAATTGCAGTGGATGTGCCTCGTTTTGCAAATCTAGGTGAGTTATAAAGATGCTTCGTTTGTTGAGTCATTGTGCTGTGATCGTCGATAGCGCTGAAATGCGGCACGTTCATCACATTGGCACATAATGCATGGTCCATATTTTGTTTCTACTATTCGGAATCATTTTTGCAATTCTCAGTGTTCTTTCTCGTAGTCGCTATTTTTTTTAGGCGCTATGTAATAGTCCAAAACGCTCCTATTGTCAAAACATGTATTGTTTTTCTTTTTTCTAGAAGCTCATTATACCGTAGCTCGTATTTTTTAACAGCTCAAGTCACTTGCTTTATGTTTAATTAGTGTTTTCTGCAAGAAGTCAGCCGAGTGGTTGGTGAATCAAATTGCCAGCACAACGACGTTTCTGTAATCTTCATTGACCTGCAGCAATTTGTGTTTTAAGTCATCGCGCTCCAAATTTGAATCGAGTGACAATGAGTAAGAAACACAGCTCGAGCCAGAGAGGTTTAGCAATTTAAGCGTCAACTCGTGACTGCGTAAAAACAAACTTCGTAGTGATTCGAAAGATCAGCAACGGACGGGTTTATTAAGTTAGTGGTCTGGTCTTTGAATTTTGTCTCTCATATTTAAGTTTCTAATAGGCTCGCTTTAGCTTCACAAGTTGCATGTCTTGATGATGGTAAAAATGTTTCGGGTGCTCTATATATGTCGAAATTAATTTACCCGTCAGGTGGGTTGTGATTTTTCTCTACCGCCTTTAATGCGGGATTTTGCACTTGCATTACTGAGGAAAAACACATTTTTCCGGTGGGAGACCACCCATCACCCCCTCCCCCAATTAAGTTTTACATGTAATTATTTTGAGCAGCCTTTTTTTAGACTTGCTCTTTCGACAATAATTTAAACATTTTCGTATGCTCGTAACTATCGTGTCATTCGTTATAAGCTCTCCTTAATTTATTTTTGTCTCCTGAGTTTCCTGTGTAATATTCAGGATCCGGGTTTTGCTTCAGTAATTTAATTTAAACGGCACAGCATGATATATATTTGTATGACAAACCTTCGACGCCCATATTACAAATGAGTCATTCATGTAATCCTGTAATTTGCTCAGATCTGCTCTGCTGTACTGAAATATTTTAACTGTTTCTTCGGAGTCATGTAATAAAGTGTCTCTGTGTCTAATACACTGCCGGAAATAATTAGGTCACCCTTTTAGAAGTTACCAATTCACTCAATATTTATTGTGGCAACGGTGCATATGGAGTACATGAAATGATTACATATACAGATCAATAGGTCAAGCGGTTCAGAGATATCAGGTATCGACCCATGCTAAAACACCCATATTAGTACGAAGTGTGGCAGGCACTGGCTCTTGCATCCAGTCGATCATACAGATGGCGAATACTGTCTAGGGATACGTTACTCCACGTCTGCTCGACCTGTTCACACATTTCTGTAAGAGTTTTGGGTGGACGAGTCGCACGAGTCACTTGTCGGCCCACACGTTCTCGATTGGCGACAAGTCCCCCGATCGTGCTGAGTTGCACGAGCAGTGTGTGGGCGAGCATTATCCTGTTGGAACAACACATCCCCTTCCTGTTGCAAGAACGGCAAAAGAACGGGTCTAACAAATTCCTGAACGTCCCTCTACAAACACCCAAGTTGAACGAGAGTTGTAGCTTATCCCACCCCAGACCATAAGGCCTGACGTGAGGGCGGTATCCCTTGGACGAATGCACTCTACGAGACAGCGCTCATCAGGTCTACGTCGAACGCGCCAACGACCATCATTTGTGTGCAGGCAGAATCTGCTTTCATCGCTGAAGTCCACGGTGCGCCATTCCATCTTCCAAGTGATCCTCTGACGGCACCACTCGAGCCGTGCACGTCGATGCTATGGCGTTAGTGGAAGACGGGCTAGAGGTGTGCGTGCCCGTAGTCCCACTGCTAGTAACCGGTTCGTGTTGACACTTGTGGGCTCACAAACCTTCGTATTTGTGCTGTGTTAGCTGTACGATCTGTCACTGCTGCCCTTACAATACGACGTCTGTGCTGCGTGTACGTCCTTAACTTCGTCTACGGGTGTGAGAATGTTCACGTGACCGCTGATACCAGCATCGTTCCACAACGGACACAGCACGCCCAACTTGAGTAGCAAATCCCCGAAAGGACCATCCCGCCACTCGGAATGCCACAATTTGACCCCTTTCAAACTCGTTCAGTTGGATGTAGGAAGCACGAGTGCGTCTCCAGGCATTGTACCCGCTTGCTTCGTTTGCACCTTAATGAGCCGTATGGCTGTGAGCTCTCCCTATTAAATAGTAGACACAGATGGCGCTCTGACAGCTATGCTACTACGCTATCTGATGGCGGACGACGTTGAAACCCTTATCAGTACATCTACTATCCCCCAGGTGGCATATGCCGTCATCGGATGAAAATCGACGTCGTCTTTTCAGGTGACCTATTTCTTTCCGGCAGTGTATTTAGTTCAACACCAGAGTGGTCATTAACAGTCATACAACTAAACCACAGCCCCACAGGTCGTACTAAAGGAACATCTAAAGTTTTATTCCCTCTCGTGGGGAAATCAACCACCTGGGAGAAACACCCCTCCCTAACTGGCTTGTTTGCTGCAAGCTTAGCTTGGCTACCGCTTGTTGAATCACTGGACCAGATCACGCTTGGAAGATTCAAATCCCCGGCAATTATAACATTCTTTTCCATAACTTTACCTGTAGAGGTGACGTCATAAAGTGTATCTAGTAACAAGAAGTTGTCCTTCGGTGCTCGATACGCCCCTATCACCTGAAGAGAGTTTATCTTTGTTTTCTGTTTTGCTTTGGCCCGTTTGAAGCAACTTTCGATGTCCCTACGAACACAAACAAATACACCACCACCTCTCTCACCCCGGTCTCTTCTGTACATTACGTAAGCACCCTGAATTATTTAATTACTATTTACATCCTCACGATTCAGTAGCTATGACTACGTCTGGTGAATATGTCTCTAATAGATTCCAAAATTATATTATTTTGTTCCCGATACTCTGACTATTAACCTGCAGCAATCTAGGTGTCTTACCTCCATTTCGAAGTTTCTCCAATCGTGACGGCTGCCTCCCTCCGTTCCGAATCCTCACGATTGCCGGCAGGATTATATGTCTCTCGGTGGAGATTCCACAGGTTGTTTGGCGCCTCTTCATTTCAAATGTAGCCCATCTCGAGCGAAGTCACTGTCCCCGATACAGCAGTCAGTGTCCACATAAGCTAGTCCCAATTGTGCGCACACCCAGTCCATGCGATCATTAGCGGACTTAGCTCGCCGCCGCAAAATGCCACTCAACACGTTTTTCGCGATCCTTAACTTATTTCTGGCTTTCGTACATAACTCGTAAAGCTGTCCCATCCTAAAATTGGCTGTAGCCTTCTTCTTTAAGTCATTAGTCCCAACTTGGAGAAGCAATCTTCTATTGGCATTTCTTCTACTTGATGGTCGAACTGATCAATTTTCATTCCCGGATAGCACATCACTTTCTGGCCCGGTTTCCTCTATATATCCCCGCTCCACTTAATCATCGAATCACCCTTTATGAGTACGTCATTGTTAACAGTTTGCTCCTGCTCGCCCTCTGACACACTGATCCCTTTAGATAGCCGCTTAGTCACATCCTTCACCGTTTCTTCTGATTCGTGAAGCTTTGTTCCTGTATTATTTGATACCTTGCTTTGATTTGCATCCTCAAGCAGTCCGGTGTATCTCATACTTTACAAAACCAATTCCCAACATCACAATTCTCCTTCTTGACCTTAATACAGCCGAAGTGAAACCATGTAATTTTCAAAGGATGGAGAATGATTGCAGCAACACTGAAGTCTAGCGCTGAAAGTCGTTTATTTAAGACATTCTTAAAGATGGAAATTATGTTGTACTATTGATTTATCTACTGGGATAAATATACCGTAATCACTACCGATGAAGAGTGAGCTTCTTAGAATCTTGGGTAGCAACGGGTTTAAATGGGAAAAGTGGGCGCCTCTTATCTAGAGCACATTATCTAACTCACCTCTACAAACATAAGACGGATTTTCTTTAAAAACGACGAGCAAAAACGTGCCCACAAATGTATTAACTAAAAACTACTACAGTAGTGAAAGTAGAACAACAATCCTAATCTTGTCTGACTTCGAAAATCCTAATCCTGTCTGACTTTGACTGAAATAAAATAAATTTTACTGAAATGAATAAAAAACAAGAAGTTCCGAACTAAAGAGCCTACTTTTAAAAAAATGTAAGATTCCAGCCAATGATTAATCTAAATGGATCTATCTAGATTAATGACGAAATTAAGATGGTAATATTGAAATTTCTAATTACGGTAGTTCGAAATACAGTATACCAGGCATAATGTAGCCTAATAGAGCACTGCAGTTGGCAGGTCTGGTGACTAAATATATTCTTAGTTCCATCTCTTAAGGTACAGAATACAAAATTTGGTTGAAGTCCAATGGATAGCATGGACGTTATATGCAGTTAGACATTGGATCTAACAGCGCGCGTAAAATCATGTTGGCAACAATGGCATGCATGTGTTGGTCAGAAATGATCTGAAGTAATATGATCTATTGTGCCAATTTTGAATGAAATCGATTAGGTAGTATAGAAGTTAGATGTATTTTAAAATTATACATATCAGCAAGCTTAGAATCATGTTGGCAGCAATGACGTATATTAGTTACTCCAAATTAATCTAGAATGCTAGGTAATATACGTGTGCAAAGTTTAGAGCTATTGGCTTGCATACTTTCTGATATATTGATATTAGGGTAACAAAAATAGAGAAGCATTTATTAACAGTTGGCAGCCCTGGTTGCTCTCAAGAAGACGCATAGTCATATCTGTTATAGTACACAAAGCACATACGAAATTTGGTTGAAATCCAAATGAGAGTATAGAAGTTACATATATTTAAAATTGGACCTCTCAGCAGAATCATGTTGGTAGCACTGACGTGTATAAGTTATACAAATTAATATAGAAATTAATATAAAGCTGTCGGCTTGCATCCTTTCTGATATATTGGTATTTTGATTAACAAAATTGAGAGCATTCATTAACAGTTGGCAGCCCTGATGGCACTTAAGAATAAGGTCAGTCATATCTGTTTATGTACACATAGTATATACGAAGTTTGGTTGAATTCCAATTGATAGTATAGAAGTTATATGAATAAAAAAATTGGACCTTACAGCAGACTTAGAATCATTTTGGCTACACTGTCATACAAGGCCTCCTGGAAATTAAACTGAAATATTATTATCTACACGTGTGCCAATTTTGAAATAGCTTCCATGCATACCTTCCAAGATATCCAACATGGAGCTCAATTTTCAATTGCGAGTTTTCAGCAGTTGGTAGCACTGACATCATTTTCAAATACGACAATGAGATATTCATGTATAGATCTTTACTTATACCAAATTTTGTTTCGATAGCTGCAGCCTTTTAGAAGTTGATAGAGGGGAGACACAGACAGACAAACATTTGCCCAGATCGATCTCATAAGTCGACCTTTTCCTGATTTTTGCGAAATGTGAAAAGTTGGCTAATAAGGTCTATCACCTTGTCATTAGAAAATTAGAAGCTTGAAAAACAACTTATCAATTTTAGAAGTTCCAAAGAAAAAGAAAATATTAAAATTCGCTGTGATCATAAAATAAAAATATCTATACATTTTTGAACACCCTGTTTGTTCACTAAATTAAAAACATTAAATAGATGCAAATGTATAAATTGACTCCTATCAGTCCTACTTTCAATATAAGGAATTCTAAACACAAACGAAAATTAAAATACCCTGTCTAGTATATTCAAATTTCTACATAAATATTTTCACAAACGTATTACTTACATCATTTAACTCGTATTCATCGAATGTCCTTTTATCTCTGTAGAGAGAACACTTCTATCGTATCACTGAGTTAATATCACTATCACTTCTCGCCATTCTGTTTCATACTCGTTACATCCTGCCTTAATTATACGAGTAGTTAAGCTTCACAATCGTAAAATGACAAAATTGTTAATGATATTAATAATAATAATAATAATAATATGACAATTTCTCTTGACGTTACCTATTTTTTCTCACATCTCGAATGCACAAAGTTATCAATCTTAATCAAATAAACAGCTGATTTTACATTGAATATTACTGCACCTTCCTAATAATGGCTTTACTTTATCAACATGTGGTATATATCTTCACATTCCATCCCTCATCACATTTAAGATACTTATCATCGCCACACTGCCACAAAACCTTTACAATAAACGAAGTTTCTTGAATAGTCCAACATGGATCGTGCTTAAAGTAGCATGCTATTCATAATACAACCTGAACTTTGGAAGCATACTGTGTCTTCCATAGGAAAAAATAATGCACATAACTAACCTCTTGGTGGAATAAGCCTTCACAAACTACGCAAAAGCCTTGTGCATAAATAATTCACCATATCATACCAAAACGACTTCCAATAACCATTCAGTTCCACAGCTTATTTGCTTAAAATTTCATAATTTCAATAATTGTTGCAACTCCATGTAACATAAAACAAGAATTTCCGTGACGAATTTAAGAACCTACTTTTCTCAAAATTTAAGATTCATGCCAATGATTAATCTATATAGATCTATCTAGAATATTGACAAAATTAAGTTGGTAATATCGAAATTTCTAATTAGTTCGAAATACTGTATAATTGGCATAACGTAGCCTAATATAGCACTACATTTGGCAGCCGTGGTGACTGAATATATTCTTACCTCCATCTCTTAGGGTACAGAATATAAAGTTTGGTTGAAGTCAAATTGATAGCATGGACGTTACATGCAGTTAAACAGTGGATCTAACAGCGCGCGTAAAATCATTAGTTCGAAATACTGTATACCTGGCATAATGTACGCTAATATAGTACTACAGTTGGCAGCCCTGGTGACTAAATATATTCTTAGCTCCATCTCTTAGGGTACAGAATACAAAGTTTGGTTGAAGTCCAATGGATAGCATGGACGTTACATGCAGTTAAACAGTGGATTTAACAGCGCGCGTAAAATCATGTTGGCAACAATGTCATGCATGTATTGGTCAGAAATAATCTGAAATAATATGATCTAATGTTGTGCCCATTTTGATTAAAATCCTTTAGTTAGTATAGAAGTTACATGTATTTTAAAATTGGACCTATCAACAGGCTTAGAATCAAGTTGGCAGCACTGACGTATATTAGTTACTCCAGATTAATCTAGAATGCCAGGTACTATACGTGTGCAAAGTTTAGAGCTATTGACTCGCATACTTTATGATATATTGATATTAGGGTAACAAATATAGAGACAGCATCTATTAACAGTTGGCAGCCCTGATTGATCTTAAGAATACGCATAGTCATATCTGTTATGGTACACATAGCACATACGGAAAGGGGTTGAAATCCAAACGATAGTATAGATGTTACATGTATTTAAATTTGGACCTCTCAGTAGGCTTAGAATTATGTTGGTAGCACTGATGTATATAAGTTATTCCAAATTAATATAGAATGTCTGGTACCATACGTGTGCATAGTTTAAAGCTGTCGGCTTGCATACTTTCTGATATACTGGTATTTGGGTAAAAGAAATTGAGAGCAGTTATTAACAGTTGGCGGCCCTGGTGGCTCTTAAGAATACGCTCAGTTATATCTATTTATGTACACATAGCACATACGAAATTTGGTTGAATTCCAATTAATAGTGTAGAAGTTATATGCATTAAAAGATTGGACCTATCAGGTGGCTTAGAATCATTTTGGCAACACTGCCATATATGGTCTCCTGGAAACTAAACTGAAATATTATTATCTATACGTGTGCCAATTTTGAAATAGCTCCCATTCATACCTTCCAAGATCAAATTTCCATTGCGATTTTTCAGCAGTTGGTAGCACTGACATCATTTTCAAATACGGCATTGAGATATTCAGGTATAGATCTTTACTCCTACCAAATTTTGTTTCGATTGCTGAAGCCGTTTAGGAGTTGATATGGAGGGGACACACACACACAGACAGACAGGACAGACACACATTTGCCCGGATCGATCTAATAAGACTACTCTTTCCTTATTTTTGCAAAATGTGAAAAGTAGGCCAAATATCCAGCTCCAAACGGATTACTGCGCTAAAATACATATATCATCACCTCATTCTTAACAATCATAGATTGTTAATAATGACAATATATTACACGTCAAATGTTTTCATTAGAACATCGTCAGGTTTCAACGTAGGATTATGACCTTAAGTCAGTAGTGAAGCTTCTAGCTAACCATCATGACTCGTCATGTCTCAAACACAGTATAATTCATGACTATATGACACATAGGTCATCTTTATCGATCTGCAAAACTATGTCTGAAAATAGGATCATCATCCTAGCAAAGTCCTGGCCTCACAACTCCTACCAAAATTCACATAGATCTAAAGTCTCGACTTTCTATCCTCATCAGCAACAATGACAAATCCCGTAAAATACTAATATCTATCCAGCAATGCTAAAAATCAATTCTCATCTCATAATAACTGGCGATTGCAAATACTGCATGAAATACGACGAATATGCCATAATAATGCTTCCTACAAATACGAAAAAACCTCAAACGGTGTTGAATCAAAAAAAAATACGCAAAAATTCAAAGCAATCTATTCCAAAACCAAATCCCGAATTTACCCTAACATGAATCTAAACAAGATACAAAAATCTAAGAAGAATGGTCATCACTGATATCTTTACATGTTCCAACAACTACTAAAATAATGAAAAAGGTATTCTTCTACCTTACCTGCAAACTGCTGGAAAAGGCTCATTATACTCGGGTGGATATAAGACTGGTTCCTGCGGCTACCTCTTCGATGTCTCCATCTCTGCATTCGCCTGCCCCTGGACGTTAGAGCAGCATCGGATCGGATCTCGCCTTCTCCCATCTCCATTTCTCGACTGTTGGGACTTGAATTCGAAGACCCGTACAACTTGTTTCAGCATACGTCCGTCATGCTCCGTCAAGTATATTCAGCGTTGATTCTAGAAGATCTCTCGTGCTATTCATGCGGTGTTCAATTATCCAGTTTCCCAAATCATAGTAGTTTACTGACTCATGTCAATGTTCTCAAAATGTGTTGTAATAATCCTCCTTAACTCGAATTTCTGAAGTTCCATTTTTCAAAATTGATGAATACATTTCCTAGAAATTTGTAGATTTTGTAAATATCTATGGAATGCCGTATCGTAGATAATCGTAGCAGATTGTTGTATGGCTTGGCGAAGTGTAGACTCAGTCATGGTTCCGTATTGATTGACAATCAAGTATAATAATGGGTTTAATATAGCCCTATGTATGTAAATATTGTGCATTGATCAGGCGGATCGTCCAAATTTTATTATACTTGGCGAAGTGTAATATTTCTTCCCAAGTATTGTTGAAATATAATTTCAATACGTATGTCTTCGTAGGTAATGATTTCTGGTGTTGGAGAATATTCTACACAGTCTTCTACTTGCATGAATAGGTCGATGAGTAACTTCAATTTCACAAAAGAAATGTTCAATTTAGCAATAAATTGTAGCAAAATAAATCGAAGAATTGTTCATATAATTTTCAGTAAAGTCGATCACTTTGAATACATTACTTCAATAATGTTCAATTCACACAATAACGTTCCTCCGCTCTCGTAATGCTTGGGCGGATTAACACTCGCTATAGCGGTGAATTTCAAATTCTCGAGCACTCAAAATTGGCGAGCTCACAATACATCTGTCTCTCCGGACATTTCAGAAAGGAATAATCTCCCCATTTTCCACTGATAGCGTCCTCTAGAAATTTGACGCTTTAATTCCCCCCTCAAATTCATCAAACTACTTCTTCTGCCGAGTTAGGACCTCTATTCTCAATTTCGAAATCATAGAGAAATGTGTTATAATTTTCTCCATCGAAATTGGTCTCTCTCTCTTGGATTCATCTTTTTAGAGTAATTACAATAGTCACTGAAAAAATTAACCAATATAATATTCAAATTGGTCAATCGAGTCATGTAATTTTCCTTTCCATTTCTCGCCTCGTGCTGCTTCGTGCCGTTCGACAGTGAGCCGATCAGACGTCATCCCCTCAATGTCTTCCTCTGCACGTGTGAGCTTCTCCTCACTCGCCGCCCGGTAGAAGCAGGTTTGTCCGCGACTCAAAGGAAGAATCTCCCCTTGCCGACAAATTTCAAGTGGATTGACGTGTCAAACGCCGCCTCTGGTTTGCTTTTAGTAAAGGTATACAATAACAAGACTTCTCGCTCGTAACAAATTGTAGCAGCAATAATCATATGACTAGTTCGATTCTTGACGTCGCAATTTCTTTAATAATGGTCCAATCTCCTTCAAATTGGAGATTTAGCAATAAATATGTCCACAGATGCGAAAAGTGACTTCGAAAAAGCAAATATTGGGGTCGGTACCCATATTGTTATAGGTGTTTTTCCCTAAAGCTGAAGCATATTACGTGAGGTTAAAACTTCTCTGAAGGACTACATTTAGGCTTTTCACTCTACGTCTTCGAATAAGTGTGTAATAAAATTATATATTAATGGAATGTTTTACGTACACAAGATTATTGTATACTTACCCGGAATCCCCCATGTGGGTGCGGGTTAGATTGCACACACGGTATGTTCTGCCTATCGTAGGAGGCGACTAATAGTGCCGACACGACCGACTGACATAACTGACTTTGATTTGGAAGACCCCCTGAGGATGCGGAGGGAAGAATTCATGCACGGTATCCCCTGCCTGTCGTTAAAGGTGACAAATAGAGGGGCCTTTTCAAAGGTCTATTTCGATTTCCAGTTCCAATTTTCGTTTAACCCTTTAAAATAATCGTGCATTCTGTTTGGAGAAGAGTCACCAACTTGGCCATTTGGCAAGAAAGCCTAGACGGTATACCCCATTCCGACAGGTGGGTGCGTCATGTACCCTTGCAGTGGTATCCGCCTCACAACATAGATCCCTGCACGGTGGAATACATGCGCCGAATAAATCACTGTGCATGCCAAGGGGTATGTGCATGTTTAAGGCACTGGGACCTCGAGCAATACTTACTATCGCCAGGTAGGTATTGCCTTGGCTGGGTATCTTCCACAGTGATGGTCCTCTTTCGGAGTTGGTGGCATTCGGGGAGGATGATAACGGGATGACCCATAAGCGGTCTAAAAATCATCCGACGGTGGCTCCCGTAAAAAACCATCTCTTGAGTGTCGGATCAATCCCAAAGTGTATCTCAAGGTGTATTCACCTGGGAAATTCACCTTGGGATGAAACTTTTAACGCATGTTTCCTCGTTGACAAGTCGACTCGCTACCTGATCGCTACCAGCACAGACGGGAGTGATTTTAAACTGGTGTAACCCATTATATTATCCGAGGCAACTGAGGGGACATTTGGAGATCTTTACGGGATTTCCAGGCTCCAGAACGGGCAGCTCTTGCTCTACACCGTTGACCGTAGGCAAACCGAATTTTTGCTGGAATGCATGCGATTCCGCAAAATTCCCGTTCAAGTCCCAAAACATGAAACTCTGAATGAGGCATTGCTATAAGTGAATTTCCATCCTTCAATCTGTGAAAACAGTTCTCTGATAAAATTGATGCTGTCGCTCCCGTATCTATTAGTGTTCTCAGGCATTCTCCTTCTGATATAATTTCTCTGATGGGTAACCTCGCTACTCTTCCTGTTTTCGGCTCTTCTCTTTCATACAGGAGATCTTCATTCGTGGCTTCATATAACTCATTGATCTGGATTTCATGTCTGGTTACGGTGCTGTTTTCTTCCTCCTTCACTTTTTGGAATTTGAAGTTTTTTTGTACCCCTCCTGGGTCTTCATTCCTCCGATCTCTGCTTGTTCCGGGCTGAGATTCTTGATTCTGGTTACGCTGTCCCTGATTTTGGTCTATCGCGTTCCTTTCTCTGAGGTTTCTTAGGTATTCTTGACTTTCTCTTTCCCTATCATCGTAATACCTTCTTACATTGTTTTTATTTCTCCAACCTTGATTTTGTTGACTCTGCTGTTGTTGTTGTCTCGAATAATTATTCGTATTCCTCCAGTTCTGATATCGCCGATATCCATAATTATTCGTAGGGTTATTTCGATTATAATATCCCTCTCTGCGATAATCATTGTTTCTGTTGTGGTAGCTATTTCTCCATCTTTGATTTTCGTATGGTCTTCCTTCTCGAGGTCTCTGATAACCTGGTTGAAATCGATTTTGCCCATTCATTCTTGATCTCGGTGGACCTACTCCATTCTTGTTCTCTTCTGTCTGCTGCGTTTGATCGATGTGGATGGTGTGAATCTCTCTCTGTTCCTGATTTCTACCTCTCTGGTTTTGGTTTCCAGTTGAGTTGTCGGACACATTAGACGTGTGATCCAGTCTCCTCAAAATTTCTGCCATTCCCTCTAAAGTTTTTACATTTGCTGAAATGAGGTGCCTCCTAACTTCCGTTGGTAACTGGCATGAAATAGCATGAACCAAGTCTTCTTCCGCCAAAGGAGGTTGCAAATACTGCAAGCGTGCTAATTGTTTCGTGAAGAAACTTGCGTACTTCGTTGGACTAGAATAGGCATACTTTTTAGAGTAAATTTCGGCTCGTATGTCTTGTTGAAGTTCCTTGCTCCAAAATCGCTTCTGCAGAGCTATAGCAAATTCTTCAAATGTCTGATAAGTGTACCTGAAAGCTCTGTGCCAAATTAACGCTTCTGAGTCCAAGTATTTCTCAACGACCCTCATATGTCTTTCACGAGGTATTCTATTGTCCTCTAAATACGATCTCATGTCTCTAAGAAACTCTACGGCAGTAATATTTCCTACTCCGCTGAATTTATTCGGCTTCTCATCGTTATTCTTAATCACGATAACGTTGGCATTTAACCTACACTGGTAAGGTTCAAAGTCTTCTCCAAGTTCCCCTATTTCTGTTTGAAATGGCTCTCGACTAAAGTTGAAATTGGACTTCGGAATTTGCTGTTGACTAATCACGCTTTACTTATCCTCTTCTATCTTGTCTGTCCTAGCCTCTAATTTCCTTATTTCTTCTTTCAATTTTTCATCTCTTGCTTGAAAAAATCTCGTTAAGTCCTTTCTAATGTCTTCCCTGACATCAGCTCTTAACGTAGATGAAAATGTAGCATCCCCTATCGTAAGTGACCTTAATTTCTGTTCTATGTCGCTGGTTTCCTTATCCTGCTTTGATCGAATTTTCGCCAGTTCTATGCTTATCTCATCGACTGTGCGTTTAACTTTGTCAAATTCATCTGAGTTATTTAAATCTGTTTTATTAACAATGTCTGTCTGCGTGGCTACATTATTAATTTGCAAAGTATCAATCCGCTTAGATAGATCTTCCCGTACCTTACTAACATTTACATTTGAACATAACTCTATGGCTTTAATGTCATTTGCTAATTTATGATGAATTTCTGATACAATTTTAGTTGTGACTGTTACGACCTCCTCCTTCATGTCCGTAACTGCCTTTACAATAGAAGCATTTATATCCACATTAATACCCTCTTCAATCAGTTTACTTTGACCTTCCAACTTGACCTGTAATTCACCAACAGTGTCATTTAGACTGTCAAGTTGCTCCTTGAGTTTGTTCTGGGCACCTGAAATGTGTACATGATGAGTTTTGTTATCTTCCTTAATGGAGCTAATACTAGCCTGTAATTTCTTTTCTAGCTCTATCATGCGATTACTGTTAGCTAATTGGACTTCTAAAACCTTTCCTGCCATGTCGGATCTTAAATTTCCTACTTCTGTCTTCGTAAGATTTATGTCCTGTTTGACTTGATCAAATGAATTTTTTAATTCTTCCTGTGCATGTCCTGCCCTTTCTAAAATTCTCTGAGCCTTTTCCTGATTTTTCTTGGCCTCATCATGAATTTTCCTGGCTTCTGCCTGAGCTTTTTCCTGATTTTTCCTAACCTCCTCATGAATTTTCCTAGCTTCTTCCTGAGCTTTTTCCTGATTTTTCCTAACCTCCTCCTGTGCTGCTCTTATTTCGGCTTGGATTTTTCTATCTTCTAATCTAGCCTGCTCCTGACTTAACCTGTCCTCCTCGCGAGCTTTTTCCTGAGCTAATCTCATCTCTGCTCTTATCCTATTTGCCTCTTCTTCTATTTTCCTGTCTTCCTCTCGTGCTCTTTCTAATGTTATCCTAATCTCCTCGTGTGCTTTCTCTTGAGCTAACCTGATTTCCTCCCTTTCCTTTTCTCTAACTAAACTATCTTCCTTTCTGGCCTTTTCTAAAGCTAACTTAGCTTCTTCCTGTGCTAATGTTATACTAGCCTTAGTAAGTGTTTGAGCAACCGATAACTCTGCCTTAACTTCTGATTTTACAGTAGCTGCTGATTTCTGAATCTCGGCTTTCATCTGTTTAGTGTTGTTGTGTGTCAATTGGTGGAGGGCTTCAAGGTCTTTGGTCAACGTACTTTGACCTTCCTTCATGGTTTCGAGCATCGTTCTAATGAACGTCATGTCGTTCGCTGACATAATTCTTCTTTCTTGAGAATAAGGGAAGTATCAACTACAAAAATTACCAGTGAATATCCAGATTGACCAACGTATACATTTTAAACCAGTGATGGAACATATTGAACATCTTAATCCTACTTAAATCTATTTGAATCGCGAGTTATCTCGTATATCTATCGTCCCATTTTACTGAACCGACATCGTTACAATCTATCATCCCACTCTAACCTATGTTTAACAACATGAATTTACCTTTTAAATTTAATATTACATGACAAATGTAGTTAGCTGGTTTTAAAAATATGCCTCACAACTGTAATGTACTCCACTAATCTGCTGATGTTGTGTTCATCTCAACAATCATTAAATTTGGGATCGGCATTTTTCTTTTTCTCAAAACTAAATATGGCCTCACTCTCGAGTACTTCCAAACTGCTTCTCTCGAGTGCTCTATCGAGTGCTCTATCGAGTGCTCTTTCGTGTGCTCTTTCGCGTGCTCTTTTGAGTGCTCTTTCGAGGGCCCCACGGATGGGCCTGCCATTTAAATAATTATCTATCTATATGCGCCCGAATAAACCCATCAGTACTTATATCCGCTGCACTGTAAAGGATTGCAGACATGTAAATTACCCAGCTCACAAATTTACCATGCCTACTAAGTAAAATTGGGAATTTCAGGAACATACAGGATAGATATTATTCGTAAGAAAATAGTACTACCAGCCAAGGTACAAATTTCTACTATCATTTACATTTAGAGCAAATCGAGAAACTCCAATCTCGAGGGGTGATAAGGTCTAATCTATAGTGAGCGCCTGTATCTATACCTCGCAGTACTATTTTCGACGATGACGACAATGAAAAACGGTGTCAGTTAAGATAAAAGTTGACTGAGTCGCTAAAGAGCGCCAGCCGTTTATTGTGCTGAAACAAGTACAATAAAACTGGCTTCCTGCCTGAATATGGTGTCTCCTTGACACTCTCACAAAAATAAACTTCAAAAATGAACTTGCACGTGGCACTGATGTAATAAGAAATGTGAAACGGCGTGATACTATGCATTACCCTACTTTATACAAATCCGCTTCAACTCTGAACCGTAGTTCCATATCTAAGCAAAATCATTCATTAACTATGTGCATATATACATTCATTTATGGTTCACACAAATTATACACTCTATTGTGTCGAAAAGATTAAATTGTCTATCTTTCAATGAGTCTTTTATCTACTCAACTTCCTTAACAATCAAATAACCAACATACACCGCAACTATCGTGTTCAAAATAATAAATACTCGTCTTAATCAATTGAACATAAGTGACAAACATTTAAGCTAAGCACTGTTCCTTTTATCTTTTATCTATTCATTATAGAATACTGAAATATTTCTGAAATTCTTTACTGTGTTAATAATTCTCTGATAAACGTGAATACTAGAAGTGCATGGCATTAACCTTCATTCTCACACTCCTCCTTCAAAATTATACAACAATTACCTCATCTCTTAAACACTCTGTACAGAATCTTCCTTTAATACACTCAAATAACTTCACAATCACTGCGATCAATACTAGAAAAACTTGAGACTCCTCAGCCTCCTCGCGTAAAAATACGTAACTCATTTACGTCTATATCTTCTTACTTTGCACGGTATTTCAACTATAAACTTCCATTTCAATACACCTTTTTCCTAACTTTAACACTCTTCTCTATCCTGATACAACTTCACATCGTGCTTACAAATTCCACTTCTGCAATAAATTTCTGTACTTTCACTTTTTGATCACCCTGTGATTTAACTTTGTTAACTTTCTTTTCACGTGTTTAAATTCAGTTTTACATTCAATTACAACTTTTAAAGAAATATCAGTAAGAATTCATATTTTTAACAAATTATGTAAGTTTGACTTCCTTTCATGAATATATGTGTTTAACAAATTCATCTATGTTTTTTTAATGCTCTAAATTTCCTTAGACATATGTGTATAAGCGTTCTCGTAATACTTTCGTTCATAATTAGTTGAGAATAAATTTCTGACACTGGAATCAACATCATGAGTTGTCAAAATATTCTTTACACTTCGTGACATAACTTTTTAAATATGCGGTACTTAAATTTGCTTCAATAAACTTCCTTTACTTCATTTACAATTATACTCCTTCTTTAGTTCGTTTAATGTTATACTCCTTTTAAATAGTTCACTCTACATTCTTTTAAATAGTTCATCCTACATTCCTTTAAACAATTCATTCTACATTCCTTAAAAAGTTCATCCTATATTCCATCGCTGCGATAAAACAGATTTAATTAGCTTAAATCTAACGCAAATATGAAAAATTCTACACGATTTTACTCTGAAATGACTTAAGCGTTAATAGCATCGCTATGCAAAATTTCGTCCAAGTGACTGAAATTTTCAAGAACAAGAAAAATAACTCCTAAGAAAAATACGAAAAATTACTACTTCAAAATCTACATAATTTAATGATACTGGCAAAATATACTGACAAAATTATACTGTCAAAATTATACGGTTGGTCAATTGGATAATCACAGAACATAACTATAATTCTACATTATATAAAGCAATCGCTTTTCTACCTTGAGTTGACTCTGGTCTGGAGAATACCTTCGTCTCCCCTGCCAAACCAAACGTGTCTCGGAGCTCATCGTCTCGTCCACAGCTATGAATACGGGTTTGTGTCAGAACCAGCTGGCCTCTTCCCCCAGTGGAACAAGGTCGGTGACGTCCTCGGTGAACGACCTCGCCGTGAAACAGTCCGCTCTGCCTGCACTCCGTCTCCCGTTCACTGCAAGTCGTCTGGCTTCGACTCCCCATTTCTTCAGAATTAACATCTCGTTTCTTCAGAATTGACATCTCGGTTCTTCAGAATTGACATCTCGTCTCAGGTTGAAAATTGTCGTTTATACAAGCGTTTGCGAGTATTCTAGATGTATTAGGACTCTTGTAGAAAAGTAGAAGTTTGTTCGGTGATATTGCCCATCACGTGGATGTTCTGCTGCGCCTTCCATAATAGTGAATTCTGGAATTCAACTGTACATCTTTGTAGTCTCCCCTTCCCTATGCTTTAGCTTAGCACATGGTAATTCTCATTTCACTGATGATATATTTTTGACTTCCCCGTTGCTGCTTTGTAACTTGCATTTTTTAATGTAATGTTCAAGTATGCGTTCACACGTAGTAATAGTGAATATCTTCTTGTCAAAAACAACTTTGTATTAAGCACTGTAATACTCGGCTATATACTGTTCTATTCTGCGTGATAAATGTAGCTTGCTCCTCTAGTTACAGTCTTGCTGTACTACAATCTTCTTCACTACCAACTTTGATAAAGCGTGTCACTGTTATAATAATACTGGCTTCTTCTCGAGGTCTTGACTCGATGAAATCTCAAATTGGAAAGAACTCTCTCGTCCCGTTCTCTGCGCTCGGCAAGTTGCAGTCTCTGTCTCCCCCTCTCGTGGTGTGACGTAACTTCTACCACCTCTCCTCACTTCAGTCCGCAGTTCGACCTTCGTCTCTTCTCCTCTTTCATGACGTAACTCTCGTTTCAAGTGGCGTGATGTCTCTCGCAATGTAGACCTCCCCATTCATATAATAGAATATATATCCATCTTTAAATCAATCCTTCTTTCTTGCCTTTCATAAATGCATAAGATGTATAGTATTTCACTCATTTCCATACAGATTTTCCCATACTCCTCGAATTTTTAATGAATAAAAGATTTTCATCCACTCTTTTATTTTTCCGGGGTCTTGGTTCATATCCAGATTGGTTCTTTGGTAATGGCCTCAAATAAATTCTGGCGCAGTACCAAGTCGATGGCTTCTCCGTTGGGCTGATTGGCTGAAATTCACAGCACGTGCGGTTTTTGCCGACGATAACCTTGAGAGTGTCGATGATCAAACCATTTCACGTAACGTGTGGTATTTTGGTTCCTCATCCGGCAACTACCGGCGGCAGCTTGTCCCTTGGTGGACAGCCGAGATTCGCACAGATTCATCTTGAATATATTTCCTGGCGGAAATGTGCTTTTCACTAGTGTTATGAATAGCTGTCACTCTCCCCGGTGTTGAACATAGTTCTCTTACAATAAAATGCATATCATAATTCTGGAAATTATGTATAAACACGGGTAAGAATGTGACTTTTTTACATTTCAAATTGCCATTGTTATGTGCACAGCCAGGGTGTTCCCCGGTGATGTGACAGTGGTCTCTCACTTGTAATTATTTTCATGATAACATTCTTTTCCACATATGCAACAAGCCATAGCCGCGTTCTTGCTCCTCTGTCACGTTCAAAGACAGTTTTCTTCGTGCACGAAACGTAATGTTGCGAGCCAAGCTTATTAAATAATTAAATAACTCCTTTACTGCATTAGGTCCATGGTATTGTTTCGGCTCTCTAGGTAACCCGAATTGTATCTCTTCGATTGAGGAATCTGCTTCTAAATATACACTAACACTTCCCTCTGGATCTGGTCAGCTCCATTCTTCTTTGTAGGTGGGCATATTCCCTACCTTCTTGACATATCTTGTGTAGTCTTGAACCTTCTACGTCTTGTTTTATAATTGACATTCGTATACGAGCGATAACGTTGATATACATTCGTAGTTACAGACTGTGGTGTACTTCATAGAGTGTGAAGATACAACAAGTCAATGAATGTTCGAATTGGCTCGAAGCAATGTTGAAACTGCTCGATATTAAGCTATGGTTGCTTTGTGAAGTCATCTAATCTCTGTCAATAGTATTCCTGGCGCATATAAACGTTTAAGCCATCATAACCATCTTCATAACGTAGTCGCACTGCATTCTAAGTAATATCACATTAATATACATTGTGAATAACTGTTGAATATGTCTATCACTTTTATGGAAAGCCTTAATGTTCATTCACGCAGCTCTGTAGAAGTTAACAGCTTCAACACGGTGCTATAAAATTGTCTCGATTCACACAGCTTCACTTGCTTGCTTACTGCGAAGTAGAATCACTGCTAGCTCGGCGTTTCAAATAACACGCACTGTTTCCGTTCTGAGAACAATAGCTTCTTAATAATGTCAATGTAATTCACTACCAAATGGCTGTAGTTCTATTATACACTCGTACTTATTCGCGGAATTGATATGCAGTCTTTACTTTCACTGCAAAACACTCTAGTTCAACATCGCCCAAATGTAATGTATAATACTGGAGCTTTGTGAGTCCGAGCTTTACTGGGCTGGCTTGACTCACGTTGCGGCCGCCTCGAAGGGTCTATACTCGCCACTTCTTCCGTTAACCTTGAGGGCACTGGTGATTCACTCTTCCAGTATCGCACCTCTCGCCTCAAACAATCTCGCAGTCGGAATAACATTCGCTCTGCTCCCAACTCCCTCCTAAATTTCTGTTGCCACCATCTTGCTGGGGGTTGGGGTAGCCTAATTTTCGCGTACCTGAATTAAGCAATCAAACAGTGTACTGCGACCGTCTTTAGCTATTATAATTCAGAATAATACTTTCTTCATAATTTCGACATCTTTTCAAACAATAAAATCTTCTTAATGGCGCGAGGTATTTAATAGATGATTAGCATAATTATGCCTCGGAGTATTCCAAACAATCTAGTTGATTCTGATTCGTTACTTCAATAACTTCGATGGGGTCAGGGATACCGTCATTATCCTAGACTTGGTGCGGGCTCGGTTCATTTCAAGAGTAAAATGACCTTCTCAATCAGACCCATAATGCGCCTGAAAAATCGCTACTGTAAAGAAAACAAGTTTTTTGCACGAATACAGTGTTTATATTTCCATGCAAATCCATTATCATTAAGTTGGAAATGACCACAAAATTGACCTAAAATAATCAGTATACGGGCTCAGTACAAATCTACAACGTATCACCAATCTGAACCACATTTTTCACACTTACCCTTTGGAACCCGACGACTAACACTGTTTACGTGAACTTTCGGATATACCACTCCATTCCCTGCATTTAGGACCTTTGGCACAGATCTTCAACATTTCACCGATCTGAACCAAACTTAATTTACTTACCCTTTGGAACCCTGCGGGTTACACTGTCCACTTGATATTTTGGACAACTGTCTCCATTCCCTGCATTTAGAACAACAGGCGAAATGAACTTGAAAACCACGTTTTTAGGCCCTAGATCCATTCATGTCCTTAGTAGTGTAACTGTAAGAATTTTTAAATAAGTCTATTTTTGGCTGGCAATGCGGGCTACATCACGTCGCCCCTAACAGTATTCTGGTGCAGAATTGCAAAAATAGGTACATCTTGCGCTGCGTATAAATTGGAGTCACGGGGGGGGGGGATTAGTGCAAAAAGATCTCTTAGGCCCCTTAAAACAGTTATAATCATAAAAATATTATGCCTCTGGATAAGTGCGATGGTGTAGGTGCAGTACATAGAGGTTATCAGCTGCAATAAGCGTTGGTTCTTTCAAATTTACTTTCATTTATTCCGATTCTAATCCTTGAGCGGTATGTGACGATAAGTGACACTATTGCTACCTCAGGAGCTCGGGACAACCGAAGTTTTCCAAAGAGCTCTGATTATTTTTCTACGACGGTACGCGACAAAAGACGACACTATTGATCTCTACTTTTCTAACAGACAATGATAAATAGGCCCTAGGCAGTGTCTTTTATTTCACATACTCCTTGGTGTATTCTTTGAATACACGGTACGAGAGAATAAAGTCTATTGCTCTTTGCATGTTCATTTCTTCCTTCCTCTTTGCCAAACACCAACAGTGATCTTCTGTTTTCTCCTTGTTGGGCAAATCTCTTACGTCTTCATAAGTATGTTTCAGATATATAACTTCTGTGACCCACCTAGCGTCATCTCGCAGCGAATCTCTGAAGCTCCTCAATTCTTCCTGGTGCTAGAGGACTTACTTATCCATTTGGCTACCAGATCTTGTTACCATCGTCAGCTATTTTCTCTTGGAGCAAGAGGACTACGTCCACTTCTTTACTCACCATGCTGCGCTAGTATCAACTGTGATCAACTCTTAGAAGACCAGCTCAGCAAGAGAAGATAAATGTTTTATTTTTAAGTTGGCAATGTTTATATGTTCTCCTTTTGTCTCCTACCCCCCACTCTTTCCCCTCTTTCTTGGTCCCTCCGTGCTCCGTTGAGCTGCTTCACTTCTCCGTCTGCAGTTGACTCGTTCAGTCAAAGCTCCGCTCGAGCTTGCCTCCTCAAACCAAGAGGCTCACCCTCTTTTACGCCATGTTGGCTAAGTAATCATCAACGGAAACTTCGACTTCAACATGAAATCAAGATAAGTACCATTTTAAAAGTTTTAACCTCATCTTCATGGTTTTAACTTCCAAGTGATTTTAATTATAATTTATAGGCAGTGTGAAATTATTTACTTTGGGGCAATAATCATTCTTCGTGGGATTTGCCATGTTGAGCTTTTGCTTGTATAAGCCAACCTTACTAAAAAAGAGCTTTTCTTAAGCTATTCAAACGAGAAATCCTCTCGCTACGTGGGATATCATCTAATACCCGCTGTCTATAATTATAAAGCTAATTCCTCCGTTGGATTTTCTCAACCCCATTTTCTGCTAAGGTCGTTCTGGAACCTTCGAGATCTTGTTCTCTATCTGCGAGTCTTGCCGTCAAGTATTGTTCACGCACTTGTGAAAATGCTAGTTAAAATGAGGAATCTTCCTTATAAATTTTTGCAATAGCTAACTTTCCTCCACCGCTGGAACCTCTAGAACATTCTATGGCGCATTTAATTGTAAATCACAACTTTTTCAAGAAATAGACTTTCACCTATATAGTGCAATCAGTTATTTCCATAATTGCAATAACTTTTTTTCTCATAAACTTCAGTGTTTCTATAGTGAACTTTGCATCCATCTTCATAGACTACAGTGATAAACAGTGCTTGCTCCACGTTTCTACCGCGTCGCGATCGTCCGGTTATATTAAATACGGCCATGAACATTGATCCTATATCCCAATGATCTTTCCTCAACCTTCTACTAACAACCATTATTAATAAAATTGAAACTTTTCTATAAGGTGTCACCCACGAGGTGCCCTTCCAACTTTGCTAGTTTAACATTAATTAAATTCTGCATAATTGCTTGTGTGATACAAGTTTTAAATTCACGTTGTTCCTTTCCCATAATCAGGGAAAACAATTCTCTAAACTCTTGAGCGAGTCATGTTCAGGTTTCACGAAATGGAAACTGTCCCATTTGGCGAGTGATTCCTGCTCAAACTTGGGAAGTCTAGAACTTTCCCTTTCACTTTCTTCAGGTTTCACAGTAAGTGACCTGCCCTCTTTGTATAATTCTCATATATTAATTCTGTATAAATATAAGAAGTTGTAGGAACTTCGATCTTATTTTTCATGTTGTTATTATTTTTATTTTCAAAGTTGTCACTTTCTCTAGAACATTCTCTCCTGAATTTCTTAAGGTGCACTTTTTGTACTCCAATTCACGTTCAAGCTTTAATTATTTCATTGCTCATTTGTTTAAATCTTATAAAGATTTTAGAAACATGTAAGGTTTGAAACCTTGCAAATTGTCAATTGCCTGGAGCAACCGTTTAATGTTGAGAGGTCTGCGACCCTATTTGTTAAAAAGTTCAAATGAACTATGTTAATTAAAATTATATTGCATAATTGTTAATTTCCTCAAACTTTTTCTAATTGTAAAATAAACAAATCTTTTCCCTTCGCTTTTTCATTTTCGAATATAAAGTTTAGGCAAAATCCTGTCTTCCTTGACTCTCCTCACTCAATGATATTAAAATCATTAATAGAGCTTTCACCATTTGTTGCATTTGAGCAAGAACTCTTAATTTTCACCTTACTAAAGTTCTTCTTAGCGTTAATAGCTAATTCTAATTGGCCAGTAAGGCAAGTAAAGTTCGCTAAGCCAACTACCTGCTTGTGGAGACCCTCTCCGAAAACTTATGGTCAGTTTTCTAAAAGATAAGTGTTTCCTTTTGTCTAAACTTTTAGCCGGCTCCTCGCTGAGTAAAAGCTTAGCCATTGTCCAATGCAACCATTGGTTCATTTACCAAGATTACCCAATAAGGCATAATCTTTTATCATATTCCTTCTTAGAGACACTTGGTCGCCCTTACAGGAACTCCATAATTTTGGAAATTGAAAATACCAAACCTGAGTTAAATCATTGGCATTCTTTGAATTACTTTGAAAAACCTAATTTATTTGAGAAGACATACAGTAAATTTGTTCCTCTCAGTCTTGCCAGACCATCACCCTTCCCCATAGTACTTTTATACATGCTTGGGAGGAAATATACTAAAGCCTCTCTCTTGCAAACCGCCCAAGTCCTAGCTGCGGTTCCCGTTAGCCTCGACCAAGCTCGTACCTACTTTAGGTATCCGAGAGTTAATTTCCATTGGCAACTGCTTCTAAGGGTATTTAAATCTCAACTTATTAATTTTGTGGGACTCTCCTCCTATTTTTCTATCCTTCTTTTCCAATCCCAAATCTACTTCCTTCTCTTAATCATCTTCCCTTGGTGGGTGGGTTATTCCTCATCCTATAATCTACCCAAAATTTGGTGCCGAAACCCGGGAGAGTCCATTTGCTATGTCCATTGTTTGTCAAGTGTCATTTGACAATACTTTGCAAATTTTTAATATCTCCTTTGGATCTTTCAGCTATATCTACGACATGCAAAGCCTGTGAACGGGAAAGAGGCCGCTCCTGTCTCCTTTGGTGTGTCCCGTTCTTTTACCCATTTGCTGTTGCCAATTTGACAGCATCTTCAAAGTTCTACAGTTTCGTGAGTTGTATTTCAATTTATTCTTTTTGTCATGGCTCCTGCTGAAAAAGATGAAACTCTCATTGCTAGACGTTCTTCCTATAAAGGGCAACTCACTAGATTCCGAAATTTTATCAACAAATTAGATCCCGCCGAGTGTGATTTAGATATCTTAACACATCGTCTTAAGTTGTACGAACGGTCTTATGATTATTATGACCAAATTCAAACCGAGATTGAATCCGCTTGCCCAGAACTGCAATCGGATCGGGACGAGGTCGAACCCTTGTACTTTGAAGGAATTGCAAAGGCCCACCAACTGATCCGCAATATCTCAGAACCGGACACTAGGGTCATCAATCCAGCCCAGTTAGCACCCGCTTCAGTTCACAAGAACAAACCGAAACCGTTACTTCCCAAGATAAGCCTACCGCATTTCTCAGGCAAGGAAGGTGAATGGTGTTCTTTTTACGAACTTGACTGCTCCCTAATTCATGAAAATATCGAGATCCCAGACATACATAAATTTTACTTCCTCCGTACGTCTTTGGAATCTGAGGCCTTGGCCTTGGTGGAGTCACTGCCTTTAAGCGCAGACAACTACCACATCGCCTTTAATCTCCTTAAAGAGAGATATGGCAATTTACGTTTGAGTGTAGCTCGTCATATCCGCTGTCTCTTCAACTTACCAGCCGTCAAACCTAATGACGTCACATCTTTAAGAGACCTCTTAGATTCTATGCAGTTAAATGTCAGAGCGTTATACCAACTAAAACAGCCTGTCCAAACATGGGACACCATACTTATTCACCTAGCTACATCAAGATTCGATTTTTCGACACTGAAGGCCTGGGAGATCGAACTCGCCTGCAACAAGGAACATTCGTTCGAACACCTTATCTCGTTTCTCAACAGTCGATGTCAATTCCTTACAGCACTCGCATTTCAGTGCGAAAAAGTCGAAACAAATCCCCAGTGTCAAATTTTTGAAAAAAAACTTGCTTCTTCAAAGGGACATCAGCCCCCATTTGTCGAAAACAAACAAACCCGTTCTTCTTTCAATAATCCAAGAGAACATATCAGGCCGCTTAATAAATCTTTAAAATGCACGCTCTGTAAAAAGCTTCACACCTTGTATTCGTGCAAATCCTTTAAAGAATTGTCTGTCGAAGATCGAAGAAAGTTTGTCTTGAATAGCAAACATTGTTTCAATTGCTTATCACCTAAGCATTCTTCTTCGAACTGTACGTCATCAAATCTCTGTTTTCATTGCAAAAAACCGCATCATTCTTTATTGCACGTTCACGATAAATCGAGGTCATCAGCACCTGCCTCTTCAAGCTCCATGCAGAGCAGCTCCGAACAAACTAATGCTTTTTCCTGCATTTCCAACGCCGACACTTCTCACAGTGCGCAAACCCTTTTGACCACTGTACAATTTGAAATCCAAGATAAATTTGGAAATTGGTTTAGAACCCGTGGTCTTCTCGATTCCGCTTCAACGCACAACTTTGTTTCGCAATCGTTGATTAAAAAACTAGGTCTTTCGTCATCGCCTACTTCTATCAATGTGACCGGCATTGACAATTTGAAAACTCAAGTCTTGCAGTCTTCAAAATTGAAAATCAGAGACGTTTGCCAAAGAAACACCAATCTTAATTTAAACTGTCTCATTCTTACCAGTATTGGCAAGGACACTCCAAGTCACTCTATTAATACCTCCGGATTAAAGATTCCTTCGCACTTAAGGTTAGCCGATCCTCAGTTTAATGCTCAAGGTCCCATTGATGTACTTTTCAGTGCCAATGTTTTTTGGAATTGCATTCGCATACAAACACGCAAGTTATCTTCAACCGTGGTCGCTAGAGACACCGATTTTGGTTGGGTTATTACTGGTGAAATCCAACAAACCAGTGTTCAAACCAAAGCGCAATGTCATTTCGTTATAGCTGACATAAATCCCATTTCTGAAAAAGAGAACGCTCATGTTTCAGATTTCAATATTTTTGAAAAACACTTGTCGAAACGATGTCTTATCGTGAACAACTGCGCTACCTCTGTAAGTTGTTTAAATGGTTTTTCCTTCTTCCCGCACAAGATGGCCATTCAAGTTCGCCTTGCTTTGTGTTATTTCGTCTACCTTCTTATGTCATTTTTTATAGCAGTTAATTGCTTAAACTCTCTATTAAAAACTATCTTCCCCTTGTGTAAAACCATGGCTATCAGTCACCATCACTTTGCTGTACGCTATGTTTCACTTCTTTCGCTATGTAGAAGGATGGCCACGGCCGGCTCCTCCCTCCTTCCTCACAATTGGAAGTCGCTTTTGAAACCGCTTGAAACTCTGAATTCTATAGCATCTAGAATAACTATTCTTATGCATAACCTTTTTCTCAATGTCCCAGCTTGTCTTCTTTGCTCGGAAGAATTAAGCTTCTTTCTGTTGAAAATTGTCCGATTTCGTGATCCTCTCAATTATGCGAAATTGATTTCCTACTTTATTTCATATAGCTTTAAATTGCTTTTTCACGTCCAAGTTATGATTGACTGCATTCCGTTCAACCTAAATATCTGCTTTAAGTTACAGCTGATTCAACAAATGTTATTTGCGTACTTTGAACTGCTTGTTTGTCAGACTTGTTTGTATACCAGTCTGAGGAAGGCCAAGTTGTTGTTTATTTCCTGTACGCTCGACACAGTTCAAAGCAAGTTTCTCTTATCTCAGCTTTGGCTGATTGCCAACCATTGTCTGGCGAGCCGCTACCGTAATCTCGGAAGCCGTTCACCTACTTCCAAAAATAAACTTGTTCTAGTTAAGGACTCTTTCAGATATTTATATGTCTTATCTCGTTGTACTATGTGTGTCAAGGCCGTGCTTGTTTACGTCTCTCACTTACTCATGTTCGTATTCTATAACTGCTTCGATCCCTGTTTCAAAACTTCGTTGCGTATTTCTCACGCGCTCATGTATTTCACTTTGCTTGCATATTTTGCGATCTTAATGTTCATTGATGAACAAATTGGTTTTTTCTCGTCGTCACATTCGATGTGTTTTTGTATTCATACTTGTCATGTCACGTTTTTCGCTGACTTAAGTATTTTTCTGAATAACCCCTTTGATACTCATTATAACTTGAGGTTATTGTTTATGGCTACTCGTTTGTTACCTATGGCGTTCTTGCTTTCTACTCGCATAGTTCCTTTGTTTATTTGGTATATTCTTGTCCTGAATAGATGTACTTGTTTCTATACGCTTTGCTTAAACTTGCCAATTCTTCCTTCTCATCGTATCGCAATCTTTACTAGTGCTTTATTTCCCTCAGCTTCTAGTTATTTCGTGATTGAAAGTGTTGATAATTCTCGCCTTTTAACTCCACTTTCCAATGACCCTGATGACCTACTTCCACTCACCCCTGGTCACTTCCTTATCGGCACTTCTCTTTCTGCCCCTCCTCCTCTTCCCAATTCTTACCGGGATTTTAATTTACCTATTGTTTGGCGTAAACTTGAAGCCCTCCGTAATTCTTTTTGGAAGAGATGGAACTTGGAATATTTAACTTCCTTGCAACGGAGGCAGAAGTGGTTTCTTTCCAGTCCCGACATTAAAGTGGGGGACTTGGTCTTGGTTAGGGATGTTTCTCCCCCTCTAGTCTGGACTTCCGGTAGAGTGACCAAGTGTTACCCTGGAAGAGATGGGAGAGTCAGGGTGGTCAGAGTCTTGACCATTAACGGTTCGATTACAAGACCCCTGTCTTTGATCGCTCCGCTGCCAATAAATGTGTAACTGTTTATTTGCTCGCTGTTGGTGTTTGTCCCCCCCAGTATGGTGTATTCTTTGAATACACGGTACGAGAGAATAAAGTCTATTGCTCTTTGCATGTTCATTTCTTCCTTCCTCTTTGCCAAACACCAACAGTGATCTTCTGTTTTCTCCTTGTTGGGCAAATCTCTTACGTCTTCATAAGTATGTTTCAGATATATAACTTCTGTGACCCACCTAGCGTCATCTCGCAGCGAATCTCTGAAGCTCCTCAATTCTTCCTGGTGCTAGAGGACTTACTTATCCATTTGGCTACCAGATCTTGTTACCATCGTCAGCTATTTTCTCTTGGAGCAAGAGGACTACGTCCACTTCTTTACTCACCATGCTGCGCTAGTATCAACTGTGATCAACTCTTAGAAGACCAGCTCAGCAAGAGAAGATAAATGTTTTATTTTTAAGTTGGCAATGTTTATATGTTCTCCTTTTGTCTCCTACCCCCCACTCTTTCCCCTCTTTCTTGGTCCCTCCGTGCTCCGTTGAGCTGCTTCACTTCTCCGTCTGCAGTTGACTCGTTCAGTCAAAGCTCCGCTCGAGCTTGCCTCCTCAAACCAAGAGGCTCACCCTCTTTTACGCCATGTTGGCTAAGTAATCATCAACGGAAACTTCGACTTCAACATGAAATCAAGATAAGTACCATTTTAAAAGTTTTAACCTCATCTTCATGGTTTTAACTTCCAAGTGCTTTTAATTATAATTTATAGGCAGTGTGAAATTATTTACTTTGGGGCAATAATCATTCTTCGTGGGATTTGCCATGTTGAGCTTTTGCTTGTATAAGCCAACCTTACTAAAAAAGAGCTTTTCTTAAGCTATTCAAACGAGAAATCCTCTCGCTACGTGGGATATTATCTAATACCCGCTGTCTATAATTATAAAGCTAATTCCTCCGTTGGATTTTCTCAACCCCATTTTCTGCTAAGGTCGTTCTGGAACCTTCGAGATCTTGTTCTCTATCTGCGAGTCTTGCCGTCAAGTATTGTTCACGCACTTGTGAAAATGCTAGTTAAAATGAGGAATCTTCCTTATAAATTTTTGCAATAGCTAACTTTCCTCCACCGCTGGAACCTCTAGAACATTCTATGGCGCATTTAATTGTAAATCACAACTTTATCAAGAAATAGACTTTCACCTATATAGTGCAATCAGTTATTTCCATAATTGCAATAACTTTTTTTCTCATAAACTTCAGTGTTTCTATAGTGAACTTTGCATCCATCTTCATAGACTACAGTGATAAACAGTGCTTGCTCCACGTTTCTACCGCGTCGCGATCGTCCGGTTATATTAAATACGGCCATGAACATTGATCCTATATCCCAATGATCTTTCCTCAACCTTCTACTAACAACCATTATTAATAAAATTGAAACTTTTCTATAAGGTGTCACCCACGAGGTGCCCTTCCAACTTTGCTAGTTTAACATTAATTAAATTCTGCATAATTGCTTGTGTGATACAAGTTTTAAATTCACGTTGTTCCTTTCCCATAATCAGGGAAAACAATTCTCTAAACTCTTGAGCGAGTCATGTTCAGGTTTCACGAAATGGAAACTGTCCCATTTGGCGAGTGATTCCTGCTCAAACTTGGGAAGTCTAGAACTTTCCCTTTCACTTTCTTCAGGTTTCACAGTAAGTGACCTGCCCTCTTTGTATAATTCTCATATATTAATTCTGTATAAATATAAGAAGTTGTAGGAACTTCTATCTTATTTTTCATGTTGTTATTATTTTTATTTTCAAAGTTGTCACTTTCTCTAGAACATTCTCTCCTGAATTTCTTAAGGTGCACTTTTTGTACTCCAATTCACGTTCAAGCTTTAATTATTTCATTGCTCATTTGTTTAAATCTTATAAAGATTTTAGAAACATGTAAGGTTTGAAACCTTGTAAATTGTCAATTGCCTGGAGCAACCGTTTAATGTTGAGAGGTCTGCGACCCTATTTGTTAAAAAGTTCAAATGAACTATGTTAATTAAAATTATATTGCATAATTGTTAATTTCCTCAAACTTTTTCTAATTGTAAAATAAACAAATCTTTTCCCTTCGCTTTTTCATTTTCGAATATAAAGTTTAGGCAAAATCCTGTCTTCCTTGACTCTCCTCACTCAATGATATTAAAATCATTAATAGAGCTTTCACCATTTGTTGCATTTGAGCAAGAACTCTTAATTTTCACCTTACTAAAGTTCTTCTTAGCGTTAATAGCTAATTCTAATTGGCCAGTAAGGCAAGTAAAGTTCGCTAAGCCAACTACCTGCTTGTGGAGACCCTCTCCGAAAACTTATGGTCAGTTTTCTAAAAGATAAATGTTTCCTTTTGTCTAAACTTTTAGCCGGCTCCTCGCTGAGTAAAAGCTTAGCCATTGTCCAATGCAACCATTGGTTCATTTACCAAGATTACCCAATAAGGCATAATCTTTTATCATATTCCTTCTTAGAGACACTTGGTCGCCCTTACAGGAACTCCATAATTTTGGAAATTGAAAACACCAAACCTGAGTTAAATCATTGGCATTCTTTGAATTACTTTGAAAACCCTAATTTCTTTGAGAAGACATACAGTAAATTTGTTCCTATCAGTCTTGCCAGACCATCACCCTTCCCCATAGTACTTTTATACATGCTTGGGAGGAAATATACTAAAGCCTCTCTCTTGCAAACCGCCCAAGTCCTAGCTGCGGTTCCCGTTAGCCTCGACCAAGCTCGTACCTACTTTAGGTATCCGAGAGTTAATTTCCATTGGCAACTGCTTCTAAGGGTATTTAAATCTCAACTTATTAATTTTGTGGGACTCTCCTCCTATTTTTCTATCCTTCTTTTCCAATCCCTAATCTACTTCCTTCTCTTAATCATCTTCCCTTGGTGGGTGGGTTATTCCTCATCCTATAATCTACCCACTCCTCTTTTTAATCATATTTTTCAATTCGTTTGTAAATTACATGTGTCCGTATTGTAGTTAGTAAATAGCCGTTTCCCTATACATTATTATCATTACAATTACGGGAAAATAACCTGAATGTTTCGTCTATTGTACTGTACTACCACTCCTTATCACCACTACTACCACCACCACCACCACAACAAGTTATATTTTTAAAATGTTATTTTCCGTTAGTTTAAGTAACATGTGCCTGTTCTGTAATAGTATTCATTATCATCCTTAAAACTAATGAATCCACCGGGCGAAGCCGGGCACTACTGCTAGTTCTCAATAAAGCAAGGAATAAATACAATACATTTCCAAAACCTGCTCCCCACAGGAAAACTCTTTAATTCGTCTTGTGAGAAACAATCCCAAGACATTTTAAAACATTTTAAAATCTATTTATAACATTATTTTACCATCACCAGATATTTTAGACATAGGAACTTTCGGAATATTATTTTACAGTATCATCAACTAAAACACACATTGTTACAGATGTTCTTTTAATACCTTTTATTAATGTTTTATCGCGGAAAAGGAAACCCCAAGGTAAATATTGATCGAGTGTGTTTATTCCTCGAAGAGGAACTGTCTGCCAACCACATACCTGAATGCATAGGAGCAGTAAGCTGAGTGACACTCCAATTATAGCAATACGTCTAAGAGAAACTATCTGTGCACAGTCTGTGTGGATAACTATGAGCTATAATCTGAGTGATATTAGCTCAAAGACACTCTTGTTTAGTCTATACCTTAGGTGTAGCGTGAGGGGAATCATCCGCTTACAGTGTGGTTGGAAACTAGGAGATAAAACTCGGTGATATTGTAACAGGCAAGCGGAGGTATTCTACTCACCTTGTCTATTGTGCTGTCTGCAGCTGTGGGTTAAAATAGCGTCTGGGACAGGACTTAGCAGCTCCGACTTTTATGTTTCACTATTGCCATTGGTGGTGACGTAGTGACAAGACAGGATATGAATTTTTGGTCTTTGAGATGATTGTAATTGATTTGAGGAAGTTGGAAATATATGTTCATCTTTAACTCTGAAAGAAAGTAACACTGGTGTCAGAAGTTGGGATTTGGTATTTGCAGCGAAAATAGCGTGTGGAATTTTAACGTGACTTCCAAGAAAGTAAGATTGAATAGATTGAATGTGGCTGATTTAATGCACGAGTTGGAGGAACATGATCAGGATACTTCAGGAACCAAAGCTGTATTGCAGTCGAGACTGATAGCGCTTTTAAAGGCAGAAGGTAAGGATGCCGGAAATATGTTGTTTGAAATAGCCGGTGACTTTAGTAACCTCGCAGTTTTGTTTAAGGAAACATTTTCTGAATTTGAAAAGAAAATTCTTGAGTGCTCCAACAATCAAGCCGAATATTGTAGGAGTTTGGAAGGTAAATAAAATTACGAATTGAGGCTTTTGAAGAGAAATCGACTTCTAATTGTAGGAATCTAGTAGCAGAATTAAAATCTGAACTAGAACATAAAGTTAGTGAGGATAAGAAAGGACTCGAACGAGTGGAAACGGATGTCGAAATCAAAATATCAGCAATATAAAATAAAATGCAATAGCTCCGGACGGAGATAACTCAGGCGCGATCAAACCCAGGTCAGAATTAGCTTATGGTTCGAGGATCATGCATCAAAAACCACCTACGTCCGATGGTAAAACTCCTTGGTATATGAAGCAATTTGAATCCACTGCTATTGCAAGTGGTTGGTCTAAGGAAGAGAAAGATATTGGACCTGTGATTGCTCTTCGTAGTGACGCGCTGAATATCCTACAGGCCATTCCATACAGTGAACAGAATGATTATGATTCCCTCCTGGTCCGATTGGAGATGCGGTATGGGTACAAGATTCCCCAAGAGGTGTATCATAGCCAACTACTCAACAGATGTTAGAAGCGTGGGGAGTCACTACAGGAATTTGAGGCATATATCGCACGTCTCGTTCAGATTGCGTATCCTTCTGCTAGGGATGACTTCGTTTCGCAGCTGTCTGTACAGTCTTTCGTAACAGGTTTGATAGATGAAGAACTGCAAAGTGCTCTACATATTGCACATCCAAAGACACTGAGTAATGCCTTAGCTCGTGCATTACAATTTAAAGCTGCTAAGAAAACAGCAATGGTAAAAGCTCGACTTCGAAAATTGGGCGAAGATGAGACATTAGACGAGAAAATGGAAATAATTATTACAAGAGTTCTTCCTGACATGGATCGCTCATCCCGAAGGCGAGTATTGCGTTGTTGGAACTGTGGAAACTTAGGCCTGTCCGAGGTCGTGGCAACGAGGTCACGAACGGTCAGGAAAACAAGAAAGGGCTGGTGCTAATGGGCAAGTTTCGCTAGGTGGCCCTATTTCTCCCGAAAGGAAGGTCCAGAATATGTCTCCTCCATGACATTTTAATAGTCTCTTTGTGGATGGAGAGATCACCGTGAACATCGACCTGGGTACTAATGTGATAAAACATCGAGTTTTAGTTGGTGATATTACAGAAGACGTCATTATAGGAATGGATGTAATGTCAAGAATTGATTTGACCGTAGACATAAAACAGAAGCGCCTGAGACTTGCAAACGAAGAAATCGTTCTTCGTGGAAAGAGAAATGAAACAATTATGATGGTTATGGATGATGATGGAGTCCTTTTCCCAAGCAGTGACACCTTCATTTTGCTACGGGTAGAAGACGTCGATCGATGGCTAACTGGTATAGTTGAACCTATGTCCGAAAAGAAAGTGTGTCGAGGGGTATTGGTTGGCAGAACCCTTGTCAATGTCATGGGGCTGACACTGGTCAGAGTGATGAACCTGAATTAATTCCTTGTGGCCTGGAAGAAGGGTACACAGTTGACCTGGTGCAACCCTGTTACCACGATTGTCCGAGAGGTTACCGTGAACAATATTCAGAAGTGTGGCGGCTTTCTCTCAAAGTTGATGAAGGACCTGAGATTGGACACACTAAGCTGATCCCAGAACGGGAGGCCAAATTTAGTGTGCTGCTTGCCAAGTATCAACATGTTCTTGCAATCGTAGTGTGCTCGTACGGTAGAACAAATGTCGTGAACCACAAGATAAGTTCAGGGAGTTCACCTCCTTTCATCAGCATCCACGACGCTTACCACTAGCGACACGACTAAAAGCCGAATGTATTATTTGCAACATGTCTAACCAAGGTGTAACTGAGCCGTCTAGTAGTCCATGGACTTCGCCTGTCGATTTTTTCCAGAGAAATGATGGATCAAAGAGATTCTGCATGGACTATTGGCAATTGAATAGCAAGACAGTCAAAGACAGCTACCCTTTGCCCATGACTGATGACACGCTGTATACGTTGTCGGGATCTCAGATATCTTCTATTCGTGACATAAAACGTGGTTATTGGCAAAGTAAAATCAAACCCCAAGGTAGAGAGAAGACCACGTTCTGTATTGGTACTGGACTCTGGCATTTTACAGCAATGCCTTTTGGACTTCGCAATACACCAGCTACGTTCGAGAGATTGATGGTGACAATACTGGGAGAGCTTTCGTGGAAAACTTGCCTCGTATACCTGGATGATGTGATAATAATCGGGAAGACGTTTGACGAACATCTATCGAACTTGGAGGGTGTGCTTAACCGATTACAAGGAACCAATCTCAAGCTGAACCCAATGGCATGCCAGCTATTCCAGGAAAAGGTCAAATACTGTACTGAACTCGAATTCTGCCCAGCTTAGGACCTTTGACCGAGCCGAGGTTCGAACGACTTGTGCACCATTGAAAGGAAAAATTGGAAATTTGGAATTAGAATAATTTAATAAATATATATGTATTATGGGATGCAAATGATGCATAATGAAAGTATTTTGGAGAAATTTGAAGCATTTTGAGGAATTTGTTATTTGGAAATATTCTGGTGAATGAGATTTTAACTAAGGAAGAGCTCGATCATTCGAAGCTGGATTTTGTACAAAGCTTCATGTTTGGCACGAGAAAACCAGTGTGGTTAGCAAGGCCATCATAACAAAGCATTGCACACGATCCGTGGAGAAGAGACCCAGGAGCCTTTTTTAGAATATTTCAACAGCCAATCAATTAATAGTACATAATTTTTGTGGGAATCGCTTTTATATAAATTTGGCAGATATTAAGAGAAATAAGCACATCTATAGGTGTAGAATGCAAAATTAAATGTATTTGTTTGAAGAGAAATATAAATTACTGGATAATAAAGCGAATTTGAGCATATTTCTAATAATATACATGTGTTGGATGCTAGTGAAGCGAAGCGAGGACTGACACGCGCCGCGAAGGAGAAGCGTGGCTAAACACTCTCTCATAGCGACTGGCCACGAACAGACGCGTTTCACGCACGCGCACAGCAAAGGAGCAGTTTTTGCACACAGCATTAGCCCAGACAATAACCACCGTTGTACCATCAAACAACCAAGGTATCGCCGATGAAGATGGGAAGAGAAGCCGACGAAACGCATTTACATTATTGGAGAGAACAGCGAGTATAAAAGCATTACAATTTTAGAACGAGTTTTCGCCTATAAGCAGCACTTCACACAGAAGAAATAACTAAGAGCATTATCTAGAGAAAGCAACGATATTGCTGCAACTATTTCAAATATAAATATACAGCAGTATTTCATTATAAGCTACATCACAGTCTACGAGATGGCAGAAATCATAAGTCGGGGAGGAGAAGCTTATTATACGTCTATTGAGGAAGAGATTATGAAGAACTAAGTAAAATGAAAGGAGGTTAATCTATACCGTGGATTGGGAGGTCAGAGTGACTCGGAAATTCAAGGATCGACACAACTACAACTGCACACCAACTTGCAGCATTCAGATATGAATTTCTACACCAAAAGCAAGATGTCCAACTTCACCAGGACGCGATGTCAACCCAGGACTTGCGGATCTACAATGGCGAGACCACTCTGCAGGACAGTGATAAGAAGACGAAGACCATTTGCAGCCGATCGAACTGGGAATCGCAGTTTCCAGGCCGCTGGCCGAGAAGAGGACGCAGCTACCGTTAGCAGCTCAAGCCGTGATGCAGAACAGGTGGCAAGCCAAGTGAGTTGGGGTCCACCGCAGCTGACGCAAGAGCTTGGCAGTAACTGGTTTCGTTGGGAGACGAACGATGACAGCTTCGACGCAACATCTAGGACAGCTGACTGAGGTATTCCATGGCTGTAGAAGACGTCTCAAGGTAGAACAACCGTTTGTTTCATGTCTGTAGTTTTGCTGTAGTAGTAGGGGTCCAATTTTGGAGTGACCAACATCATTTGTATGTTATTCTTATCTTTATTTTTTTGTCTTTTAATAGCTTAAATTTTAGAGTTTCATTGTCATTTTTGATACGTCTTCATGTGTCGTATGAGACGTTATTTAATTCATTTAACTTAGATTTGCGTTTCACGTAATTTTATTCTGAAGAAGACGTTGTATGACTCCCACTTTTGAACGATACTCGTTTTATAAAACGAATGCTTCGATAAGACTATGATAATTCGATAAAACTAAGATAAATCGATCATGCTTAGATAACTCGATTATTCGATTACATTGTATTTTGGAGAAGAGCGTAAATATTGACAAATTATAAGAACATTTAAACATGATAATTGTTATTAACAATGTCTATGCATAACAGCGAAAGTATTCATTTATATATTTATAAAGCATTGTTATCAAATAAAGCATAATTGTGAGATGCTATAATATTATGTAACAAACATTACGATGTTAATATACATCTGATATAATTATTTATAACAATTGGACTGCTATACAATTCCTATAGCGGAATACAACTTATTAGACAACTAGTTAGTCTAGAACTATTATATTACGAATATACACTATAAATTAGGATCATGGTATTGACAATTGAGGTCAAATGATGCCTATATTTATTAACAATTAAAGTATAAACATTGTTTAACTGAGATGAATAGACCAGGAGATATGTTAGTCTACCTGCGGTCTTGTATGTTAAAAACAACTTAAATATGAATTGTTCATATATTTAAACTTACACCAGAAGCGGGAGGATATGAATTTATTTTTATTAACCACTAAAAGAAAAGCGAACTACAAAGTAACATTGTTAACGTTTGGTAACATGAAAGAACAAGTTTATTATGGATCATAGAGAACGAAAAGCGCTAATGAAAGAAATAAGAAGTACTTTGTGAATTGTATTAATGTGAACGAACATGTAATTGTTGTAATTTGATGCACGAAGTTTATTAATGTAGTCAGTAGGTGATAGTTAGGAGTGCATTCTGAACGGTAACATACTCTAGTGTAGTTATCTAGTAAAATCACTCATTCTTCTATAAGTGTACAGCAAGATGGGATTTCAAGGAAGTAATGCCGTGCGGAGTTGTAAAGATTGTTTATAGAGAGGAAAGGAAGGATGTATGACATGTTTAGAGCGTAGTAAGACGCCTTTGATAAGTATTGTTCACTGTATTGCGGAAGGAAGGAATTGTTACAAGATGAGTGAAAGCGCTAACACAGAGGTTAGATGTTTGAATTGTTTATGTTTGAGAGTATTTGTAAATTATCCACGTAATGTATAGAGTCTTGTAGTAGTTTCGCATCGATCTTTATCCTATTGTTTTATTTATTGACACGACATTCCAAGCTGTATTTAACTTAATTGTTTGATACTCAGGCTTATTTTATTATGACACACCACTAGAAGTACCTGAGAATTTTATCGTTGGTAGAAGCATTGTTGGAGAACTGTAATTTATGTAACATAGACACTATGAAGCTGTCAGAGCGCGACTGACAGTGTTAATGGTAATTTTTAAACCCTGTGAAGCACGAGATTTGTAAATAATGTAAATATTTAAATCATATATTATTAATAACAAATGTATTAGAGTAGATAGTTACATTCTACGCACACCGTGTATAATGTAGGAATTTGAATTGTTAATTTCATTTTTCATGAGTGAACAGCTGATTTTAATCAGGCCATTTTCAATGACACAGCCACAGGGTGACTGTAAAGTTAAGTAAACATTTTATGAAACTTAATATCATTACATTACTGTAACAAGAATATTTAGATACACTTATCTTACAAATAGTAAATCTATTTGACGTCTGTGACAGTTAATTTTAACATGTTTAGTTATTCATGTTGATAGGGATTTTTAATTTATCTGTATTTGTTTGGAAATAAATCCCAGGCACTAGTTTTTGTTTGCCTGTTCGTTTTTTTATAAATCTGATCATCATTTCATTCTTGCGATCGACATGCGATAATACTGCGAATTGGTTACTAGAGTTCAAGTTAGTGTCAACGTTCACCGTTTACACCCGAGAGCCGAGATTCTTGTCCTACCATTTTGTGTTTAGGATAGTTTATTTCTATGTAAATGTGTAACTGATCGGTAGTGTTATTGCATGACCGGTATGCATCGAGGGTTCCCTAGTCATTATCCTAGTAGGGTAGCGTTGATCTACCTGGCTGGGTATCGACCTCCCTACAATCCTTTTCTATCTTTGCGGATATAGGCTATGGCTATACGTGATTCGGGTGCAGTACCTAGGACACATAGTTTCGAAACAAGGATTGGCTGTTGACCCAAAGAAGTCTCACGCAGTGAGGAAATGTCCTGTACCCAGGTATGTACATGAAGTTAGGAGCTTGTTGGGATTATGTTCCTACAATCGACGTTTGGTACTAAACCAGAATTACCTACCCTTTGCCTGTTGAAATCCCTCGATGGAAGCTGGATCGCAGGACCTAAAATCCCCGGCTAGAAAACCCCCCAGATACTACCAACAAGTGAAGGGAATAATAGGGTACATATAAATCCTAAACCAAGGCACACAAGAAAATTGCTCACAGAACACGAGAATCATGAAAAAGTCATCTCAGGAGTGTGGGGAATGCTTTCATCATTAATCGTTGCTTTAGCAAATTCAATGCGACCTCTTATTACCTCTATAAATCATCACACCGCACGATTAAAAATAAATAACAGATTTATTCAATAATTAACTGACGGAAAGTCAGTCGACAAAGTCCGAGAATGGACACATAAAGCACATAAAGCTATCCTCACTTGAATAGCATTTAAAAATAATGCAGCAAATGCAGCATAATTTCCCCTTGGACTGGACTGCACAAATAACCCTAATCATTCAATAAGATTTTACTATATGCATCAGATGATCTAACAACAAATATGAAACCCTAATGGATCATCTACATGGTTATTCCAGAATTAAAGTAAAATTACGCACAGAAATATTACCCTTTCATACATATTTACAATATAGTTACACTCCCTAACTTGTAAACGCCTTTAACTTAATAATCTTGCACCAACCATGCGTGCTTTCATCATTAATCGTTGCTTTAGCAAATTCAAGACTTAATTGGGTTCATCAACCGAGCAATTAAGCTGAGAAGAAGTATAATCCTAATTTATCCATCATTCTTTACTAATAATTTCAATTATTATTTTTATTATTATTTTCAATAATTATTCTGAATGATTATTGCTCTTATTAGCATTCTTTATTATATATGTTTAATTAATTATCAGTATTCTTATTTAAATACTCTTAATTAGACATAATCGCAGGAATAATTAGCTGGGGATGACAAGAGAGCATTAGGAGGCTTTACTATTTGTCATCCATAACTGGAATCATAAATTCATCAACTAACAATAATTACGAAGTCATTGAAAATGAAATTCATCATTAAAGATCATTAATATGGCGTAGTTTAACTATGATACTGTATTCATTTTAATAGTCATACATAACATCGACGATTGCTTATAATTGTGGATAATACCACCAACTTCACGAAGAGTATTTCTTTGAATATATTTTACACATTTTGCTCACATTTGCATAATAGATTCACATTTACTTCATTATGTACTTCAATATATATATTACCACTAACGTTCACAGACGTTTAATAGCCATATATCACCCCATGGTGGGTGAGTGGATAGCGTGTCAGTCTAATAACCCCAAGAGTAGGGGGCTACTAGGAGTTCTACATGGGTTGGTTTTTTAGTTTTTGCACCAATGCTTCAGTGCCAAGTTGCAACAATGTTGGGCGCTGGCACTTTTACCGACGGTTGCTGCCCTGCATCCCCTCCCTCAGAGCACATGACCTCACCCGTCCTCACTATCGCTCATGCGCAGTCGTGCCTGTTAGATGAGCAGTGTGAGACCTGCGCTCGGGAAAGACAGTCGCAATGTTTTCCAAGCAGGAGCAGAGAACGTGGATAAAAATTCAGTGTGCTAGGGGTCGCAGTGCTAAACAGTGTCACCGAGGATTGCAGGAAAAATGCGGTGCAGCTGCGTTACCGTTCAGAACGGTAGCAAGATGGGCTGCAGCCTTTTGAGATGGGCGGGAACGTGTGGAGCACATGCCTCGATCTGGTCACCCACCAGTAAGTGATGCCAGTGTACAGATGGTGTCCGCGTTAGTAGAGATGGATCGGAATGTAACGATTCGTCAATAAGAGCAAGATACCGGACTGGCGCATTCAACTGTCCTCCACATCCTGAAGGACTTAATGAAAATTAGGAAGATTGCGTCCAAATGGGATCCGCATGACTTAACCGACATGCACAAATGGCTGCGATATGACGCTTGTCGTATGCACTTGCAGCGTTATGAGCGCGAATGAGAGGCCTCCTTACGGCGTATCATAACCATTGACGAGACGTGGGCCAGATCTTATGAGCCCCAGTTAAAACGCCAATCGAAGGAGTGGCGGCACCACGGATCACCACGGAAACAAACAGTTCAACCTTCTCCCACCAATGTGAAAGTAATGTTGATTCTTTGCTATGATTAGGATGGTGTGATCATTCACCATACTGTTCCCCGAGGGCAAACCGTTAATGCGGCGTACTATTGTTCGTTTCTGCAAGACCATCTCCGAGGAGCTCTGAGAAGGAAACGGCGCCACCACATGGTTACACCGCCCATCGTTCTGCATGACAATGCTAGGGCAAACACAGCAGGCGTTGTGTCGGCATTGTTGGATCGCTGGGGCTGGCAGGTCCTCTATCACCACCCATATTCTGCGACATCAGTCCCTGCGACTATGATCTCATCCCGAAGATGAAGATGACAATGCGCGGGTAGCGCTTCCGTACCATTGAAGGAGTTAAGCAGGCTGCCGAGCCCTCTCTTCGTACCATCAATAGATTGGGCAGTGCCAACGGGATCCAACGACTTCCGCATCGCTTGGAACACGTTGTACGCAACGGTGGGGACTACATCGAGGGCCTGTGAAACTTGGAACCATCTAAGTGAGTTATTAATCCAGTTATAACTAAGGTGCCAAAACTAAAAAACCAACCCATGTATTACACTCTGGAACATACATGCCCTTACTACTAAGCCTCAGCCATGTAATATTTGCGAAAGCTCGTGAACCCAAGGTCGGATGTTGACAAATGAGGTGTCGTTGGACTCGAGCTGACGTCCTCTTTGCTATGGTCGACTCGTTATATTTTTTTGAAAATTTTTGTTTTCGAAGATAGGCGATAGTTTGAAAACCAAACATGATAGAATGTTGTTCAATGGCTCAAACGAACGGTCTCTGTGATCTTTATTTTTCATTATGAAACTTATTTTATTTTTATGTTTTTTTGAAAACAGTCCAATATTGAATTCCTATATGTCGGAAACTAGAAATTCTACAAAAATGTTAGTTTGACATAAATGAATGGCCTTGACCCCATCGACCCGCAAAATAAATTTCAAGCCTTTAGGACTAAAACTGCAGTAGTGGAGTAGTGACAGTTCTATTACACTCTAGAACCCTTATTGCCACACTACTAAGCCTCAGCATTGTAATATTTGTCAATATCTCTCGAACGCATGGTACTATTTTTACAAATGAGGTGTCGTTGGACTCGGGCTGACAGGGGCTTTGCTATGGACCACTCGCTATATTTTAAAAAAAAATTGGAAACTAGAATTTGGGGTAAAACTTTTTTTGTGATTTTTTGCTGATATCTCACGAACCAATAAGCCTAATGACGTGTACGAGGTGAAATTTTTTTCGTCGCGTTGTCCTCTTGCCGATGATGTTCATGTTGTGGAGGAATAAAAAACCATTTTGAGGTAAAACCGTGATTTTAGACAATTTGCTCTATCTCGCAAACCAATAACGCTAGAAACGTGTACGAGGTGTCCTAGGACTCATGCTAACGCCCCCTTTCGAATGTGGTAAGTATGTTTTTCCAAAAAATTCACAAAGGTCCTAACGCCATACATGTTGAAAAAAAATTTGTTTTACCTGTTTATAGTGTTCATGAAGCGTGGTGGTTGAGAGAGATGATACTGCTGGGTGTTTGTGTTTCAACGAACCTGTCGCTAACCACAATGGCCATGCTTAATAGAACAATCGATATTTTGGTGGGTCGGTTTATGACAGAGCGAGGGTTCGTTTTTTTGATCTTTCCTCTGGCAGATCGATGGAGGCTAATACTTGAAAATGTGTGAAGCATGCTAAGATTTTTTACCCCCGAAGAGAGCCTTTAACGTGTAAACGGTGATGAGAACTTGGTTCTATGTTGGTCGAAGCGAGTACAGAAAACAAACTTGCAAAGGAGCAGACGAGCAGGAGGTGAATGTCACTTCAGCTTATTGGAATGCGCTGATCAGACTTGGCATCAGGTGCAATGGAAAATGACAAAGACGCTGAGGACACTTGAAGGTGAAATAATCTAACAACCGTGATGGTAGGGGAGTGCGAAATGCATGCATACACGCGTGAAATAACATGTACGCTAAACAAGTAACATCCTGTCTTGCTTCGTACGTGACAAAATGCAAGTTCATGTGAAATTTGATCTGGCACAGGTGTTCACCTTGGGCGTTAGCTGTCCACGTGACCGATAACAGAATGTTCAAAGCGTGGAAAAAATGATTATACATGCAACGTAACATATATAGAGACATGTCGTTATCATTTCCACTATCACTTAGGTGACTACCTTTGAACACACTGCGTTGCGTGAAACCCCTGGTCTTGTTTAACAGTTTTGGTGTTGGGGGAAAATACTTAACCTTGTTGTGGGGTAGGTATTTATTTATATATTTATTCATTTATATATTTATTGATTTATATATATTTACAAGCAATTATTTATTGATTAGGTAATTAATGATTTTATTTATTTATTTGCAGATAACCGGTATTCCTTACATATCTGAGAAAGAAGAAACCATTGTACTTTTGAGCCCACTAGAAGGAAACAACAACAAGCCACTGCAAGTGAAGGTGAGATCATTTTTTTAAACTAACTTGTTTCATTTTTTGTTTCATATTTTATTTTAAGAAATGCATGTATTAACCTAAATTTAGGTATTTATAGCGTTTTATTTTATTTTCAGGAACTTGGAAATAAAAGCCGTACCGCTGTAGCAGTTGCTGAAAACCCGAGACGCAGTAGAGCGAAACCATTATTTCCAGGCAATGAACTATTGAAAACTCAGGTAAGCCTAACTTAAAATGCTATTGCATTTTACCACTACTGAAAAAAACTCTTACACAAAAAATTCATTACCTGTACATGACTGGGACAATGATTGCTTTATTGATTAATAGCTATGTTGTTGTTCACTGGGAAAAGTACAAGGCCATGTTGGATTTTCTATAAACAAAAATTTAAATTGAATTTATGGGTGGTTCCCTATGGACTCAACGAATATCCACAGGATTGAACATGATAATGTGAACAAAATGACATGACATTCATTTTTGTTTATATATTGGTTAAAGGGGGGATGTAAATGACTGTAGCTTTATAAAAAGAAAATAAGTACATGGGTTAGTGCCAACATACAGTTTATTTTTAATGGTGTTTTGATATATTAATGCCAATTAACGTTAACGTTTATTTACAAGTATTGATTGATTGATCGATTGATTGATTGAGTTTTAGGTTATTTTGTTTGCTTTTAGGTGTCGTCATGTGCCATTAACGTAATGAACAGACAGTGAACAAGCATGCATTATGCTTTGATGTACTCTGTGCTCTTGTGCAACGTTAATAACTTACAATAAGAAAAAGTTTTATTATAACTCATGGCGTTAGTACCAAATACAACAAGTGAGCAAGTTGGTTTAACACGTGGGTTAAATTAAAAATCAGAACATGATCGTTGGTTAACATTTGAATCCTGGTCTGTAGGCTTTTTGTCAACACATAAATTTGCAAAAGCCGTTTTTTTTTACTTGAACCGAGAAGATGTGGTGCGCTGTCTGTTTTATCGTATTGAACTTTCACACTGGGAAGAAGGGGATGATCCCTTTAGAGACCATTTGCGATGGTCTCCTCATCGTCCTTACATGCTTGGAAAACAAGTGGGTAACCTACCAGTGTATTCATTTTACCGAACCACAAGGCCATTGGCCGGTACTTACGTTGCTGAATTACAAATAAATGATAAAAATAATGATGTATTACCAGCCAACGGTAGTGTCGATATATGTGGTCCATATGCCATAGACAGTGTTGAATTGGCGTGTGCTTTTGAAAAACTGGGAGTTTGCAAGACTAAAGCACTAGCACACCCAGAGTACAGCTCTGTTGAAAAACATTTAGAATCTTATAAAAATGTTTGGCCATTAATATTAAAACACCTTACCAAACAGCTAAGTGAAGCTGGATTTTTTATACTGGTGAAGGGGATAAAACAATATGTTTTTAATTTGGATTTGCTTTAATGGATTGGAAAATGGCTGATGACCCTTTTGTGCAACACGCTCGCTGGTTACCAAACTGTAAATACATGCTGTTGCTAAAGGTCAGGAATTTGTGAACACTATTCGTAAAGAAAACGTGATTGCAGCACAAGACATAAAAGTGCTCTTAGAGTTAGAACACGCGGAGCAAATACATGAGGCTGAAAGAAAAGACTTGTCTTACGAACAGATACAAAAATGTGACCAACAATTATGTAAAATTTGTTATCAAGATGAACTAGGTGTTGTATTTTTGCCTTGTGGACACTTGATAGCATGTGTCAAGTGTTCATTATAACTTAACACTTGTGCTATATGCACAAAAGTAGTATCTGCTACAGTTAGGGCATTTCTTGCATTACTAGCATAATTTATTAGCAATGCATAGTGCAAAATCCATAATTGCACAATATTATTAAAGCTGTTTCAGAGAGTAATAGATCTGTTTTCGTTTTGTTTATAGACTACTACAATGAATGTTTTGAATGTTGTGGGACAATCGTGTGGCTTAGAGACAAAGAAGCTCAGCGAATTGCCAACGCATATTCCATTCCGCATTATCAAGTTTCGGAAATTGAAAACAGAATATGGTGATCGTGTACTTTGTGTATGTGAAAACTTTGAGACATTTCTGCCTATACGGTTTAATGATATGTCGGAGAGTGTTTTTGATGAAGTCAATAATGCTGTGCAACATGTACACTTAATGTATGAAGGTTTTAAAAACAATAGGTGCATGGTTCGTTTTCATTAAATAAAAAAAACAAATGTCAAATAATAATAATGGAAGATATAAATGATGACAATGGACTGAAAGAAAAATATGTGTATAGAATAATAATGTTTAAAATTTTAGTATTGTCTTAAAAAATATTATCATGAAACCAAAAACATGTATATAAAATTTGTAAATAAATGCAAAATGATGCTACAATGCTCTTTTATTTTATACAAAGTTAGTATATTTAACATTGCAGAGTATACATGATTATGACAAGAGATGCACACTGATTACAAGCCTTTCTCTCTTTACAATAGTCTTATATAGTTTTAAACACAAGGCTTGTTGTAGATCATTTTATAGCAATGTCCATTCACTGTTGTTTTCGAAAACTGGGGAAGCCGCAATGGTGGCATAGGCATAAAAACCTTTTTGTTATTACTATTTAGTCATTTTGATCCTCTTGCATATCAAGAGCAGATGACCTAGTTGTTCCACTCTCTAAAACGACAACAACAACAACACTACCTCTTTCATAGTTTGTGATGTTGATGGCTCTTGCGACGAGGAAGATGGATTAAAAATAACTTTTAGAACAGGGGTTAAACGTTGCTCATTAAACAATGCACTATTTTAGTAGCAGTATCGTTTTCTCGATTTCTTGTCGACCGCAACTGTGTTTCATGCAGTACACTACATGGATGATCACTGACACTTGTAACTTCTCTACTTTTACTTTGTAGGTCACCACGACAATATTTGGAACGTTGTTTTGAACAACGCCAAATAACAGTTCCATTTTTATTGGTTCGTTTCACAATATATGAATATCCTTTACAGTATGCATAAGGCTTACCATACCTAGTCACTGATACTTCCATGTCAACTGTCAAGCATAGACTAAGCTCTAGTAAATTCAACTTGGTAATAAGAATAATAGTTTAATGTGATAGCAAATATGGATCCAAAAATTTCAGGTAAAAGTGGAAGCAAATAAGCAAATATAAGAACCAAGGGTGGGGGTAAAAGTGGTCGCAAAGTGGTAGACCCATTACACAATAATTTCAGCACGACGAAGCTCTTGTTCAATTTTCTTTGATTCCCCAATCGTGACCGGTATGCCCAGCTTGTTTTAAAGAATGCAAGTGTCGAAGCCGTTGAATTAGCTTACTGGTTTGTTCCAGTATACAAATTTAACAAATGAATTTTTAGGTGTAAACAAAGCATTACCATTATCATCATCATCATCATCATCATCATCATCATCATTATCATCATCATTATCATCATGACCATCATGATTATTACTATATAGTCCTTTTTGATCCTCTTGCAATACCACTTTATTTATAGTCTGTGTTGATTTTGATAGTGTTGAAGGTTTCTTGGACGTTGACAACTGTCTTAACATGACTTTTTGAGGACATGATAAGTCCTTTTGAACAAACACTGCACTATCTTTAGCCGCAATATCGTTTTCTTGAACTTGCTTTTTAGCATTTTGATAATTGTTTGTAAACAGCAAGCGTTGTTCGTTTGGAGCACTACATTGATGAACACTCACACTTAAAAACCTTCCATTTTTACTTTTCAGATTGCCTCGACATTTTGTTGACCTTTCTTTTGAGCATTGCCAGAATATTATTCCATTCACATTCTGACGATTATAGTTATAAGAGTAGCCTTGATAGAGTGCACGTTGCCTACCTTTGTTGGTTGTAGTAAGTTCTAGAGTAGTAACTGACCTGTCAGTACGTTGTTCACATTACAAAGGTTACAACTGTCTTGCTGATGGAGTGACCTAGCATAAGCTTATATATTGGCTTAAGCATTGGCTTTTGTGTTGGCTTTTTGTGTTGGCTTTTCGTGTTGGCTTTCCGTGTTGGCTTTTTGTGTTGGCTTTTGTGATGGTTTTTTGTGTTGGCTTTTTGTGTTGGCTTTAGTATTGGCTTTTGTATTGGCTTATTTGGCAAGTTATTTTTGTCAATGTATTTAGTGGATTTTTTGGTGTTGGAAAGTAGTTGAAAGAGAGGGAATATTTAAAGACTTAATCTCAGCTCACTAACCTAACCTAACCTAACCTAACTTCACCTAACCTAACCTAACCTTTCAACTCTCAGATGTTAATTAAATTCTGTGCATAGTCGAGGTGGAACCCAAGACCTCAGAGGTAAAAACCAATTATTTTTGATGGCTTATTTTGGTAACTTATTTTGATGGCTTACCTAACTTTACTTAACCTAACCTAACCTCAGCTCACTTTGGATATTACTAGTAAGTGTTCATATCCTCCGCTAGGTAGGATGCTATTAGTACAGGTAGTGCACGTATTTACCGCTAGGTCGCGGAAACATACTTTGCGTGTTGCACGTTACACTTGTGAAGTTTAGCCGCATGCAAGACGTGCTTGTATAAGTTCTCTATTTAAACTCAATATACAATTAACCACTAAATGTTCAGAACTAACATGTATAGCCATGTTTAGGGTATATAGGAGACCCTTAGCAAGAAAGGCTGTCTCACCCACTAGTGTACAGCTTTGTCATACGCAGTATGCACTTGTTGGCAGAAAACAACAACAACAACAATTTGAGAAAGCCAACAAATTATCCATTAATGTATTTAAAGGAAGCAGTTTGTTGTTGGCTTTCTCAAATTGTTGTTGGTGTTTTCTGCCAACAGGTGCTTACAGCGTATGACAAGGCTGTACACTAGTGGGTTAGACAGCCTTTCTTGCTAAGAGTCTCCTATATACCCTAAACATGGCTATACATGTTAGTTCTGAACATTTAGTGGTTAATTGTATATTGAGTTTAAATAGAGAACTTACACAAGCACGTCTTGCATACGGTTAAACTTCGCAAGTGTCACATGCAACACGCAAAGTATGTTTCCACTACCTAGCGGTAATTACGAGCACTACCTGTACTACTAGCATACTACCTAGCGGAGGATATGAACACTTACTAGTAATATCCAAAGTGAGCTTAGGTTTGGTTAGGTTAGGTTAGGTAAAGTTAGGATAGCCATAAAAACAAGTTACCAAAATAATCCATCAAAAACTAATTGGATTTTACCCCTGAGGTCTTGGGTTCCAACTCGACAATGCACAGAATTTAATTAACATCTGAGAGTTGAATGGTTAGGTTAGGTTAGGTGAAGTTAGGTTAGGTTAGTGAGCTGAGGTTAAGTCTTTAAATATATCCTCTGTTTCAACTACTTTCCAACTCCAAGAAAAAAATCCACTAAATACATTGACACAAATAACTTGTCAAATAAGCCAATACAAAAGCCAATACTAAAGCCAACACGAAAAGCCAACACAAAATGCCAACACAAAAGCCAACGCATAAGCCAATATATAAGCTTATGGTAGGTCACTCCATCAGCAAAACAGTTGTAACCTTTGTAGTGTGAAAATCGTACTGACAGGTCAGTTACTACTGTGGAACTTACTACAACCAACAAAGGTATGCAACGTGCACTCTATCAAGGCTACTCTCATAACTATAATCGTCTGAATGTGAATGGAATAATATTCTGCCATGCTCAAAAGAAAGGTCAACAAAATGTCGAGGCAATCTGAAAAGTAAAAATGGAAAGGTTTTAAGTGTGAGTGTTCATCAATGTAGTGCTCCAAACGAACAACGCTTGCTGTTTACAAACAATTACCAAAATGCTAAAAAGCAAGTTCAAGAAAACGATATTGCGGCTAAAGATAGTGCAGTGTCTGTTCAAAAGGACTTATCATGTCCTCAAAAAGTCATGTTAAGACAGTTGTCAAGGTCCAAGAAACCTTCAACACTATCAAAATCAACACAGACTATAAATAAAGTAGTATTGCAAGAGGATCAAAAAGGACTATATAGTAATAGTCATGATGGCCATGATGATAATGATGATGATAATGATGATGATAATGGTAATGCTTTGTTTACACCTAAAAATTCATTTGTTAAATTTGTATACTGGAACAAACCCGGTAAGCTAATTCAACGGCTTTGACACTTGCATGCTTTACAAAAAGCTGGGCATACCGGTCACGATTGGGAAATCAAAGAAAATTGAACAAGAGCTTCGTCGTGCTGAAATTATTGTGTAATGGGTCTACCACTTTGCGACCACTTCTACCCCCACTCTTGGTTCTTATATTTGCTTATTTGCTTCCACTTTTACCTGAACTCTTTGGATCCATATTTGCTGTCACATTAAACTATTATTCTTATTACCAAGTTGACTTTACTAGAGCTTAGTCTATGCTTGACAGTTGACATAAAAATATCAGTGACTAGGTATGGTAAGCCTTATGCATACTATAAAGGATATTCATATATTGTGAAACGAACCAATAAAAATGGAACTGTTATTTGGCGTTGTTCAAAGCAACGTTCCAAACATTGTCGTGGTGACCTAAAAAGTAAAAATAGAGAAGTTTTAAGTGTCAGTGATCATCAATGTAGTGTACTGCATGAAACACAGTTGCCGTCGACAAGAAATCAAGAAAACCATATTGCTACTAAAAATAGTGCATTGTTTAATGAGCAACGTTTAACCCCTGTTCTAAAAGTTATTTTTAATCCATCTTCCACGTCGCAAGAGCCATCAACATCACAAACTATGCAAGAGGTAGTGTTGTTGTCGTTTTAAAGAGTGGAACAACTAGGTCATCTTCCCTTGATATGCAAGAGGATCAAAATGACTAAATAGTAATAACAATAAGGTTTGTATGCCTATGCAACCATTGCGGCTTCCCCAGTTTTCGAAAACAACAGTGAATGGACATTGCTATAAAATGATCTACAACAAGTCTTGTGTTTAAAACTATATCAGACTATTGTAAAAAGAGAAAGGCTTGTATTCAGTGTGCATCTATTGTCGTAATCATGTATACTCTGCAGTGCTAAATATACTAACTTTGTATAAAATAAAACAGCATTGTAACATCATTTTGCATTTATTTACAAACTTTATATACATGTTTTTGAAGCCTCCGTGGCTTAGGCGGTAGCACGCCAGCCTCTCCCGCTGGGTCCGTGGTTCAAATCCCGGTCACTCCATGTGAGATCTGTGCTGGACAAAACGGAGGCAGACAGGTTTTTCTCCGGGTACTCCGGTTTTCCCTGTCACAATTTCATTCCAGCAACACTCTCCACTATCATTTCATTTCATCTGTCATTCATTTAATCATTGCCCCCAGAGGAGTGCGTCAGGCCTCGGCAGCCGGCACAGTTCATATCCTCGCCGCTAGATGGGGGCTTCATTCATTCCATTCCTGACCCGGTCGGAGACTGGAAGCAGGCTGTGGATTTTCATTTTCATATACATGTTTTTGGTTTCATGATAATATTTTTAAGACAATACTAAAAACTAAAACATTATTATTCCATACTCATATTTTTCTTTCAGTCCATTGTCATCACTTATATCTTCCATTATTGTTATTTGACATTTGTTTTTTTATTTAATTAAAACGAACCATGCACCTATTATTTTTAAAACCTTCATAAATTAAGTGTACAGGTTGCACATCATTATTGACTTCATCAAAAACACTCTCCGACATATCATTAAACCGTATAGGCAAAAATGTCTCAAAGTTTTCACATACACAAAGTACGCGATCACCATATGTTCTTCTTCTTCTTCGTATCCCTTGTGCCTTCAAGCGTCGGGGTAGCCAAGTTCTGTCCATCTCTGCCACTCCGATCTATTTTCACACAATCTCTTCATTTCCAGCATTGTTTTTCCTCGATTCTGTCCGATTTTCTCAATTCTGTCATCCCTAGTGGTACAGGGTCTTCCTCTTCCTACTCTCCCTTCCACTCGCATTTCAAAAACCTGCTTCGCTTTTCTCTCTTGTTCTATCCTCCTAACATGTCCATACAACTTCAACTGACGTTCCTCAATCACCATACTTATCGCCTTCTTTTGTCCTGCTTCTTCTCTGATTCTCTCATTCTGGATCCTATCCCTTCTAGTCCTCCCCACTGCTCGCCTTGTATACTTCATTTCAGTGGCTGTGATCTTACTGAGATGCTTGTCTTGCAGTGCTAAACTCTCTGTGCCATATAGGGTGATCGGGGCCATAACCGTGTTGTAAATCTGCATTTTGTTCTTGATGCTTATCTCATTCTTCCCTACTATTGTATTATTCATCTGATAGTAGGCTGAGATGGCTTTTTTTAGTTCTATTGAGTACCTCTTGCTCTATTTTCCCATCACTACTTAATATGGTGCCAAGATATTCAAAAGTTTCTAATTTTTCGAGAGGTCTTCCTCCACAAATTATGTCAAGTTGTTGTTCCTGTGTGTCCAGTTTTGAGACCCACATTACTTTGCTTTTATCTGTATTCACTACCATTCCTTTCCTTTCCAATTATTCATACCATTCCACTACGGCCTGCTGAAGTATTTCTGGTGTATCAGCAATCCCTATTATATCATCTGCATAGAGGAGTGCTTGCAAGTATACAGGTCTTAGTCTCCACATACCAAGCTTGGTCCTATGGGTTCGCCGCTTACATATTTTTGCTATTTCATTCAGGACGATATTAAACAGTAGAGGGCTGAGGCTATCACCTTGTTTTACTCCTCTCTCCATTTGGAATTCTCCAGACATTTCACCATCTATACGAACTATTCCCACAGGTTGCTGGTATACACTCTTCACAGCATTTAGCAGTCTCATTGGTACCTTCTTCGCTGCCAGTGCCTCCCATATGCTCTGCCTCGGTACAGAGTCAAAAGCTGCCTTCAGGTCTAGAAACGCAAGGTACAGGTCACGGTTTTTGGCAATGCTGTTCTCTATTACTGTTCTAATTGTGTAGATGTGATCTGGTGTCTGACGTCCTGGCCTAAAAGCTGCCTGCTCCTCTTCAATGTCATTTTCCACCACCTTCCTAAGTCTCCTTTCCAGCGCCCGAGTGTAGATCTTGTACGCTACAGATGTTAGACAGATAGCCCTGTAATTATTACAGTCGTAGCTGTTCCCTTTCTTGTGCAACGGGATAGTTAGATTTTTCTTCCATTCCTCTGGTATTCTGTTCTCTTCCCACATTCTCATAAACAGCTTAGTAAGTTGCTTTACTATCTCAACACCTCCATATGTGATTAACTCTGGAGAAATTCCATCAGGACCTGCTGCTTTCCCAGTCTTAATTTGTTTAATTGCCATTGTGACCTCAATTTCTTCTATTTTCCCTGCTATTTCTGGATTTTGCACATCTTCATGTGGTCCATAAACAATCCCATCCTCTTGCTCTGCCGCATTTCTCTGGAACTTCTCCTCATAGTGTCTTCTCCACTTCTCTGATGCTAGGTTATTCCCATTCTTGATTGTCCTAGTCTGCTTTCCATACTTCCCTCTTATAGACTTCATGGTTTTCCAAAAGCTTCTTGTATTCTTCTCTCTAGCTTTGCTTTTAACCATATTCCCAAACTCTTCGCAAGATTTTCTCTTAGCTTCCTTCACCACTCTTTTCGTTTCATCCCTTATTTTGATGTATTCTTGCCTGTTTTCTTCCGTAGGACATCCTATGTATCTTTTCCATGCTTCTTTCTTGCTCTTTACCTTCTCCTTCACTTCTTCATTCCACCAACTTGTTCCTTTCTTTCTGGTATCTACCACTGCCTTTCCACACACTTCTTCTGCTGACTTTAGCAACACTGATTTGATGTCATTCCACATTGATTTCTTCACTTCCATTAAGGGCCGATAACCTAGATGTTAGGCCCCTTAAACAACAATTATCATCATCATCATATCACTTCCATTAGTTCTTATTTGCATCTTCTACTTCACTAATTCTGCATACTGGGACCTTTTCTCTTCTTTTTGAAGTTCCTTTAATCGGATCACCTCAAACCTTTTGGTTCTTGGTTGGATTGGCCTCTTGAATCTGGTGTCCAATACCAGTAATCTGTGATCTGTAGCTAGTTCTGTTCCTCGTATGACCTTCACATCCATGATGTTATTCCGTATGCCATGAGGGTACATAAAGTAGTCTATAACACTCCTAGCATTTCTACCTTCAGCCTCAAAAGTTATCTTATGTACTTCTTTATGGGGGAAAAATGAGTTCCCCAATAACAATTGATTTTCAATGCAGAATTCTATAAGTCGCCTGCCATTTTCATTCAGCGTCCTCTCTCCACCATGATTGCCCATGCTTACATGTGCTATTCTCTTATCCTGGCCTGTTCTTGCATTTAGGTCCCCTCCTATCAATACATGGCATCCATTCGCAACCTCTTTGTCCACGGTCCTTTGAGTTGAACATAAAACTCCTCTTTATCGAGTAAGTTGGTGTCTTCTGTTGCGGCGTATGTTTGTATGAAGGACACTTTCATCTCTAAGTCAAGGTTAATAACCATTATTCTCGAGTTTATTGGTTGCCATCCACTCACTTTGGTTTCAGTCTGCTCGCTGGTGACTATGCCCACACCTTCCTTTGCCCTACTGTCCTTCCCAACCCCAGAATATCCCAAAACATACCGTTCTTGTAATATCTTCATTCCACTTCCTTTTTTCTTCACCTCACTAAGTCCCAATACTTCCAGTTTATGACTTTTTATTTCCTGTATTAACTCTACATCTCTTCTAGCGATTGTCTTGATATTCCATGTACCAAATCTCATATTCCGTTTCCATTGCGGTCGTTGTCGTCGTGTAGATCCGTCCAATCCGAGGCTACTGTTGTTGCTTTGAAACATTTCTACCCCCACATGGGTGATTAGCCAAATGTGAAGTGGTTTGTTGGGTTGCCTTCCCAACCTCCTTATTGATGTCCCCAGGAGACAGGGTGGCCCAGTTATACCCCCAGGCACCGGGTACCCATTTTCGTCGCCTCTTAAAACACGCATGGGCTACGGTGGGACAGTTCTAAACCCCGGTCATCACACGGGGGCAAAGTACACGATCACCATATGCTGTATTTAATTTCCGAATCTTGATAATGCGGAATGGAATATGCGTTGGCAATTCGCTGAGCTTCTTTGTCTCTAAGCCACATGATTGTCCCACAGCATTCTAACATTCATTGTAGGAGTCTATAAACAAAACAAAAGCACATCCATTACACTCTAAAACAGCTTTAATAATATTTTGCAATTAGGGATTTTGCACTATGCATGGCTAATAAAATATACTAGTTATGCAAGAAATGCCCTAACTGTAGCAGATACTACTTTTCTGCATATAGCACAAGTGTTAAGTTCTAATGCACACTTGACACATGCTATCATGTGTCCACAAGGCAAAAATACAACACCTAGTTCTTCTTGATAACAAATTGCACATAATTGTTGGTCACACTTTTGTATCTGTTCGTAAGACAAGTCTTTCCTTTCAGCCTCATGTATTTCCTCCGCGTGTTCTAACTCTAAAGGCACTTTTATGTCTTGTGCTGGAATCACGTTTTCTTTACGAATAGTGTTCACAAATTCCTGACCTTTAAGCAGTTTGGTAACCAACGAACGTGTTGCACAAAAGGGTCATCAGTCATTTCCCAATCCATTAAAGCAAATCACAATAAAAACATATTGTTTTTATCCCCTTCACCAGTATAAAAAAATCCAGCTTCACTTAGCTGTTTGGTAAGGTGTTTTAATATTAATGGCCAAACATTTTTATAAGATTCTAAATGTTTTTCAACAGAGCTGTACTCTGGGTGTGCTAGTGCTTTAGTCTTGCAAACTCCCAATTTTTCAAAAGCACACGCCAATTCAACACTGTCTATGGCATATGGACCACATATATCGACACTACCGTTGGCTGGTAATACATCATTATTTTTATCATTTATTTGTAATTCAGCAACGTAAGTAGCGGCCAATGGCCTTGTGGTTCGGTAAAATGAATACACTGGTAGGTTACCCACTTTGTTTCCAAGCATGTAAGGACAATGAGGAGACCATCGCAAATGGTCTCTAAAGGGATCATCCCCTTCTTCCCAGTGTGAAAGTTCAATACGACAAAACACACAGCGCACCACATCTTCTCGGTTCAAGTAAAAAACCCGGCTTTTGCAAGTTTATGTGTTGACAAAAAGCCTACAGGCCAGGATTCAAATGTTAACCAACGATCATGTTCTGATTTTAAATTTAACCCACGTGGTAAACCAACTTGCTCACTTGCTGTATTTGCTACTAACGCCATGTGTTATAATAAAACTTTTTCTTATTGTAAGTTATTAACGTTGCACAAGAGCACAGAGTACATCAAAGCATAATGCATGCTTGTTCACTGTCTGTTCATTACGTTAATGGCACATGACGACACCTAAAAGCAAACAAAATAACCTAAAACTCAATCAATCAATCGATCAATCAATCAATCAATCAATCAATACTTGTAAATAAACGTTAACGTTAATTGGCATTAATATATCAAAACACCATTAAAAATAAACTGTATGTTGGCACTAACCCATGTACTTATTTTCTTTTTATAAAGCTACAGTCATTTACATCCCCCCTTTAACCAATATATAAACAAAAATGAATGTCATGTCATTTTGTTCACACTATCATGTTCAATCCTGTGGATATTCGTTGAGTCCATAGGGAACCACCCATAAATTCAATTTAAATTTTTGTTTATAGAAAATCCAACATGGCCTTGTACTTTTCCCAGTGAACAACAACATAGCTATTAATCAATAAAGCAATCATTGTCCCAGTCATGTACAGGTAATGAATTTTTTGTGTAAGAGTTTTTTTTCAGTAGTGGTAAAATGCAATAGCATTTTAAGTTAGGCTTACCTGAGTTTTCAATAGTTCATTGCCTGGAAATAATGGTTTCGCTCTACTGCGTCTCGGGATTTCAGCAACTGCTACAGCGGTACGGCTTTTCTTTCCAAGTTCCTGAAAATAAAATAAAACGCTATAAATACCTAAATTTAGGTTAATACATGCATTTCTTAAAATAAAATATGAAACAAAAAATGAAACAAGTTAGTTTAAAAAAATGATCTCACCTTCACTTGCAGCGGCTTGTTGTTGTTTCCTTCTAGTGGGCTCAAAAGTACAATGGTTTCTTCTTTCTCAGATATGTAAGGAATACCGGTTATCTGCAAATAAATAAATAAAATCATTAATTACCTAATCAATAAATAATTGCTTGTAAATATATATAAATCAATAAATATATAAATGAATAAATATATAAATAAATACCTACCCCACAACAAGGTTAAGTATTTTCCCCCAACACCAAAACTGTTAAACAAGACCAGGGGTTTCACGCAACGCAGTGTGTTCAAAGGTAGTCACCTAAGTGATAGTGGAAATGATAACGACATGTCTCTATATATGTTACGTTGCATGTATAATCATTTTTTCCACGCTTTGAACATTCTGTTATCGGTCACGTGGACAGCTAACGTCCAAGGTGAACACCTGTGCCAGATCAAATTTCACATGAACTTGCATTTTGTCACGTACGAAGCAAGACAGGATGTTACTTGTTTAGCGTACATGTTATTTCACGCGTGTATGCATGCATTTCGCACTCCCCTACCATCACGGTTGTTAGATTATTTCACCTTCAAGTGTCCTCAGCGTCTTTGTCATTTTCCATTGCACCTGATGCCAAGTCTGATCAGCGCATTCCAATAAGCTGAAGTGACATTCACCTCCTGCTCGTCTGCTCCTTTGCAAGTTTGTTTTCTGTACTCGCTTCGACCAACATAGAACCAAGTTCTCATCACCGTTTACACGTTAAAGGCTCTCTCCGGGGGTAAAAAATCTTAGCATGCTTCACACATTTTCAAGTATTAGCCTCCATCGATCTGCCAGAGGAAAGATCAAAAAAACGAACCCTCCCTCTGTCATAAACCAACCCGCCAAAATATCGATTGTTCTATTAAGCATGGTCATTGTGGTTAGCGACAGGTTCGTTGAAACATACACACCCCGAAGTATCGTCTCTCTCAACCACCACGCTTCATGAACATTATAAACAGGTAAAGAAAAAAAAGTTTTTTCAACATGTATGGCGTTAGGCCCTTTGTGAATTTTTTTGGAAAAAGATATCTACCACATTGGAAAGGGGGTGTTAGCTCGAGTCCTATGACACCTCGTTCACGTCTATTGCGTTATTGGTTTGCGAGATAGAGCAAAAAGTCTAAAATCACGGTTTTACCTCAAAATGGTTTTTTATTTCTGTTGAAGACCAACTCCCTCGGCAAGAGGACAACGCGACGAAAAAATGACACCTCGTACAAGTCTCTAAGCTTATTGGTTCGTCATATATCAGCAAAAATCACAAAAACACTTGTTTACCCCAAAATCGAGTTTCCATTTTTTTTAATATAACGAGTGGTCCATAGCAAAGAGAACGTCACCCCGAGTCCTTGGACCAGTCGTACACGCCTCTGGCATGATTGGTTCGCGAGATATAACAAAAAGTCTAAAATCACGGTTTTGACCCCCAAAAAAACATTTTTCCAGCATTTCACCTTTTAGACACCTACATTCCCGTAATGAGTGCAACGAGACGAAAAAAAGAATCCAAGCACGCCCTCCTAGCATGACTCCTTGCATTCCAAGGTCGCAGGGGCTCCCAACTTCCTAAGTGGAGAAGAACCCGTGACCTAGCCCTACTGTCAAGTTTTTATCCTAGAGACGTGAAATTTATTTTAGGGGGTAGAGGGCGTAGGGACCATTGATTTACGTCAAACATTTTATTGTAAACTCTTTAGTTTCCAGAATATAGGAATTTCAAAATTACACTTTTTCCAAAAATTTAAGAAAAAAAAGTTCTATATGAAAAATAAAGGACATAGAGGCCGTTCGTTTGATCCATGGCACAACATTCTATCATGTTTGGTTTTCAAACTATCACCTACTTTCGAAAACAAAAATTTTCAATTTTTTTCCAAAAATATAACGAGTGATCCATAGGAGAGAGGACGTCAGCTCGAGTCCAACGACACCTCATTTGTCAACATCTGACCATGGGTTCAAGAGATATTAGTTATTTAACATGGCTGAGGCTTAGTAGTGGGGCAAGGAGGGTTCTACAGTGCGTTAGAACACCCACTACCCCCTACTCTGAAGATTTCAGGTTCGCTCCTGGCAGTGGTAAGTAATTTTTGGAAGGCGGCAAAAATAAGACACGCATGTCATACGATGTTGGCATGTCAAAGAACCCATTTGAATTCACTAGGCCGCGGTCATAATGACAAAATTAATCTCGGGAGTTTCCGCCAACACAAAGTTCCTAATTTCCCTACTAGAAAGCGCTTTAGTGTTCAAGGAACTTAGATATCTTACTTTCTTGACTTTCTTAGTGATTCAAGGAACAACGAAATGTGACATGCAAGCTACCCTCTGGAGGTCAAATTACAAAGCTTGCACCCAGCGCCCAAGGCCATACGATATTATTATTATTTACCCTCATGGTGATTATTAATGCATTTACATATACGTATCTAGTTTTGTCTAGGCTTTCGATCATTAAAATATTCCGTTATCTAATTATACAATTTCAATGCACTACATTCAGGTCATATGTGAATCATACATATATTCCACTGGATTACAAAAATTCTTGCCTCACAAAATTATACTCTTAGTCACGTACAGCATAGGTGTACGCCTCCAATTAAAATTAACCCTGGGATTGGTGTCAAAAATAATAAATGTCCTTTCGTAAATTCTCATGCCAATATCAACTGCGTAGAAAACTCATAAGAATGATCTGAAATCAAGGATATCAAAACCTAACTGAATTTAATAATGACCTACATGTACCAAAGTACACGTGGTAAAGAATTAGAAGTCGAACTTGATCAGACAAAATAGGACATTCCCCTCAAGTGAATTCACAATGACCGAACTGATCCTACACCATGAATCTAGGTAACGACTCAAGTTAGCAACTATTGATCCATTAGAAACAAGAACGATCATTGATACTTCACAAGAAAAAAAAATCCCCTAATCCAATAGAATGATCAAACTTCCCATCCTATAAATCCTACGAATAATTACTTTCAAAAATAACAAAGTGAATTGGCAATATTCAGAGACCACAACTAACAAACACGAATTATAATGCGTCTATCAATATCAAGTCTAAGCTTGAATAAAATATCGAGGTCTTTACAAATATCAATATATCTATCACAAAATTTAACTTAACTCCACTAAGAAAATAGTAAATCTCCTCCCAAAAATTCCTCTTCTCTACAATTAAGAAGTTCACTGAAAGTTAATGAATGTAAATACCGTATATTAATCTGAAATCAAAATAGCAATTATCAAAAATTTTGAAAAATGGGTGCGCTCGTTATTTGAGCCGAAAACCGATTGAGGATGAGATCAGACATGTAAGGAATTTCATGCCTAAATCTCATTTCAATCATATTACAAAAAGCATAAATGATGGCAATAGTGATCACTCAGGAATGTCGCTACTTTGCTATGCTACATAAATGTTCTTCTTTCTACCATTTGAAGAACCTCGGAGTCGAAATTTGAGCAAAGACATGCCCTACCATCTGGTTCCACCGTTTACTGTAGCACAGTATAGTACTTCACGTTTCCGGCACTTGAACTAGGGACCACCAACTCTCCTTCCCTTGGCTCTCGACTGGTAACAGGATCTCTCCATTGTATTGGAAATGTTCTCTTTCCTTCATAGACAAGCTCCAATTCGCCCGAAAGACGTTATTCGCTTGGCAACAGTTTCGCGACACCCAAGCGAATTCACGGTTTACGTTCATAAATGCTGCGGTTGCATGGAATCGAATGTTCATTTCCCACGTGCTTATAATCTGCGTCGCGAACACACTCAAAAATGGAGACGGCTGTGTGGTTGCTGGTAACGTTCAATGCAATGTCTAATGAGCAGCATCCATGTTTTATATTTAACCGGACATGGTTAAAAGTTCTATATTCATGATCGAAAATCCTCCTAACGCCTTGATTTTTAATACGACGTATAAACTGAGGAATTTCAAATGTATATGTTCATGTTGCAGCCCTGTGGCAAATATAATATTCACAGTATCAACGGTGAACATGTAAAATATAACCAACAAGTCTTTAGGCAGTAGCGTTAATGGAATGTTTCTTCAATGTATCATTCCGCGATACCTTCCACGTGTACTTGTGATATAAATGACTCGATATAAAACAGAGTCCTTACACGCTGCACTGAACGATTATCCACTCAGCATGTGAATATTTTAAAGTCCCTTTTCGACACGAGGGACGAATATCACGGTTATCATTCCAAGTACAGAATTCGCTTACGTACTGGTCAGTCCCGGTATCGTAGTTGACTCGACGGAGATACTACAAGATCTGATTTCAGTGCTCTAGCAGCAAAATCATAGAAAAGCTATATTTCCCCCACTCCTGTGTGGGATATATCAATGTTTAGTCAATTGAACTGTGGTGTTCCTTTGCTCCTTGGTTCAGATTTCTTTCATCAGCACTATAGGATCTCAGAAGGCCGTCCTGAATGATACATCTCACATTTTGCCTGTATGCGCTACTATCGCAGTAAGAACGTATTCCTTGCTCTTATAGGGAACATCTCACATGCACCCGATCCCTCTTGGTTGGTCAATTCTAGGTGGCTTATTTTGATGATGACATTTCACAACGTCCTAAGGCCATTCACCTGACTATGTCTCAAGAATGTTACTTATGTCGCTACCAAATTTTCCGTTGGTCGGATGAATGGATGTTTTGATAGAAGCATACTGATATGTAGATGACTTGAAGTGAGTTGTGTGGTGAAATAGACATCAGAACAGGAACAGCCGCAAATCAGCTAAGTCAACAAGACCGCAGTGTTAACTCAGGTACATTTCAGTGTTTAAACTAACTAAGCAACTACAAGAGCTCACCAAGTGAATAAGGATTTTGAATAGTATCGGTCAATCACGAAACAGTCGTAGGACGCAATCACTTCGCAACGATAGAAGATAATGATTCTAAAAGGTTTGATACTTATAGGAGAGGACATGGTGGTTTAGTGGTGCAGCTGCTCTCCGTTCACCAAGGTGGGACAGGTCAATGTATATTAATGTACGTATCTTTCTTTCTTTCTTTCTTTCTTTCTTTCTTTATCATTTAGACCTACTTAGGACCACGGAGCTCGTATCTACTCTTCGGTAAAGTTGTCGCTTTCTTCTCGTTCCAATAGTCCCTCATTTTCTGAGTAAGGGTCAGTCTTCTTTCTTGTGTCCACTTAGCTCCTGTAGTCTTCTTACTTGTTAGGGACGTTGGGAAAACGCACTGTCGGATGACCTGACGAAACATCAGGCGGTCACGAGTTTGTTCCACTGGGTTATCTAGTTGTTCGATATCTGACTTAACTGACGCAATCCATTTTATCATAGAAGCCTTGCTTTTTCTGTTACTGTGAATATTCCGTTGGTTAGCCTTGCAGAATCTAAACGTGCTAAGTGTCCATAAAATGTCAGGCGTAATTTCCTTATAGATGTGATGATGTCCTTGTGGTGTTCATACAATCGATCATTATGACGGATTCTGTAAATGCCTCCTTCCTCTCTAATTGGACCTAATATCCTCCTCAAGATCTGACTCTCTTTTAACTCCAGTTTTCGGAGTGGGCTCTTTCTTGTCAATACAAGGCACTCAGGAGCATACAGAACAGATGGCTGGACGACCGAGTTATAGTGTCTGAGTTTGAGGTTCTTCGAGAGGCACTTAGATGAATAGAGACTACGACAGGATAGATAAGCCCTTTCAAACTTGGTACATCTGGCTTCTATGGCTAGGTTCTCACTCTGATTCGCAGAAATCCATTCTCCTAAGTTCCGTACTTAACTGCAGGTACCTTGCGTATGGTAGTGTCTGTGAGAGGAATATTAGAATGTATATTATTTAATTAGCACGAATTCCACACAAAATAAGGTCACGTAGCTCATGATTGCAACAACATAAAACTGCAAACTTCCTACCTTTTCATTCTCATTTATACACATAAAAAGTACTAGCAATGAACGCAACCGTTTAGAGGTGTAATAGACTAACGGAGTAAATAATATAATTGTTTAAAAATCTGACTGTTTAGAATGTTTAATTAAAGAACCCCTTAGCTTAACAATTGTAAATACTGTTGCACATAAGAGTTATACACATATCCTACAAGCCTGAGTGTGCAGACCTGATGATGTGTGCTTGACGAACGAAACTACTCATCCAATTGAGCCACCATTTTATGTGAGAAGTGTTTTATCAAGAGTACAAGTAATTCATGTAATTTATCTCAGGCACAAGTAACTTAATTGTAATTCCCCGCCCAATCTAATTTGGGTGCATGCGTGTTGACCCGACTGGAGAGCTTTCATTAATTGATTACTTAGACAACACTGAAAATTAAACACACATTAATACAAACAGCACAATAACACCAGTTATCCTTACACAGGGCTACATGTCGCAAAGTCAACAAGCTATTGTATTCAGCGATAGTAGAGAGTATTGGAGCTGGACCCTAAGTGGTCTGTCTTGAGATTGGCAGCAGTCCTTCTAAGATGATAGCGTTCTGTCAAGAGTTACACCCAGTGTAAACAGTCCATACAGCTATAGGTCAGTGTATCCGTGGTAGTTTGATTCCCGGCGGCCCTCGTAAAAGATCCCTCGTATTACATTTGATGATTCAAGGATAACATTGATGAAATCTTAGCCACAGACCATCTAATACAGTTCCGGTTTCGCTGTGGTGAAATTGGGGAGTAGATCGCCTAGCTCCAAAGATTTTCAACAGGTAGCTTTGGCCATACGATAATAATAATAATAATAATAATAATAATAATAATAATAATAATAATAATAATAATAATCTCCAAGTATTATTCTCCATTTTACGGGTTTGGAGACGAGGTGAGGTGAACCATTTCAAGGAGACTGACGGTGGGATGTGAACAATTACCTTTGCACGTTAACGCGCGTATCTATTCAGGTCAATCATGACAGCAATATCTATAATAGTAATACGGTATATTATCGTTATTTTAAACAGTCTGAGTGGAGGAACGTATTTTGTGTTTTGAATTGTATTCTTAAATAATATTTTGTATTTTCTGGAAATTTATAAGTACGCCTATTATATATCTAAAATACACTCGTGGAGTATTTTTTCCAACTCTGGCTATGAAGCCTGAACTAGTGTGTGTGTGTTTATTATTGCGGTAGGATTTGGGCAGGAAGAGGCTGTGGCCATCACTAAGGTACTATCTTAGCATTAGCATGGAGTAGGAGTGGGAAGCACTGAAAACCACTTCGAGGGTGGCTGAGTTGTGCCTCCCGAGCCCTCAGACCAGAAAGTAATGTCCTGGGTGAGCCGGGAATAGAACCAGGGTCTCCGCGGTAACAGCGAAGACAGATAGCCACTACCTACGCAACAAGGCGGACAGGTGCGGTACCGGTATGGCTTGGCTTCTTATATTCCATGTTCCAAATCGACGTTCCCTAAGGAGAAAAAAAGAACTCGGGTAGGCCTTCCGGTAGGTAATTTGTGCATAAGTGTTTTAGTGGCAGAATCCGGTAAAGAAGGTGCCTTGGTGAACGGTGAGCAGCTTGACCACTAAACCACCACGTCCTCTCTATAAGTACCAAATCTTTTAGAATCATTATCTTCTATCGTTGCGAAGTGATTGCGTCCCATGAATGTTTTGTTATTAACTGATACTTTTCAAATTCCTTATTTACTTGGTGAGCGTCTGTAGTTGCTTAGTTAGGTTAAACACTGAAATGTATCTGAGTTAATACTGCGGTCTTGTTGACTTAACTGATTTGCGTCTGTTCCTGTACTGATGTCTATTTCACTACACATCTCACTGCAGTGGCGTACGCAGGATTTCCTTCGGGGGGGGGGGGTCATTAATATAATAGTCTAGGGTAATTCTGTACATTACCGGTATTACAGGGACAGATGGCCTTGCTGTTCCGCCCCTTAAAACGACAGTCATCATCATAATTAAAATGATACTTTGATTAATATTCATAAAAAACACCAATTAAATAACCGCTCTCTTTGCATGAAAAATATTTTAGGTCTCATTTTTCCGACACAATAAAAAAATGAAAAGAAATTCAAAAAAATGTGGACAACAGTAACAAAATATTGAGACTGAAACGATGCAGTGGTATCATCATGACCATAGTTAGTGGTTGCTTATAATACTGATAATATGTGAGAGAAGAATAATGTTTTGCTCTCCGTGTTCCTGCTGCAATTGTTATTGACTCTCAAAATCTGCCTATCTTGATTATTTTATCTTTATCATTAATTGGAATAAATTGCATAAACTCCTCTTTTACTGAATTATCTTTAAGGAAACGGGCACACACAATTAAAGCGACCCGAAGCGACGTGAAAAGAGTTACCGATCGCACACTTCAACAGCAAACCTAATCCATGGGTATCTCCAACACTGCGAATAGAGTGCAGGGCATTTATTAAGTGAGGAACGTGACCACACCTAAGGTGCATGCGGGAGTTAAGACGCCTAACGAGCGATGCCGTAAAACAGGTGATAGATTCAAGTGAAGGAATATCTCTGGGGGGGGTTTAACCCTGACCCCCCCCCCCTCCCGTCGGTACGCCACTGTCTCACTGCCAGTTATATACAAATCAGTATGCTTCTATCAAAACATCCATTCACCTGACCGACGGAGAATTTGGTAGCGACATAAGTAACATTCTTGAGACCAGTGGCGGATCCAAGCCCTGCGGGGCCCTGGGCGATATGATAAGGTGGGGCCCACAACAATAGGAAATATAAAAATATCAAATCATATGGAAAGTAGTTTAGTAATAATAATAAAATAAAGAATAGTTACAATATTTTATATACACTACAGTACAAACCTTTTAATAATATGAATGAAACCTTTAAGTCCCCTTGAAGAAAATTATGTAAACTATGAAATATTAAAATATTACTTTGCGACTTTTTTTTCGGCTGAAATCTTCTATAAATTCAATGAAATTAAACTTGCTAAACGGTCAAGGGAGGTCATAGCTACACTGAAAAAATAATAATTATAGATTGGTTTGAAAAGTATAATTAATGAGTTAAATTTTAAAAATTCCTTGGCGCGGGGCCCCCCCGACCGCGGGGCCCTGGGCGGTCACCCTCCTCGCCCTCCCCTAGATCCGCCCCTGCTTGAGACATAGTCAGGTGAATGGCCTTAGGATGTTGTGAAATGCCATACATCAAAATAAGGCCACCTAGAATTGACCAAACTAGAGGGATCGGGTGCATGTGAGATCTTCCCTACAAGTGGTATATATGTGGCACTAAGGGAGTTGTAAGTTGCAACAAACATCAACAATGCTCGGCATTTTCATAGCTGATTAGAGAGAATAAATGGCTCGAAACGCAATGATTGGTTTCATCCGACTTGGCTGCAGAATCACTTGCTAAAATGCATGCAGCGGGCGGCTTCTTGATTTGAAGTAAACACGCTGGCACTGTGGGACACGGTTAGCTGAATGAAACAGCTTGTTGAAGTCCTTCCAGTTTATAAGAGGAAGGCTAAACATCTCTTCAGACAGTGGAGCGGAAGGAAGGGAAGTGAGTGCGTGTTGGATAATTTTAAGATTGTGATATTATTTTTGAAGTTCAGTTGACTTTTGGTTATTGGTGGAATAAGTATTTATTAAGTTTTGAAATTTATCTCCAGGGCATAACTATAAAAAATAACTGATATTTTTTTCTATTGTGTAAGAAATGCATTCATAACCGTCAGGGGAGTATATAAGGGGGTGCTGAGGGGGCTCCAGCCCCCCCCCCGAAAAAGCCAATAAAAATTAAGAAGGTGTTGCTTTGGTATGAGCATACACTAATTGTAAATTTGGTTGTACCCTAATTTTAACTTATTGGCTAAGTTATAAACAATATTAAGATTGAAATTATACTAACTCGTGGTGTAGTGGCTAGCATTCCTGGCTGCCGCCCCGGATGTCCGAATTCGATTCCCGGCTCTGTCAAGAAATGTTAATTCTAGTCTGAGGGTTAGAACGGGGTACACTTATCCTTGTCAGGCAAAACTGAGAATTCCACAGTACGGTAGCCTGAGAAATAAATTATCAACTTGTAAAAAAATAAAAAATAAAAATAATTTAGATACCGGTACCGCCATTCAAACTCCATAGATCGTAGAATATTCGTTAAGTATGGTGCTTTGTTCCTGCTTTGGAAGACTTAAGCAGGAACAAAGCACCAGGCATAGATGATATACCGATTGAGTTGCTACGCTGCATAGGAGATGAAGGTCTGATCAGGTTATTTCACTTGGTGTGTAGGATTTATGAGACAGGTGAGGTACCCCCTGATTTCAAGAAGAATGTAATCATCCCTATACCAAAGAAAGTGGGAGCTGACAGATGTGAAGATTACCGTACAATCAGCTTGATTACTCATGCTTCAAAGATCCTGTCTAGTATAATTTACAAGAGGATTGAAAGCCAGATAGAAACGGAGTTGGGTGAAGACCAGTTTGGTTTCAGGAGAAATGTAGGAACAAGGGAAGCTGTACTAAGTCTTAGGTTGATTTTAGAAGGTAGAATAAGGAAAGATAAGAGAACGTTCATGGCTTTTGTAGACTTAGAAAAGGCTTTTGATAACGTTGATTGGACTAAATTGTTTGACATTTTGAAATCAATTGGAATAATGTACAGGGATAGGAGGGTGATATACAATCTGTACAGAAACCAGACAGCAGTCATTCGAGTTGAAGGACATGAGAGAGAAGCTGGTATTCAGAAAGGTGTAAGGCAAGGCTGCAACTTATCACCCAACTTTTCAATCTTTACATTGAACAAGCAATGAAGGAAATTAGAGAAAAATTTAAAGTGGGAGTGAAGATTCAAGGAGAAATAATTTCAACTCTGAGATTTTCTGATGACATCGTCATCTTGGTCGACAAGCCTGAGGATTTGAATGAGTTTTTGAATGGTATGGACTCCGTCTTACGGAAAGAATTCATGATGAAAATAAATAAATGTAAAACAAAAATACTGGAATGCAGCCGAAATAAATCGGAAACCTCTATGGAGATCAAATTGGCAGGTGAAAAGCTGAAGGAAGTAGGAGACTTCTGTTACTTAGGAAGCAAAATAACCAGTGATCGACGAAGCAAAGAGGATATTAAAAGTAGGTTGGCTCAGGCAAAGAAAGCATTTCTACAAAAAAGGAATCTGCTGACATCGAATATAGATTTAGGTATTAGGAAGTCATTTTTGAAAGCCTTTGTCTGGAGCGTGGCGCTCTATGGAAGTGAAACTTGGACTATTGGTGCAGCAGAAAAGAGGAGAATTGAAGCATTTGAAATGTGGTGTTACAGGAGAATGATGAAGATCAGATGGGTAGATAGGGTTGCAAACAAAGAGGTATTAAGACGAGTGGGAGAGGAGAGATGTTTCTGGCGACTGCTAATGAAGAGAAGAGATAGGTTGGTAGGACACGTACTAAGACACCCAGGAATAGCAAGCTTAGTTATGGAAGGAAGGGTCGAGGACAAAAACTGTAGGGGTAGACCAAGGTTAGAATATGTTAAACAGATTGCCTCCGATGTAGGGTGTCGGAGCTATGTAGAGATGAAACGATTAGCTCAGGACAGGGAGGCATGGAGAGCTGCATGAAACCAGTCAAAAGACTGAAGACTCAAACAACAACAAAATGTTATTTGTGTGATGTGTTGTATTTTACAACTTTTTTTCTATTGCGAGTAATAATTGTAGGCTATATAAACTTTGAATCTTATTTAAAATAATTACCGTAGCCTACACAATGTTATATGCTCTAAGATATTGGTTGATATTTCTGGGTATTTTGCGGTGACAATCCCCTGAGAATACTCACAATTTTCCAGGATAGTCAACCGTCCCCCCCCGCCCGAAAAAAATTGTATATACGCCCCTGGATAGAATTTTCCTTTTGTCATATTTCGCGCCGGTACGGTATGTGTCGTGATTAGTGCGTCACTGTGTATTTGATGTAGCCTACCCCGTGGGAAAATAGGCTACTCAAGTCTGAGAATTTCTACTTCCGTGTAGGGATATTTAAAAATAATACTCTATACACACATGACTAAATTTAATATTAAATATAAGTCTTACAACCGGAGTTCTGCTAAGACATGTTAGTGCCCTGTGTAGATCAATTTCCAATATTTAATTGTCTATGATTCAAAGGTTCAAGACTGTAACTGGGGACATTATACGACGATATAATATTCATGTTACCCGGTAACAGTATTTATAAGTTTGTAAGGATAAATACATCTTTCAGTCCCTTCCGTTCAATGTCTGTTCAGTGAGGGAGAATTGATTTATCACTTTTGAAGTGGCTTCCTTGTAACACGAGGTGAAACTATTGTCTTGCTATTTTCTGATATTCACTGTATCCAGTTACTGACTATTTCTTAATACTCGTGCAGTAACTTGAGTTTACTTCCACTTTGATAGGTTTGTAATTTAATTTAGCGTCGGACAATCCCGTCTGCCCCATCAAATTGTGTTAAGATTTGTGTGTGGCCTACTTAGGAATATAGAAACCAATTATAAGACGCTCAATTCACTGCTCCACAAGCTGACACCAGTAATTCCTCATTGTATCGCAATTGTAGTCACTAATATTTTGCTCCATATTCTGCCCTAAGTTATATCGTATAAAGTCGATCGTCATTGTCCAATAAGTTTTACCGTGAGCCTCTGCTTCTCACTGTGCACCTGGAGGGACACATTCACATAAACTTACCAGTGTCCCGACTTGCTTTCGGAGTTCTGAAAATATCTCATTTGATGTGGTATATATGATAATTATTCGGCCTAATTGTACTAGTACGGCTCCTAATAATTCTCGAGGGCACTTTGTGTGTTCTAGGTTCCTAAACATCATGGAGCAACAACCAATCATTAAGAGAGAGCCTGAATGGTTGGCTGATACTGGCGAAGTCCTTAATATTGTAAGTTGTATTCAATTTGCATATTGTGTAACATAACATGTGCATGAAAAGGAATTTAATATTTGCTACCAATGAGTAGGCTTGGACCTGTTATTCTGTCTGTATGTTTTACATTGGCTCATACTTTTATGATACCTTCTAGGATTCTAGGACTACATACAGGAATCTGCTGGATGAGTTTGGTGGTCTATTTGAAGAAGAAAGCAGGGTTATCAAAGTGGAAAACCAAATACAGGTGATCATAGGTTCTTATAGTAATGTGCATGATTTAATTATAATTTGAACATGCGGATTATTCAGTTTTGTTTCTTATTTTAGCGGCTAACAGTTGCTGATATTATTGTATTCATAATGCATGTTCACTCTGCTGGCTCGCTGGGCCCTATTGTAGGTGTAGTGTACTCCACATGCTGTGCCAACAGTAGCTAATTTATTGTTAATTCATGCTCTTGCTACTGGCACCCTGGGCTACTACTTAGCAATTTATTTGTCAGTCATATTAAAATCCTTCCTTGAGTATTCTTGATATGAATATTGCTTTAATCTGGTCACAAGAGGGTTAAACAAACAACGATTGGGACGAGATTTTTGAACACAAAACCTTTGAACTTTGCTTGTTCTTATTATTATTATATGGTAATTCTAAGTAACTGCATCTTCGCCTCAATGTCGCTACACACACACACAATGCTAGTGACAATATGCTAGGTCAATGTTTTGTGAGTATAACAATTGAAATATTTTCAGATGTTAACTCCACAAAAACTGTCACTGTTGAGGTAAGAAGACTATTAATGGGGGCTGATTCACCCTCAGTTTGTTTTTTTATTTCTTGAATCTTTGAATGCAAGTTTTCAGGGAACATATTTGTGAATCAAGTCATTTCTTTGCAGGACGATATAGACCATCCATCCGATATTAAAATTGAGGAAACTTCTATTCCGGAGATTGTTCCCTGCCAGAAAACAGAAACACCATCTTTAGATCCAAATGAGGTAAGTATCTTCATGCGTCTTTGGAAGACATCTCCTTATCATTGCTTTAATCTTTAAGGAATTAAGAGTTGTATTATCACAATTGTGTTGATGACTAACAGAAGCATTTGGTCGTTAGGTTGTGTTTTGTATAGCAAGCAGAATCCTTGTTCATGGATAGATGGCGAATTAAATTATCTGTCCATACGATACTTCCAGCCGCGACTGCCGGCTTTTAGCGATGTTCTTAGCACTGAGCTCATTGTCATTGGGAAATAGAATATTGCGTGAAGCTAACAGATGTTTGGCCTAATCACCTTGTATTAGTTGCCCTCTGTGGACTTGTAGTCTAGGTATGCAAATTATTTCGGATATCTTATATTCTGGTCAGAGATCTTCCCATGCATGCTACAGAGTGGAGGTGGGTTTGACGCCCGTTATGAGTGGTCATCTGTTCTTCTTCACTTGAACTCCGGGCAATTGCTGGAATGGTTCTAATTTATGACAGAGAGAACCTCCATCCCAATCCTGAGCATTGCTGAAACATGTAGTTGTCCGTAAGCATGAAGACAATAAATAATTTAAGATAAGACTTGAAAGTAAAAAAATATTATTTAACCATCCGGAGGAAGTTCTTGCTAATACCTACTCCTCTTACTTTTATTTGTAAGTACTAAGAAATCTTTCCTTCTTGCCATATTTCTCATTTCTTATAGTTTTTAAGTTATGTTTCCTTTAACCCTCAATATTCCAATTTAAAGGTGTCAGGGAGTAAGTGAAATGTGTGTGTGTGTGTGGCGGGTTTTTTTTTCAGCCGAATGACCTTTTGTCCAGAGGAGGTGTTAATAAGCCTTTAAATATATTAATGAGGTACCGTCCCAGCATTTCCTGCATGTAAAAATCTTGAACCATGAAAAGTCAGTTATTTGAAAGTGGGGATCATACCCATTCTCCGAGACGGATCATATGATCTGGCGCTTTTGAGTTGTAAATGTGCTCAGCACTTCATTTTTTCTATACAGGAACTATAATGATTGGATTCAGTCTCGGTATGCAGCAAAGAATCGAGTTTTCATTTACCTGCTCCAATGTCTTCATTGGCCTGTATCTCTACTACAGTAGCAGAACTATAATTCTTGCAGCAGTATTGATGTTATATACTCTAAAATAGACTCACCCTAGAGGGATTTAATCGACATACGATGACTTCTTTTGAAACATTTGTATAATAAATTACAGTGATTTGTTAAATGAAGTCTTGTATAATATTTTAAAAGTTGGTTGATTTATGCCTGTATTCTCAAAAATTTTGCTGGTGCAAATATTGGCAGTCTAGTTTCTTGTTACTGAATGGTGCTTGCTCGACTTGGATCCTAGGACCTCTTATAGTCTTAAGCCTAAAAATCTAAACTAATGTTTTTTTGTCCTGAATTCTTATACCCATTATGTATTTTTCTCGGCATTTTCCTTCCCCGTCAAGATTTACTTGAAAGGAGATAGTTTATTATCATCATCATAATCATCTTCCTTCCAAGTATTGGGCCAAATATCCCGTTACGATCTTGCACTTTCCCTCGATCTCTTCATCGGACGTCCTATCGATCTATTTCCCCGTGGCTGGTAGCGAACAGGTTCCATCCTTTGGACATGATGCTTCCAGTTCTCTTGCTAGTCACAAATGAATGTAGTGATTGGTTTCACTTTCAGTTCCTTCATTTCTCTTATGATCCCATTTACCGGAGTATTATTGATGTTACTGGGCGGAAATGTTACTCGTGACTGAACTTCATGAGTTAGGGCTGACTTTAATGTGATCAGTATAACTTAGTACTGTAAAAAATCCTTTTTTTTTACTCATTTAAAAAATAACAACTCTTTTAGTTCATTTAGGGGAAAGAATCTTATAAACATCTGCAATAATTTATTTTTTATGATTTTAAAATTTAGGCTTAATACAGACTATTTAGGGAGACAGATAATAATTTTGTCATTCATTTTATCAATACTGTAATTTTCATATCCGTTCCGTCGTGACTCCTAAACTATTACAATGCATTTTTCTCATGAGTTCCTAGTGATAGGGTCTGCAACTGACACAAGGTTCTGAGTCTTGAGAGCACCATGAATTGACCGAAGGAGTGGGAGTAAAGGAGGTTAGAAAAACATATTAATACGTTCCTTAATAAACACAATGTCAAATCTGTTTGAAAGATTTGCTACTTCCCTAAAAATACCTAAATCGTCAGTCTGAGAGGTTTTATGATATGACCGATCCTTACGCCAAGGGATGAGCAAAGTATGTTAGGACTTATTGGATAGGAGCTTGCTTGTTTGCTTAACAAGTGGAACTTTTCTAGGTACACAATTGGCAAGTCTAGTGCTTTTGAAATGTTTTCTCTGCCCAGTGAAATATATCACCGCCTTCCGGCAGCTGAGAGAGATATTTTATATCCTTTATTTTACGTGGAGATGACTTGTATTTTTTCTATGATAACTTAGGTATTTTACAGTTTTGTTTGATAAATGTGGTTACTCCAACTCGCTAAAGTAAAATAGAACCCAGCATGGAAATTAGTGTGGGGTCTTCTATCACTGTAAAACCTGCAACTGTATATTTTCTGATACATTCACCGGTCAGCGTCATGGAAAGTTTGCGACACAGCCTCGCCTAAGAAGAAATTAACTAGCGAGCCTACTAAATATGAGATCTTGTCGATGGTTCAAGAAGAAGAAGGGCGTGCTGGATGTCGAGTTAGCTTTTTAGAGTCGGCTACGCTCATACATTATCCGGTGTGAAAGGTTTGAAGGCTTGAATGTTTATCTCTGAGAAGCAAAAGACGAATAGTAAAATAACTTCACTAGTTAAATGCCAGTATATTGACTTGCATCGGAAATTGACTGATCGTGGTTTAAAAAAATTAGGCCGTGTTTCTCGAAAACAATCTTGATGAATATTTTATAAACGTTATGACAAGTTGCGGTTAGAAGCGTTAGAACCTGAGCACAATGTTTGGGAAGCCAGGCTCTGCCATTCACAAGTCAGGACAAAGAGCGCGTGATAGAGGAGTAACACCTCTTAAAAAAACCTGGGACCAGTTGACCCGCTGATAGTACCTTGTAAGGGTCCCCTGACAGGGTTACGGTGAAGTCCACAACGGCTGCTACATTGGAGAGGACAATCTTCGGTACAGTGTAAATGGCGGATGTGGCAGCCCAGTGCTCGGGATTAATTGAGTAAAAGGTATCCGAGGATAGATATCAGTTGTAGCGTCTGACCCGGAGCGGGCGGCTACGAATGGCGTCTGTACCCCATGTTAGGGGCGGCCAAATTTATATGCTGGAAGGAGCTTTAAAATGCTAGGCGTCAGACTCAGTGACAAGTCTGCCGAAATTTAATTGTCGTATCACGATGCACCAAGCAAATTGTAGTATCGAGGCTAAGGCGCCCCCGCAGGCGACGCGCCCTGACCCCGCCCGATCGGGGTGGGAAATGGACGAGGGCTACCTACCCAAGGCCGGGGCAGGCTAAAGGCTCGATTACTAGTTTTGCGACAATCAACGTCGGTACATTAACTGGGCTGTCGTGAGTTCGCTGAATCGCTCCACCAACGCAAAATTGATGTAGCCTGTATCCAGGAAACAAAGTGTAAAGGCGCAAAGGCGCGTGCTGGTTATAAGCTCTTCTACAATGCCAAACATCAGACCGAAATGGTGTGGCAATTGCCATCTGTGAACGGCTACGGAATAGTGTCACCAGAGTAAACCGTATCTGTGATCGCCTGATGAGCATCCAGATAATTACCGACTCAATATCACTCCATATCGTCTCATGCTATGCACCACAGACTGCGTGCCAAGCAGAGGAACAAGACAAATTCTGGGGTGATCTTGAGGCATTAATACATTCAGATGATCCCAATGAGTCTTTACTTATTGGTGGTGATCTCAATTGTCAAGTTGGTAGATCACGTGATGGTTTTGAACGCGTACATGGTGGTTGTGGTCATGGGACGTGAAATGCAGCTGGTGTGCGTATCATCGAGTATGCCGAGGCTTGTGACCTGGTGGTGGTGAACACCTTCAAAAAACGGTTATCACATCTCGTCACATATAACAGTGGTGGCCATCAAACTCAAATTGATTACTGGTTGGTGTGTAGAAGAGATCTGAAATTGGTGAAGGACTCCAAGGTCATTCCTTCAGAAAATGTTGCTCCCCAACATAAGCCCTTGATCTTAGACTTTAATATTTCTCTTCGTACTCCTTCACGACCTATCACCAATACTGAACGTATAAAGTGGTGGAAACTACCTGGCCATGAATTGCAACTTCTAGATTCACTTCGAACAACCAGGCAAATGCAAAGGAAGTAATGGGTATGACAAAACCGGGACGACAATTTGCTGATAAAAAAAAATTGGTGGTGGAATTAAGACGTTCAACGAGCTGTGAAATCTAAGAAAACTGCTTTCAAAAAGTGGCTTTGAACAAGAACCGATGGTGATCTAACTCAATATCGTCAGCTCAAATCCGATGCAAAACACGCTGTTGCAATTGCTAAATCCAAGTAACTAAATACATTGTATGAACAATTAGAGGAATCTACTGGGGTCAATAATATCTACAAGCTAGGCAGATCTCGTCATCATGCCACAGTTGACATAGGACATGTCATGCATATCAAGGAAAAGCACGGGCATCTTCTAACAAAACTAACAGAGATCCTTCAACGATGGCATGAACACTTCAATGCTATCTGTAATGAGGAGTTCCCACACCCACCGATTCCATTAGCCGATCCTGTACAGGGTGCAGTTCCTCCTATCACACCTGCCAAGGTCAATACTGCGATCCACGCCATGAAGAATGGCAAGGCAACAGGCCCTGATGTTATCCCTGCGGAGCTAAGGAAGCAGTAGGGTCATGCCTCTGCATTGTTCCTAGCGGAGTTCTTTAACAAATGCCTTGCGAGCCACCAGATCCCGTCAGCTGGGCAAACTAGCGTCACAGTACCAATATGGAAAGGCAAGGGCGATGTAACTATCTGTGCCAATTACCGTCCTATTCGTCTCCTATGCCACATAACGAAGATTCTAGAACGTGTGATTGACACTGGCTTACTGTTACCATTTCGCCTAACCAGTGTGGATTCATGAAAGGTCGCGGAACAACTGATGCTATCCATGCAATGCGGCTTCTGATGGAAAAGTATATGGAGAAAAGAAGGACAATTCACTTGGCTTTTCTGGATCTGGAGAAAACATTTGACTGGGTTCCCCATCAGCTTATATGGTATTCTCTTCGATCTAATGGTGTATCAGAAGCTTGTGTGAGTTGAGTCCAACTCCTCTACAATAATACAACTAGTTCTGTACTCAGTGCTGCTGGCCTCACCAAACAGTTCGATAATCGAGTTGGGGTTCACCAGGGATTTGCACTATCTCCACTCTTGTTTATGCTATGAATGATACAATGACTGCCGATTTGCAGAGGCAACCACCATGGACATAACTGTACGCCGATGATGCCATGCTTGCAAGCGAGACCTGTAATGGTCTAGAACACTTGGTCAACCTCTGGAATTCGAGGCTCTGTGTATTTGGACTACGGCTCAACCTTACTAAGACTGAGTACCTTGAATGTGGCTCCCAGACAGATGGGACCATCATAGTAGTTGGCACCCCACTACCAAAGGCTTCACATCTACGATACCTTGGCTCCGACGTGAGACCTGATGGTGACACAGTCTCGGATGCCCGTGCAAGAGTGTATGCTGCTTGGATGAAGTGGCGTCAGGTCACAGGCGTTCTCTGTGACCGCAAGATCCCTTTGCGCCTCAAAAGTAAGATCTATCAAACAGTCGTCCGCCCTGTTGCTTTGTAAGGAGCTGAATGCTGGCTGGCCTAATACAAAGAAAAATTTACAAGCCTTGCACTCAATGGAGGTGCGGATGCTACGATGATCCTTGAAAATTACACGGCTGGATCATATTATGAACGAAGACGTGGATTCCAGCCAAATTGAGGGAGACTCGGTTGTGTTGGTACGGGCATGTAGCCCAAGCAAATACAGAGTCCATTGTAAGAAAGTCACTTGCTCTCGAGCCTGATGGACAAAGACCTCCAGGACGACAAAAAGGCGTTGGATGGATACCCTACACGACGATATGCGCATCGTAGGTCTTCGTCCTATAGATGCAGCAAACCGCAACAAATGGAGAGCCAGGTGCAGAGTGGCATCAAAAATAATTGGGAACAACGCCAGGAAGAAGAACAAGAATAATAAGAAGAAGAACGAATGTTAAAAGGAAGTGGTTGGGCCTTGTTAGCCGTTAATTGTTTGAGGGTAAAGTTGTTAAGTATAACACTTTGCACCGATGAACAGACATGCCGTCTGATAATCATTTAGACAATAAACTGTTTCTCTTCAAGAGGTGTTGCGAAAAGAAAAGATGAGTTTTGGTCTTAAAATGTTTTCTTCTTAAAATTGCAGTGGATGTGCCTCGTTTGGCCAATCTAGGTGAGTTATAAAGATGCTTTGTTTGTTCAGTCTTTCTGCTGTGATCGTCGATAGCGCTGCAATGCGGCACGTTCATCACATTGGCACATAATGCATGGTCCATATTTTGTTTCTACTATTCGGAATCATTTTTGCAATTCTCAGTGTTCTTTCTCGTAGTCGCTATTTTTTTAGGCACTATGTAATAGTCCGAAACGCTCCTATTGTCAAAACATTTATTGTTTTTCTTTTTTTCAAGAAGCTCATTATACCGTAGCTCGTATTTTTTAAAAGTTCAAGTCACTTGCCTTATGTTTAATTAGTGTTTTCTGCAAGAAGTCAGCCGAGTGGTTGGTGAATCAAATTGCCAGCACAACGACGTTTCTGTAATCTTCATTGACTTGCAGCAATTTGTGTTTTAAGTCATCGCGCTCCAAATTTGAATCGAGTGACAATGAGTAAGAAACACAGCTCGAGCCAGAGAGGTTTAGCAATTTAAGCGTCAACTCGTGACTGCGTAAAAACAAACTTCGTAGTGATTCGAAAGATCAGCAACGGACGGGTTTATTAAGTTGGTGGTCTGGTCTTTGAATTTTGTCTCTCATATTTAAGTTTCTAATAGGCTCGCTTTAGCTTCACAAGTTGCATGTCTTGATGATGGTAAAATGTTTCGGGTGCTCTATATATGTCGAAATTAATTTACCCGTCAGGTGGGTTGTGATTTTTCTCTACCGCCTTTAATGCGGGATTTTGCACTTGTATTACTGAGGATAAACACATTTTTCCGGTGGGAGACCACCCATCACCCCCTCCCCCAATTAAGTTTTACATGTAATTATTTTGAGCAGCCTTTTTTTTAGACTAGCTCTTTCGACAATAATTTAAACATTTTCGTATGCTCGTAACTATCGTGTCGTTTGTTATAAGCTCTCCGTAATTTATTTCTGTGTCTCCTGAGTTTCCTGTGTAATATTCAGGATCCGGGTTTTGCTTCAGTAATTTAATTTAAACGGCACAGCATGATATATATTTGTATGACAAACCTCCGACGCCCATATTACAAATGAGTCATTCATGTAATCCTGTAATTTGCTCAGATCTGCTCTGCTGTACTGAAATATTTTAACTGATTCTTCGGAGTCATGTAATAAAGTGTCTAATACACTGCCGGAAATAATTAGGTCACCCTTTTAGAAGTTACCAATTCACTCAATATTTATTGTGGCAACAGTGCGTATGGAGTACATGAAATGATTAAATATACAGATCAATAGGTCAAGCGGTTCAGAGATATCAGGTATCGACCCATGCTGAAACACCCATATTAGTACGAGGTGTGGCAGGCACTGGCTCTTGCATCCAGTCGATCATACAGATGGCGAATACTGTCTTGGGATACGTTATTCCACGTCTGCTCGACCTGTTCACACATTTCTGTAAGATTTTTGGGTGGACGAGTCGCACGAGTCACTAGTCGGCCCACACGTTCTCGATTGGCGACAAGTCCTCCGATCGTGCTGAGTTGCACGAGCAGTGTGTGGGCGAGCATTATCTAGTTGGAACAACACATCCCCTTCCTGTTGCAAGAACGGCAAAAGAACGGGTCTAACAACTTCCTGAACGTACCGAGCACTGGTTAGTGTTCCCTCTACAAACACCCAAGTTGAACGAGAGTTGTAGCTTATCCCACCCCAGACCATAAGGCCTGGAGTGGGGGCGGTATCCCTTGGACAAATGCACTCTACGAGACAGCGCTCATCAGGTCTACGTCGAACGCGCCAACGACCATCATTTGTGTGCAGGCAGAATCTTCTTTCATCGCTGAAGTCCACGGTGCGCCATTCCATCTTCCAAGTGATCCTCTGACGGCACCACTCGAGCCGTGCACGTCGATGCTGTGGCGTGAGTGGAAGACGGGCTAGAGGTGTGCGTGCCCGTAGTCCCACTGCTAGTAACCGGTTCGCAACAGTTCGTGTTGACACTTCTGGGCTCACAAACCTTCGTATTTGTGCTGTGGTAGCTGTACGATCTGCCACTGCTGCCCTTACAATACGACGATTCTGGCGGACGTCTGTGCTGCGTGTACGTCCTTAACTTCGTCTACGGGTGTGAAAATGTTCACGTGACCGCTGATACCAGCATCGTTGCACAACGGACACAGCACGTCCAACTTGAGTGGCAAATCCCCGAAAGGACCATCCTGCCACTCGGAATGCCACAATTTGACCCCTTTCAAACTCGCTCAGTTGGATATAGGAAGCACGAGTGCGTCTCCGTGGCATTGTACCCGCTTGCTTCGTTTGCACCACAATGAGCCGTATGGCTGTGAGCTCTCCCTATTAAATGGTAGAAACAGATGGCCCTCTGACAGCTATGCTACTACGCTATCTGATGGCGGACGACGTTGAAACCCTCATCAGTACATCTACTATCCCCCAGGTGGCATATGCCGTCATCGGATGAAAATCGACGTCGTCTTTTCAGGTGACCTATTTCTTTCCGGCAGTGTATTTAGTTCAACACCAGAGTGGTCACTAACAGTCATACAACTAAACCACAGCCCCACAGGTCGTACTAAAGAAACATCTAAAGTATTATTCCCTCTCGTAGGGAAATCAACCACCTGGGAGAAACACCCCTCCCTAACTGGCTTGTTTGCTGCAAGCTTAGCTTGGCTACCGCTTGTTGAATCACTGGACCAGATCACGCTTGGAAGATTCAAATCCCCGGCAATTATAACATTCTTTTCCATAACTTTACCTGTAGAGGTGACGTCATAAACTGTATCCAGTAACAAGAAGTTGTCCTTCGGAGCTCGATACGCCCCTATCACCTGAAGAGAGTTTATCTTTGTTTTCTGTTTTGCTTTGGCCCGTTTGAAGCAACTTTCGATGTCCCTACGAACACAAACAAATACACCACCACCTCTCTCACCCCGGTCTCTTCTGTACATTACGTAAGCACCCTGAATTATTTAATTACTATTTACATCCTCACGATTCAGTAGCTATGACTACGTCTGGTGAATATGTCTCTAATAGATTCCAAAATTATATTATTTTGTTCCCGATACTCTGACAATTAACCTGCAGCAATCTTAGAGTCTTACCTCCATTTCGAAGTTTCTCCAATCGTGACGGCTGCCTCCCTCCGTTCCAAATCCTCACGATTGCCGGCAGGATTATATGACTCTCGGTGGAGATTCCACAGGTTGTTTGGCGTCTCTTCATTTCAAATGTAGCCCATCTCGAGCGAAGTCACTGTCCCCGATACAGCAGTCAGCGTCCACATAAGCTAGTCCCAATTGTGCGCACACCCAGTCCATGCGATCATTAGGGGACTTAGCTCGCCGCCGCAAAATGCCACTCAACACGTTTTTCGCGATCCTTAACTTATTTCTGGCTTTCGTACATAACTCGTAAAGCTGTCCCATCCTAAAATTGGCTGTAGCCTTCTTCTTTAAGTCATTAGTCCCAACTTGGAGAAGCAATCTTCTATTGGCATTTCTTCAACTTGATGGTCGAACTGATCAATTTTCATTCCCGGATAGCAAATCACTTTCTGGCCCGCTTTCCTCTATATATCCCCGCTCCACTTAATCATCGAATCACCCTTTATGAGTACGTAATTGTTAACAGTTTGCTCCTGCTCGCCCTCTGTCACACTGAACCCTTTAGAAAGCCGCTTAGTCACATCCTTCACCGTTTCTTCTGATTCGTGAAGCTTTGTTCCTGTATTATTTGATACCTTGCTTTGATTTGCATCCTCAAGCAGACCGGTGTATCACATACTTTACAAAACCAATTCCCAACATCACAATTCTCCTTCTTGACCTTAATACAGCCGAAGTGAAACCATGTAATTTTCCAAGGATGGAGAATGATTGCAGAAACACTGAAGTCTAGCGCTGAAAGTCGTTTATTTAAGACATTCTTATAGATGGAAATTATGTTGTACTATTGATTTATCTACTGGGATAAATATACCGTAATCACTACCGATGAAGAGTGAGATTTTTAGAATCTTGGGTAGCAACGGGTTTAAATGGGAAAAGTGGGCGCCTCTTATCTAGAGCACATTATCTAACTCACCTCTACAAATATAAGACGGATTTTCTATAAAAATGACGAGCAAAAACGTGCCCACAAATGTATTAACTAAAAACTACTACAGTAGTGAAAGTAGAACAACAATCCTAATCCTGTCTGACTTTGACTGAAATAAAATAAATTTTACTGAAATGAATAAAAAACAAGAAGTTCCGAACTAAAGAGCCTCCTTTTTTTTTAATTTAAGACTCCAGCCAATGATTAATCTAAATGGATCTATCTAGATTAATGACGAAATTAAGATGGTAATATCGAAATTTCTAATTACGGTAGTTCGAAATACAGTATACCAGGCATAATGTAGCCTAATAGAGCACTGAAGTTGGCAGGCCTGGTGACTAAATATATTCTTAGTTCCATCTCTTAAGGTACAGAATACAAAATTTGGTTGAAGTCCAATGGATAGCATGGACGTTATATGCAGTTAGACATTGGATCCAACAGCGCGCGTAAAATCATGTTGGCAACAATGGCATGCATGTGTTGGTCAGAAATGATCTGAAGTAATATGATCTATTGTGCCAATTTTGAATGAAATCCATTAGTTAGTATAGAAGTTAGATGTATTTTAAAATTGTACATATCAGCAGGCTTAGAATCATGTTGGCAGCAATGACGTATATTAGTTACTCCAAATTAATCTAGAATGCTAGGTACTATACGTGTGCAAAGTTTAGAGCTATTGGTTTGCATACTTTCTGATATATTGATATTAGGGTAACAAAAATAGAAAAGCATGTATTAACAGTTGGCAGCCCTGGTTGCTCTCAAGAAGACGCATAGTCATATCTGTTATAGTACACATAGCACATACGAAATTTGGTTGAAATCCAAATGAGAGTATAGAAGTTACATATATTTAAAATTGGACCTCTCAGCAGAATCATGTTGGTAGCACTGACGTGTATAAGTTATCCAAATTAATATAGAAATTAATATAAAGCTGTCGGCTTGCATCCTTTCTGACATATTGGTATTTTGATAAACAAAATTGAGAGCATTCATTAACAGTTGGCAGCCCTGATGGCACTTAGAATACGCTCAGTCATATCTGTTTATGTACACATAGTATATACGAAGTTTGGTTGAATTCCAATTGATAGTATGGAAGTTATATGAATAAAAAAATTGGACCTTACAGCAGACTTAGAATCATTTTGGCTACACTGTCATATAAGGCCTCCTGGAAATTAAACTGAAATATTATTATCTACACGTGTGCCAATTTTGAAATAGCTTCCATGCATACCTTCCAAGATATCCAACAATGAGCTGAATTTTCAATTGCGAGTTTTCAGCAGTTGGTAGCACTGACATCATTTTCAAATACGGCAATGAGATATTCATGTATAGATCTTTACTTATATGAAATTTTGTTTCGATAGCTGCAGCCTTTTAGGATTTGATAGGGGGGAGACACAGACAGACAGACAGACAGACAAACATTTGCCCAGATCGATCTCATAAGTCGACCTTTTCCTGATTTTTGCGAAATGTGAAAAGTTGGCTAATAAGGTCTATCACCTTGTCATTATAAAATTACAAGCTTGAAAAACAACTTATCAATTCTAAAAGTTCCAAAGAAAAAGAAAATATTAAAATTCGCTGTGATCATAAAATAGAAATATCTATACATTTTTGAACACCCTGTTTGTTCACTAAATTAAAAACATTAAATAGATGCAAATGTATACATTGACTCCTATCAGTCCTACTTTCAATATAAGGAATTCTAAACACTAACGAAAATTAAAATACCCTGTCTAGTATATTCAAATTTCTACATAAATATTTTCACAAACGTATTACTTACATCAGTTAACTCGTATTCATCGAATGTCCTTTTATCTCTGTAGAGAGAACACTTCTATCGTATCACTGAGTAAATAGGCCTATCACTATCACTTCTCGCTATTCTGTTTCATACTCGTTACATCCTGCCTTAATTATACCAGTAGTTAAGCTTCACAATCGTAAAATGACAAAATTGTTAATGATATTAATAATAATAATATGACAATTTCTCGTGACGTTACCTATTTTTTATCACATCTCGAATGCCCAAAGTTATGAATCTTAATCAAATAAACAGCTGATTTTACATTGAATATTACTGCACCGTCCTAATAATGGCTTTACTTTATCAACATGTGGTATATATCTTCACATTCCATCCCTCATCACATTTAAGATACTTATCATCGCCACACTGCCAAAAAACCTTTACAATAAACGAAGTTTCTTGAATAGTCCAACATGGATCATGCTTAAAGTAGCATGCTATTCATAATACAACCTGAACTTTGGAAGCATACTGTGTCTTCCATAGGAAAAAATAATGCACATAACTAACCTCTTGGTGGAATAAACCTTCACAAACTACACAAAAAACTTGTGCATAAATAATTCACCATATCATACCAAAACGACTTCCAATAACCATTCAGTTCCACAGCTTATTTGCTTAAAATTTCATAATTTCAATAATTGTTGCAACTCCATGTAACTTAAAACATGAATTTCCGTGACGAATTTAAGAACCTACTTTTCTCAAAATTTAAGATTCATGCCAATGATTAATCTATATAGATCTATCTAGAATAACGACGAAATTAAGTTGGTAATATCGAAATTTCTAATTAGTTCGAAATACTGTATACTTGGCATAATGTAGCCTAATATAGCACTACATTTGGCAGCCGTGGTGACTGAATATATTCTTACCTCCATCTCTTAGGGTACAGAATATGAAGTTTGGTTGAAGTCTAATTGATAGCATGGACGTTACATGCAGTTAAACAGTGGATCTAACAGTGCGCGTAAAATCATTAGTTCTAAATACTGTATACCTGGCATAATGCAGCCTAATATAGTACTACAGTTGGCAGCCCTGGTGACTAAATATATTCTTAGCTCCATCTCTTAGGGTACAGAATACAAAGTTTGGTTGAAGTCCAATGGATAGCATGGACGTTACATGCAGTTAAACAGTGGATTTAATAGCGCGCGTAAAATCATGTTGGCAACAATGTCGTGCATGTATTGGTCAGAAATAATCTGAAATAATATGATCTAATGTTGTGCCCATTTTGATTAAAATCCTTTAGTTAGTATAGAAGTTACATGTATTTTATAATTGGACCTATCAACAGGCTTAGAATCAAGTTGGCAGCACTGACGTATATTAGTTACTCCAGATTAATCTAGAATGCCATGTACTATACGTGTGCAAAGTTTAGAGCTATTGACTCGCATACTTTATGATATATTGATATTAGGGTAACAAATATAGAGACAGCATTTATTAACAGTTGGCAACCCTGATTGATCTTAAGAATACGCATAGTCATATCTGTTATGGTACACATAGCACATACGAAAAGGGGTTGAAATCCAAACGATAGTATAGATGTTACATGTATTTAAATTTGGACCTCTCAGTAGGCTTAGAATCATGTTGGTAGCACTGATAAGTTATTCCAAATTAATATAGAATGTCAGGTCCCATACGTGTGCATAGTTTAAAGCTGTCGGCTTGCATACTTTCTGATATACTGGTATTTGGGTAAAAGAAATTGAGAGCATTTATTAACAGTTGGCGGCCCTGGTGGCTCTTAATAATACGCTCAGTTATATCTATTTATGTACACATAGCACATACGAAATTTGGTTGAATTCCAATCAATAGTGTAGAAGTTATATGCATTAAAAGATTGGACGTATCAGGTGGCTTAGAATCATTTTGGCAACACTGCCATATATGGCCTCCTGGAAACTAAACTGAAGTATTATTATCTATACGTGTGCCAATTTTGAAATAGCTCCCATTCATACCTTCCAAGATCAAATTTCCATTGCGATTTTTCAGCAGTTGGTAGCACTGACATCATTTTCAAATACGGCATTGAGATATTTAGGTATAGATCTTTACTCCTACCAAATTTTGTTTCGATTGCTGAAGCCGTTTAGGAGTTGATATGGAGGGGACACACACACACAGACAGACAGGACAGACACACATTTGCCCGGATCGATCTAATAAGTCTACTCTTTCCTTATTTTTGTAAAGTGTGAAAAGTAGGCCAAATATCCAGCTCCAAACGGATTACTGCGCTAAAATACATATATCATCACCTCATTCTTAACAATCATAGATTGTTAATAATGACAATATATTACACGTCAAATGTTTTCATAAGAACATCGTCAGATTTCAACGTAGGATTATGACCTTAAGTCAGTAGTGAAGCTACTAGCTAACCATCATGACTCGTCATGTCGCAAACACAGTATAATTCATGTCTATATGACACATAGGTCATCTTTATCGATCTGCAAAACTATGTCTGAAAATAGGATCATCATCCTTGCAAAGTCCTGGTCTCACAACTCCAACCAAAATTCACATAGATCTAAAGTCCCGACTTTCTATCCTCATCAGCAACAATGACAAATCCCGTAAAATACTAATATCTATCCAGCAATGCTAAAAATCAATTCTCTTCTCATAATAACTGGCGATTGCAAATACTGCATGAAATATGACGAATATGCCATAATAATGCTTCCTACAAATACGAAAAAACCTCAAACGGTGTTGAATCCAAAAAATTACGCAAAAATTCAAAGCAATCTAATACAAAACCAAATCCCGAATTTACCCTAACATGAATCTAAACAAGATACAAAAATCTAAGAAGAATGGTCATCACTGATATCTTTACATGTTCCAACAACTACTAAAATAATTAAAAAGGTATTCTTCTACCTTACCAGCAAATTGCTGGAAAAGGCTCATTATACTCGGGTGGATATAAGACTGGTTCCTACGGCTACCTCTTCGAAGTCTCCATCTCTGCATTCGCCTGCCCCTGGACGTTAGAGCAGCATCGGAGTCGATCTCGCCTTCTCCCATCTCCATTTCTCGACTGTTGGGACTCGAATCCGAAGACCCGTACAACTTGTTTCAGCATACGTCCGTCATGCTCCGTTAAGTATATTCAGCGTTGATTCTAGAAGATCTCTCGTGCTATTCATGCGGTGTTCAATTATCCAGTTTCCCAAATCATAGTAGTTTACTGACTCATGTCAATGTTCTCAAAATGTGTTGTAATAATCCTCCTTAACTCGAATTTCTGAAGTTCCATTTTTCAAAATTGATGAATACATTTCCTAGAAATTTGTAGATTTTGTAAATATCTATGGAATGCCGTATCGTAGATAATCGTAGCAGTTTGTTGTATGGCTTGGCGAAGTGTAGACTCAGTCATGGTTCCGTATTGATTGACAATCAAGTATAATAATGGGTTTAATATAGCCCTATGTATGTAAATATTGTGTATTGATCGGGTGGATCTCCCAAATTGTATTATACATGGCGAAGTGTAATAATTCTTCCCAAGTATTGTTGAAATATAATTTCAATACGTATGTCTTCATGTTGGAGAATATTCTACACAGTCTTCTACTTGCATGAATACGTCGATGAGTAACTTCAATTTCACAAAAGAAATGTTCAATTTAGCAATAAATTGTAGCAAAATAAATCGAAGAATTGTTCATATAATTTTGAGTAAAGTCGATCACTTTGAATACATTACTTCAATAATGTTCAGTTCACACTATAACGTTCCTCCGCTCTCGTAATGCTTGGGCGGAATAACACTCGCTATAGCGGTCAATTTCAAATTCTCGAGCACTCAAAATTGGCGAGCTCACAATACATCTGTCTCTCCGGACATTTCAGAAAGGAATAGTCTCCCCATTTTCCACTGATAGCGTCCTCTAGAAATTTGACGCTCGAATTCTCCCCTCAAATTCATCAAACTACTTCTTCTGCCGAATTAGGACCTCTATTCTCAATTTCGAAATCATAGAAAAATGTGTTATAATTTTCTCCTTCGAAATTGGTCTCTCTCTCTTGGATTCATCTTTTTAGAGTAATTACAATAGTCACTGAAAAAATTAACCAATATAATATTCAAATTAGTCAATCGAGTCATGTGATTTTCCTTTCCATTTCTCGCCTCGTGCTGCATCGTGCCGTTCGACACTGAGCCGATCAGACGTCATCCCCTCAATGACTTCCGCTGCACGTGTGAGCTTCTCCTCACTCGCCGCCCGGTAAAAGCAGGTTTGTCCGCGACTCAAAAGAAGAATCTCCCCTTGCCGACAAACTTCAAATGGATTGACGTGTCAAACGCCGCCTCTGGTTTGCTTTTAGTAAAGGTATACAATAACAAGTCTTCTCTCTCGTAACAAATTGTAGCAGCAATTATCATATCATGACTAGTTCGATTCTTGACGTCGTAATTTCTTTAATAATGGTCCAATCTCCTTCAAATTGGAGATTTAGCAATAAATATGTCCACAGATGCGACAAGTGACTTCCAAAAAGCAAATATTGGGGTCAGTACCCATATTGTTATAGGTGTTTTTCCCTAAAGCTTAAGCATATTACGTGAGGTTAAAAACTTCTCTGATGGACTACATTTAGGCTTTTCACTCTACGTCTTCGAATAAGTGTGTAATAAAATTATATATTAATGGAATGTTTTACGTACACAAGATTATTGTATACTTACCTGGAATCCCCCATGTGGGTGCGGGTTAGAATGCACACACGGTATGTTCTGCCTATCGTAGGAGGCGACTAATAGTGCCGACACGACCGGCTGACATAACTGACTTTGATTTGGAAGACCCCCTGAGGATGCGGAGGGAAGAATTCATGAACGGTATCCCCTGCCTGTCGTTAAAGGTGACAAATAGAGGAGCCTTTTCAAAGGTCTATTTCGATTTCCAGTTCCAATTTTCGTTTAACCCTTTAAAATAATCGTGCATTCTGTTTGGAGAAGAATCACCAACTTGGCCATTTGGCCAGAAAGCCTAGACGGTATACCCCATTCCGACAGGTGGGTGCGCCATGTACCCTTGCAGTGGTATCCGCCTCACAACATAGATCCCTGCACGGTGGAATACTTGCGCCGAATAAATCACTGTGCATGCCAAGGGGTATGTGCCTGTTTAAGGCACTAGGACCTCGAGCAATACTTACTATCGCCAGGTAGGTATTGCCTTGGCTGGGTATCTTCCACAATGATGGTCCTCTTTCGGAGTTGGTGGCATTCGGGGAGGATGATAACGGGATGACCCATAAGCGGTCTAAAAATCATCCGACGGTGGCTCCCGTAAAAAGCCATCTCTTTAGTGTCGGATCAATCCCAAAGTGTATCTCAAGGTGTATTCACCTGGGAAATTCACCTTGGGATGAAACTTTTAACGCACGTTTCCCCGTTGACAAGTCGACTCGCTACCTGATCGCTACCAGGACAGACGGGAGTGATTTTAAACTGGTGTAACCCATAATATTATCCGAGGCAACTGAGGGGAAATTTGGAGATCTTTACGGGATTTCCAGGCTCCAGAATGGGCAGCTCTTGCTCTACACCGTTGACCGTAGGCAAACCGAATTGTTGCTGGAATGCATGCGATTCGGCAAAATTCCCGTTCAAGTCCCAAAACATGAAACTCTGAATGAGTTACTTTCCATCGCGAGCCCATAATAGTGACGCTGAATTGTTGCGGGATCTGGGGAAGAGAGGCGTCGCCAAGATAAGGTGCATTACCCAAGGACAGGGTCGATACCAGCGCTTTTATTCTCTATTTTGAGGGTGATGTTTTACCTAATCAGGTGAAGGTCAAATCGTACCACTGCGATGTTCGAATTTACATCCTTCCGCCTATTTCATGCTATCAATGCCTGAAATTCGGGCATGTTTCTGCCTGGTGAACTGCCAAGGCCATGTGTCGAGTGTGTGGCAAGGGGACATATGAGGTTGAGAGGTGTACACCTCTCCCGATTTGTCCTAACTGCCAAGGAAGCCACTCTTCACGATCGAAGCAGTGCCCTGAGTTCTGTAAAGAAGCCAAGATTCAATATATAAGGACTCTTGATTCGTTTCATGTCAAGAGGTACCGTGTTATGAATGCTCCCAAATTTCTGGTATCGTTTGCAATACAGCGACGCCCTCTTACATCTCTGCCGCTCGAGTTCCGAGAGTTGTGCCATCGACGTCCGTATTTTCAGCAGTTCTGTACCAGCAAATTTGTCAGCCCGATGAAGGTCTCACAACCTTCTTCGGCCCCGGAAAAGAAGGCGCCGGTTATGCCAACTAAACCAGCGCAATCGGAGAAGAAGTCCCCGTCTTCTCTGAAACGGTTGACCAAGGAGTCTTCCTGGGCTAAAGGAGGAAATAAGAATCCCACCTGATATCCTAATGGTAGCAGAGAAGAAGGAGGCGGTGCGCCGCCGTCTCTCTCTCGCCCTGCAACCAATGGGATGACAGCGGTATCTGCTCTCCCGACTATTAAGGTTACTACGCTCGAGAGAAGTCAAGCCCGTTAGTGTGGAGGAACTCCACTATAGGAAGAAAACTTTGCCGGCGGATACGAGAGAAACGGTTCAACGCCGTCACTCTACATCTCCTACGGACAGGGTTGCTCACCTATCCGCTGGCAATCACGTTCCCACTACCAGGAGCGGTCATGTTTAGCAAGGAACGGGTGTCTGTGGGGAAGGGTCCACCTACTTCTTTGAACAGAAGTAGGCGCCGGTCACAAAATAAAAATGGTTGGGACGTGTTGGAGACGGACACCTGGTCTTCGGACAGGGAGAGAGCCCCTCAACACCGCTCTTGCTCTTCTCCAAGAGCGAGACAGGTTCAGACCGACGAGTACTGCGTGCCACGTAAGAGCGCTCCCTCTTCATCTTCATCTTCGGATGTTTTCTCTTCTCTCCTATCATCTCCACCTAGAGATGGGTGGCAAACGGTCAAGCATAAGTAGAATATCACTTCTACATAAGTCCACACTATAACACTATTACAATGGAACTGTAGTCGCTATTCTCGACATATCGCTGAGTTACGTCAGCTACTATCATCGTTTTCGGCAACAATAGTCTGTCTTTAGGAATCCAGGTTTCATCCTGGTCATATGACTACTATGCATCACTTCAAAACCATCTCTGAGACAGGGTGGACGAAACCTTAGCCGATGGTGGCGTTTTCACTCTCATCCACTCTAGCGTCTTTAGTGTGAAGATGTGCCGCTGCGTAATAAGCTTGAAGCAGTTTCAGTTCATACTTGCCAGTAATGACAGCGGTATGTAACGTGTACCTCCCACCGGATTCTCAAAAGGATTACTACCAGCTGGTGTATCTAGTCTCTCAGCTTCCCCTCCCTTTCTCCCTCTGGGAGACTTAAATGCCCAAAACACCATCAGGGTCTCCGCTACCTCTATCGGTAGAGGGAGAGATTTTGAGAGATTGATCAGGCGGCTGGACCTGTGTATGTTGAATACATGGGAACCTACGCACTTCTCTATTGCACATGGCTTAAATGGAAACAAGTCACTGGTGTCCTCTGTGACAAAAGATGCCTAAATACCTAAAGGAAAAAGTTTATAAGACAGTTGTACGTCTGGCAGCAATTTATGGGGCAGAATCCCGACCAATGACAAGAAAACATGAACAGGCTCTGCACACGATGGAGATGAAGATGCTCCGTTGCACACTTGGACAGACTAGATATGACCATGTCAGAAATAAAGATGTTCGACAACAATTAGGTGTCACACCAATTACGGAGAAAGTGAAGGAAGCTCGTCTCCGTTGTCATGGACATGTTATGAGAATGCAGGGCGACTCTGTCGCCAAAGTAGCTCTCAACCTAGACCGAGGTGGAATGCGACCACGCGGACGACCTTTGAAGCGTTGGATCGACAACATTAAGACGGATATGCGCGATGTTGGCTTACAACCTGCAGATGTCAACGACAGGAAAAAGTGGAGAAGATGTAGTAGAGCAGCGGACCCCGTACTGGGATAAACGCTAGGAAAGAAGAAGAAGACATCACCTTGAGCAGTCGTGCGCTGGTTCCCCAGCTATACTGGGGTGTGCACGACAACCTCTATAATAGTGACTATTTCCTCATTATTGTACTCTTCCGAACCAGAGAGCCATCAAGGTACCAAGTCGATGGCTTCTCCGTTGGGCTGATTGGCTGAAATTCACAGCACGTGCGGTTTTTGCCGACGATAACCTTGAGAGTGTCGATGATCAAACCATTTCACGTAACGTGTGGTATTTTGGTTCCTCATCCGGCAACTACCGGCGGCAGCTTGTCCCTTGGTGGACAGCCGAGATTCGCACAGATTCATCTTGAATATATTTCGTGGCGGAAATGTGCTTTTCACTAGTTTTATGAATAGCTGTCACTCTCCCCGGTGTTGAACATAGTTCTCTTACAATAAAATGCATATCATAATTCTGGAAATTATGTATAAACACCGGTAAGAATGTGACTTTTTTACATTTCAAATTGCCATTGTTATGTGCACAGCCAGGGTGTTCCCCGGTGATATGACAGTGGTCTCTCACTTGTAATTATTTTCATGATAACATTCTTTTCCACATATGCAACAAGCCTTAGCCGCGTTCTTGCTCCTCTGTCACGTTCAAAGACAGTTTTCTTCGTGCACAAAACGTAATGTTGCGAGCCAAGCTTATTAAATAATTAAATAACTCCTTTACTGCATTAGGTCCATGGTATAGTTTCGGCTCTCTAGGTAACCCGAATTGTATCTCTTCGATTGAGGAATCTGCTTCTAAATATACACTAAAGCTCGTGGGTTCATGTTCCTGATAGGAGATATTCCAACTCGCTTCGTCCCTAGGTGGACAAGATTGAACAGGTTTCAAGAGGCATTCAAAGTCGGCATAAGCCACGAAAGGAACTTGAACCTTATGGTGCACATCTCTAAAACACAATTTGAAACAGCCGTCGTGTAATTTGTACACGTTCAATTTGTTGGTCAAGACAGTACATTTTATGTTCTTTTATATTCTCGGCAGCACTTCGCCCGTGCTGGTCATAGAAATGAGAAATGCAGCGCATGCATTTAGCCAAGACATTATGGTATTTCGTTAGTTCACTTCGGACTAGGCCGATAAAGTATTTATGTAAACTTAGTGTCCTAAGGTCCTAAGTCGTTATTGTTGGTAATCTACAACAGATTGGTATGGTTTGCTAACACTTCATCAACAACCTTTTACGGCAGAACGTTGTGTTAATAATCAAAACAGGAAAGGTTTACAGCTATATTTTTTTAAATAGAATGAATGGCCATGGGGAGTGTGATATCTGAAAAGTGATATTTATCTTGCAAACCTTTGTAATTGCAAACACAATCAGCATCCCTTTCAATAAATATTGACAGCATTGCACAGAAGAAACACCAGTCATCATTGATTTTGTTATTTTTACATGTTTTCTTTGAAATATTTGTACACATTGTAATGCACTGGTATCTAATTTAGTTCAATTGTTTACATAACCTCAAGATGGCGGCTGTGCGAATTTTAAAATTAAGTTTTTATTTCTTGTGTCGTAATCATGCGATCGAAGTGAAAGTTTGAATAATGAACCTACGCAATAATTTTCTTTAATGGTACTTGACTCTATGGCTTATACATTTAACAATCCAACATGGCGACAATCCGAAATATTTAGACGGCTCTCAATATCTACGAATCTATTATAGCAATCAACTGATTTCTTTTATGTTCATAGGGCTATGAACATAAGTGCACCCACAGGACTTTCAATAACCTGTTGATCACATGGCGGCAACGCGAAGTATAAATATTCACATAGACGTTTCTCGCAATTTAACCATCCGAGTGCACTGAAACTTGGTACAGTAAATCCTTATTCAAATGTTAATCCACTGGCATCTGATTTACTTCAATTATTTCCATAACCACAAGATGGCAGCTGTGCGAAATTTTAAAATCTTGTTTTTACTTCTTGTATCCTAATCATGCAATTGAAGTTTGAATGCTACACGTACACAATAATCTTCATGTAACAGTACATAACTATAGGACCTGCATATATAAAAATCCAACATGGCGACCTTCCGAAATATTGAGTCGGTTCTCAACATCTACGTATTTATTACAGCAATCAAAGTGAAATTTTGTATGTTGATAGTGGCAACTAACATAAGTAGGATATAAGAAAGTAGGCTTTAGTTCTTCACGGAACTACTTGTTTTATATTATAATGTTAGTGGTAACTTACCTAGCTTGCTTCAGTGGATAGTTCCCATTGCCAGTATTAAGTTCCACAGGTCGGAGAACACCCTTACAAATTATACCCTTGTAGCCTCACATTTTCAAAATGTTAACAGGAACGTGGCAGCCTGCAGTGACATGAGGAAACAAATCTCAACTGATAACGGTCCAAAGCCCTATTCATGTAGTACATGTGGAATAAACTTTAAGAGGAGGTACAATTTGAAGGCCCACCTACTGACTCATAGTAGTGTAAAACCATATTCATGTAGCACATGCGGAAAGAACTTTACTGAGAAGCGGTGTTTGAATACACACAAGCTAATTCATAGTGGTGCTAAGCCATATTCATGTAGCGCATGCGGAAATAACTTTACACAGAATGGAAGTTTGAAGAGACACATGCGGAAAGAACTTTTTACTGAAAGGTAATTTGAAGAATCACACGCGTTTTCATAGTGGTGTAAAGCCACATTCATGTAGCTCATGCGGAAAAAACTTTATACAGAAAGGAGACTTGGGGAGACACAAGCTCATTCATAGTGGTGTAAAGCCATATTCATGTAGCACATGTGGATCAAACTTTACTGTGAAGGGAAGCTTGAAGAGTCACATGCTCATTAATAGTAGTGTAAAATAATAGCCTTGTAGCATTTGCGGTTCAAAACTTTACTAAGGATGGAGATTTGAAGAGACACATGCTCAATCATTGTGTGTAAAGCCTTATTCATGTATGACATCCGGAAAGAACTTTACTCAGAATGGAGATTCATAGTGGATTAAATATCCATTAATATAGCATGTGCTGATCCAACTTTACTCTGATCGGAAATAAATTTACTTGGAACGGAGGTTTAAGAATACCCATGCTCTTTCATAGTAGTATGTGCGGAGCAAACTTGTCGGAATGGAAATGTGAAGAGGGCACGCATTCATTCATAGTAGTGACAAACCACATTACGGTAGTATGTGCAAAAACAACTTTACTTTCTAACCACATTTGAAAAGACGTATTTTCATTCTTTAAGAGGTAAAGCCTTAATCATGTAGTACATGCGCATCATACTTTACACTAAAGGATTTCGTGGAAACAATTATTATGAAAAATAAAGGTCAATGATACCATTCGTTTGAACCATAACACAACGTTCTATCATGTTTGGTTTTCAACCTATCGCCTGCTTTCAAAAAAATATGAAAAATATAACAAGTCGTCCATAGCAAAGCCCCCGTCAGCTCAAGTCCAACGACACCTAATTTGTTAAAATCCGACCATGCGTTCGAGAATTATCGCCAATGTTCGCGAGAAAGTGGGCTTTCATTTTGTTTTCTCCTACACACTTGAAACTTGCTGTCAGCCTAGAGGGCATAGGCACCTTTCATTAACGTCAAACAAACGTTTTTCTAAAACTCACCGTTCCCAAAATAGCGCCAATGTCAAAAACAATAATTTTCAAATCAAATTTTTAAAAACACCCACACACATTCATATCAAAGAGGACGTAACCCCAACGCCAACATCACTTCGTTAAAATCCGATCATGCGTTCGTGAAATATTGGCAATGTTTATATGAAAGTTGGGGGTGGCCTAGAACCGGCCTTACAGCACTACTTTACACAAGTTTTTATCCTAGATACTTGGAATTTATTTTGGGGGTAGAGGGCGTCAGGACCTTTCATTTACGTCAAATATTTTTTTTGTTAAATTCCTAGTTTCCAAAATATAAAAATTCAAAATTAGAGTGTTTTCAAAAAAAAACTCAAAAAAATAAAAAATGTTTTATTAAAAAAAAAAAGGTCATTGAGGCCATTCGGTTGAACCATGACACAACGTTCTATCATGTTTGGTTTTGAAACTATCGCCAACTTTAAAAAACAAAAATTTTCCATTTTTTTAAATATGAGTGGTCTATAGCAAAGCCCCCGTCAGCCCAAGTCCAACGACACCTCATTCGTGAATCTCCGACTATGGGTCGGGAGATATCGACTCGCATTGGAAGTAGTGGTGGGGGAAGCAGAATCCCCATCACTCTCCTACTTATAATAAAGTGGAAAATGTGCACATTCGTGCAAAAAGAAAGAAAATGCTTTGCCCTATAGGTATTTTCTTCACTGAATTATGCTCGTAATGATGGCATTCTTTCAGGACACGATAGAATATGGTATCCAACACACGCTCTCTTGAGCAACACACACATACAATTTCCATCTGGTGAGTGAAAGTGTGTATTACTGCAGACCTTGTGATGAAAACCATGCACAGCCATTCTGGTTACTAGGTGTCTCAGCTCGTAGTTCCCTTGCGTCTAGAAGTCTGATGTCATCGCTTCGGCACTGTGAAAGTCAGTCCAAATAGCCATTTCCTTCCGCTTGCACTTCTGTAAAAACACTAGCGCAGGTAGATGGCAATAGATACTGGGTTCTTAAATCTTCCACCATAAAGAGCTGCCTAGTGAGTTCATAGACCAGTTTCGATGGGGTTGATGGTGACAAGCATAGTACGCGTTTAAAGTAAGTTACTTTGTCTTTCTCTATTTCAGCTATGTTCCCTTCCGTGAGGTGTGTCCATGTGAGTTCTATTCCATAATTCAGTATGGGTAGAATTTTCATTCTAAAAAGGGCGAAAGCTGTGGTCAATAACAATTCATTCAAACTCTTTATATCGCTTATGGCTACTATGGCACCCCTAGATTTCTCCTTCACTTGCTTTGAGTAAGAAATTCCTTATGGCTGTAAGGTGATAAAGGGGTTCGATTGAGACAGATTATATCTCCCGGGCTTAGGCTAATCGATCCCCTTGTAATACGCCGATGGTTCTTCTTATGGGATTGGAAGTGGCCAGATTTTCATTCGCTTGTATGTAGTTAGAGAATAGGATATCTTTTATTAATGTTATGATATATTACGTCGGTCCTAAGTTATCTGCTAGATTATGAACCATATTTTGATGGTCTGGAAGGTTAATCATTCTCCCTTTCTTTTGTTTGAGTGCCTCGTTGACATCGTTAAGTAAACATTGGAGAGCCTGGAGGATTGAACGTCCCTTTCTGAAACCGAATTGTTCATCCGGTATCATGTTGTTAGTCTTTTGTGGAGTAGTTTGCTTAGAGCCTTAAACGTGGAAAGGCGATCCCTCTATGAGCATTCATATCACCCTTGTCGCCTTTTCTTTATATAATCCTTTCATCTAATTGGAATACTGCCTGTTGAATTGCATTTGTTGCCTTGTCCACGCTTCTGCAGGTATGTGTAGAGAAGCCTTGCGATGTTACTTATTGTCGAGCGTATGGCTTCCGTCACTTGCGCTACTGTTGATACCTGAGTGTGGCAAGCAGATTCTAACCGCCGCGTATCTGTACTTTTGTCCATCTGTGAGAGGAGACATTGGGAGTGGTCTTCCCACTTTTGATTTGGGTATACCTCATGGAAAACGAGGAATTCATCATTTTAGAGACTTGAAGGGGGCGTTCTCTGCGTCCCCTAAAAGCCTGGCTTCTCCCTAGTCCATATATTGGTTTCTGGTTTCTTTGAGTATCGTTTTACATACATGCGACTGTCTGAGTATTGCTTCAAGTGATCTGCGAGGCCTGAATCCCTTGCTCTGTTAAAAGCGTGTAATTTTGTCTTTCGTGCTTCATAGCACCATGCGTTGAGCCATGATTGAGCTGTTCTTGTGTCTGATTTCCCCGGAATGATGGCGGATTTGATGATTTTCCATGGTTTTAATCCGGTATCCAAATTACCCCCGATTGATGTATTATATCGCTGTTTTTATTCTCGGGTCGTTAATCTTCATTTGTTCTGATAAAAGTTTCCTTGAAGATTTTGTGCTGCGATTTGGGGCTGTGATCCAAGCGGTATCCATGATGAAGGACGCGATGATTGGCAGGTGTTTGCTTAATACTACAGCATTAGCTATTTTCCTGTCTGTTAGTTGTAATCTCTTCAAATTTGTGAAAATGAGATCAATTGTGCTGCTGCCATTCTGGTAGAAGTGGTTTTATCGCATTTCGTATTAAAGAGAGACCTTCCTCTTCCAAATATGGAATAGCAGCATACGCCTTCTCTTGTATTAAATCAATGCGAGAAATCAGATCGCCAGGTATTATTACAGTCTCCTCTTTATTTATCTTGTTTATGACCTGGCTCACTTCGGTAATAATATATTTTAATTCTAGCTCTGGTTGGAAATATGCGTTCACCATGAATCGTCAATGACGGGAAAGGGACATACTTACCATTATTTTAAAGGGGTATGGTTATTCCTCCTTTGGGTCTTCCTAATTTTCCTTGTGAGGTGAGGGAATGTATTGTGCAATGTTTGGGAGAATACCAATCTTTGGCGAGGTAAGTCTCTGTTAGAACAATCGGCTAAAATATTGGGATTTAGTTGTTGGAAAGCCGTGACTAGGCCTTCGACATTCCAATTCATTATCGCAAGGCATCTCTTATGCGTCAACTTTAACTCCCTCATCGCGTGATCTTCGAAAGCGAAATCTACAGAATTAGTTTTCTCTAATGTGGAAAGCTGAAACCAAATCTGAAGGCTTTGGTTCTTCCTCTAGTTACAATCTCTTCGACATCTATGTCACCACTTATTCTTTTCTCAAGTTATGTCTTGAGTGGTGTGACAGTAGTGACGTCCTTAAATCTCCCTACGAAAAGCCACGCCATTTACTCTATGGCTTGAAGTTCCGTATCTTCCTTTGTACCAACTACTGATGCCCCCTTGGGCTATTGGAAATGTTTGTTCCTAGTTGTTCTGGATGAATCGGCTGTGAAAAGGCGAGTATCCTCAGTTGAGTTGATGACTTTCTATGAGACAGCATCCCCTATATCTATATAAAGTCTTGCCTCAGTTGTGGTAAATCCCTGCTAGAACCTAGGGAGAGACTTTCTGTATTAGATCGACCTGTCCTCTCTTCATTATTGACAGCAGTGTGATTTTCTTCTAGTTCTTCTGGATACAACTTCTGAGAAAAGGTGATCATAGATCGATTAAAAGCTTCTTTCAATGGCTTTAACAATATAAACGTACGGTAAGTGAAGTTCCCTTATTAGTCAACTACGTTGTCAAACACGATTTTGTAAACAAAGGCCGTCAAAGCCTGAAGCAGAAGAAGTACAGAATACAGAGAGGTATGAACTTAACATACATGAGCTTGTCTCCCTTAGATTTCGAAGTAACGCCGTAAAGTAACGAGTGCCAGGGGCACGACGCATCGGGAAGCGTTCGGTGTACAACCGGCGAGCTTCATGACAGTTTCCTTCAGCCAACCCATACATGAGATGCATGTTGGAGCATTCATTATTAGAAGGACCGTCCGCCAAGGCGAATGTGACACTTCCACACTGTGGAGTGGAACTGAGAAGTCTCCTGTATCGGGTCTGAAGTAAACCCCAGAGAATGTGCCATGCAACCTGTTTACATCCAAGGCACTGTGGAAGCGCCACCATGTCCCAGCTGACCAATGAGGCGTCACTTTCCCTATCCCCTCCCCGCAGCCTCATCGCTCCCGTCTGTGTGTCTTTGGCCCCGCTTCCACTTTCCCGCCCCGCCATTCATAATATTCGAATGATCGAGGTGATCGAATAAACAAAGAATTAAAACTCAGCAATTCTTTTAGGTTTGTGCTGTGTCCTGTGTGGGGTTTCACCTAGGACAACAGGCTGGCTCATCAGCGGGCTCTTGGTGTCCCCGCCTGGACCCCTACCTGAGTACTGAACTGCGCGCTACCATCTTTTTTATTAGGCGCACCTGCGCCTCTTTACTGCGAGAACTAAAACTCAAGCAGCCATAACCTCCCTATGAAGGCTTCCAAAAAGGTGGTATATTGGCTTTCACGGCAAGTGAATTAAAACTCTGCAATTCTTCTAGGTTTTTCTCTGTCTTGTGTGGGTTTCGCCTAGGAAACAAAGCGGCTCATTAGCGGGGCCTTGGTGTCCCCGCACGGATCCCCACCGGAGAAGCGATCAGCGTGCAACCTCCCCTTTTATGAAGCGCGCCTGCGCATCTTTACTGCGAGAATTAGAAGCTCAAGCAGCCTTAACCTCCCTATGAAGGCTTCCAAAAAGATGGTATATTGGCTTTCACGGCCAGTGAATTAAAACTCAGCAATTCTTCTGGTATTGTGCCGTGTCTTGTGTGGGGTTTCGCCTGGACACCAAGCTGGCTCATCGGCGGGCTCTAGGTGTCCACGCCTGGAACCCCTGCCGAGTAACGAACTGCGCGTTACCTCCCTCTTTATGAAGCGCACCTGGTCCTCTTTACTGCGAGAACTAAAACTCAAGCAGCCATAACCTCGCTTTGAACGCTTCCGAAAATATGTTATATATTCTTTCACGGCCAGTGGATTAAAACTCAGCAATTCCTCTAAGTCTGTGGGGTGTCTTGTGTGGGGTTTCGTCTAGGACACCAAGCTGGGTCATCAGCGGGTTCTCGGTGTCCCCGCCTGGACCCCCACCCGAGTAACGAACTGCGTGATATCTCCCTTTTAATGAAGCGCACCTGCGCAACTTTACTGCGAAAACTAAAAGATCAAGCAGCCATAACCTCCCTATGAAGGCTTCCAAAATTTGGGTATATTGGCTTTCACGGCCAGTGAATTAAAACTCAGCGATTCTTCTAGGTATGTGCCATGTCTTGTGTGAGGATGCGCAAAGGACACCAAGCTGGCTCATCAGCGGGCTCTCGGTGTCCCCGTCTGGACCACCAGCGGAGTAGCGAACTGCGCGCTATCTCCCTTTTTATGAAGCGCTCCTACGCCTCTCTAATGCGAGACCTAGGTGAAAGACCACTTAAGACACGGCACAAACCTAGAAGAATTGCTGAATTTATTAGTTTATCAGTCCTCTCACTAGGTTGGCATCAGGAAGGGCATACGACCGTAAAAATAATCCACCACGTAGCATCTCAACGCCGACCAGGGGCGTATATACTTTTTTTTCGCGGGGTGGGGGCTGACTGCCCTGGAAAATTGTGAGTATTCTCGGGGGATTGTCACCGCAAAATACAGGGAAATATCATCCTATATTTTAGACGATATAACTTTGTGTAATTATTTTAGATAAGAGTTATTTGTGGCAATACAAAAAAATTGTAAAATACAAAACAAATAACATTTTATACTTAACGAATTTTCTATTTTCTATTTTAAAATATCTTGGCACAGCCGGCAATCGAATTCGGATATCTGGGTGGAAGCCAAGAATGCTAGCCACACTCCACGAGGTAGTCTAATTTCAATCTTAATATTGTTTATAACTTAGCCAATAAGTTAAGATAAGGGGACAACCAAATGCAGTTATTCTATGTTTTCCCACAGAACTTTCTTAATTTTATTGGCCCCCACAGTCCCCCCTTATATACGCCCCTGTCCCCGACCCTATTGGTAACGGCAGAGGCGGCCCTAGCAAAGTTTTCAGGTGGTGCGAGATCTCATTTGGCAGGCTAAACTGTACATAGAGACTAAAAGTAACACACATGTGTTGCATCATTAACAACTCAGACTCCGAAAGATTAGTGTAGTACTATGGAAGAGAATCAATAACAGTACAAAGAAACAATATCCTTTTAATAATTTCTCATTTAGGGCACTTGGCCCAATCCGAAGATTGGTTAGTGTAGATGTAGATGCAGGCGCCTCGGGAAATACCCGCTTCGTTGTTGAGACAAGTCTCGGTAAGCACAAAGGTCAATAATCTTCCAAGAACGTTCAGGAATAAAATGTTAATATTGAGATACTATTATATTAATGATAAAGCTAGGAAGGTGACATTTGGTATCTTGGTAGTTACTAGCACATCGAGATGCTGAAATACATCATTTTGTTGTAACGTTCCTAACAGGGGAGTAGGGAGGAGGAGGGAAGGGGATTTGAACATAAAACTCAACTCCTTATTATTTCTACAATTTCATGCTGTGGGCCTATGTCAATAGCTTTGAAATATGCACACCTCAGAGTCAGCTCACTCACATATAGCGGTTCAGTAGTAATTAGGTGATTGGGTTTTAAATCTTTGGCAATCTATTGTTGCATTTTCTGCGCCCCATATGACAGACCTAGGGCCGCCCCTGGATAACGGGGTTAATAAGGGGAGGACATGCATTATGGTGTTCGAAGCTATTCTCTGCGCCCCCGTATGACAGCCCTAGGACCGCCCCTGGGTAACGGGGTTAATAAGTGGTGGACATGCATTATGGTGTTTGAAGCTATTTTCTGCGCCCCCATATGACAGCCCTAGGGCCAGACCTGAGTAACGGGGTTAATAAGGGGTGGGCATACATTATGGTGTTTGAAGCTGTTTTCTGCGCCCCCTTATGGCATCCCTAGGGCCGCCCCTGAATAACGGGATTAATGAGGAGTGGACATACATTATTATGGTGTTTGAAGCTATTCTCTGCGCCCCCATATGACAGCAGTAGTGGGATGCGGGGCATTCTACCTATTATCGTGTGTGTGCTTAAATACGTATGGCTATGTTGAAAAAAGGTTAGGTGGTTGGAGAGGAGTAGGGTCGAGTGAGGGGTCGTTTAGATGGTATTTTTTCTGCTCTATTTGTTGGTGAGGTTATTTCATAACATAGGTGGAATTTGGAAACGCAATTTGAGGTAAACGTGCGTTTTTTACATTTTGGTGATATTTAATGAGCATGTAAGGATAGAACGGTGTTTTCTTTAGGAACGGGGTGACGTCCTCTTTGCTAAGAATGTGTGTTGGTTTCTTTTTTTTTAATGTTTGTTTTTTGGATTGGTGCTATTTTGGAAATGGTGAATTTGGGAAAAAAGTTTGTTTGACGTTAATGTAAGGTGGCTATGCCCTGTAGGCGGACAGCAAGTTTCAAGGGTGTAAGAGGAAAAAAAAATTATACCCTACTTTCTCGCGAACATTGGCGATAATTGGCGAATGAATGGTCGTATTTTAATGAATGAGGTATTGTTGGCGTTGGGATGACATTCTCTTTGCTAAGCATGTGTGTTGGTATTATATAAAAAATGAAAATTCTTGGTTTTGAATTTTTGATTATTTTTGAAACGGTGAATTTTGTGAAAAAGTTTGTTTAACATTAATGAAAGGTGGCTATGCTCTCTAGGTGGACAGCAAGTTTGAAGGGTGTAGGAGGAAAAAAATGAATTTTGAAAAATCCTGTTTATTTTGGAAACGGTGAACTTGACAAAAAAGTTTGTTTGTGATGAATGGTTGGTATTTACTCCCTCTACCCGCACCATAAATTTGAAGTCACTAGCTGAAAAACCTATGCACGTTTTTACAGTTCTCTTGCAAGTTGCGTGTGCGCTTGAATACGCATGGCTATGTTGGGAAAAGGTTAGGTGGAGGGGGGGGGGGGGAGGAGTAGGGTTGAGTGAGGGATCGTTTAGTTGGTATTTATCCGGCTCTATTTGCTGGTGAGGTTATTTTTCAAAATGTGTGGAATTTGGAAACGCAATTTGGGGTAAACATTGTTGTATTGACATTTTGGGGTTATTTAATAAAAGTAATAATGACGTGTATTATGTTCTTTTTGTATCGTCGTTTGTAAGTAGTCGGGCTTTTTTAAATGATTATTTATAGATTAGTTATTAAAAATTAATTAAAGAACCAAAAAACTAATAGGTCATCCGCTTTTTAGTATCTCGCTAACCAATAATCGGATTTAAACATATGGGGTGTCGTAGGACTCGTGCTGAACTCCCCTTTTCTATGGACGAGGTATGTCCACCCCAAAATAAAAACTACCATTACCCAGGGGTAAATAATAATTTTTGTATGTATGCACACCGAAGGCTTTTGTCAAAAGGGCCTAACAACAGTTTTGTTAATATTTTCTGAACCCCTGATGGGATTTTGCCATAGGCAGCATCCTAGAACTTGGGGTGACGCCCCGTTTTTTGAATGTATGATTCATTTTTGTCAATAGGGCCAAACTACACTTTTGTTAATATCTCGCAAACCAATCATGCTAAGGGTCCTAGCACTTGGGGCGACGTCCCCCTTTGGAGGATGAAACTACCCCCCCCCCCCAAAATTGGAAAATCTTTATTTTTGAAACTATGAACCCTATCATTAGGCATGACAGCTTTAAAGATAGGTGGTAACATAGGCTTTTACCTCGATTGGTCATTTCACCCCTAAAACAATAAATAGTCATGTTATGGGAAAGAAAACGTGTTAAACACTTAAAAATGATAAATGAATATAAGATCTTTTGTTTTTGATGAAAATAGCAGGGCGGGGGTGAAAACTTCCCCCAAATTGAAAAATTTGATACCTTGGAAACTAAGATCCGTACAATTAGGTGTGATGGCTTAAAAAATTGGTCATGACATAGGCTTTTACCTGGATAGATCATTTCACCCCTAAAACAGAAAATAGTGATTTTACAGGGGGGGAAGGTGTTAAACGTGTAAAAATGATAATTGAACCTGAGATCTTTTTTTTTTCATGAAAAATAGTAGGAGGGTAAAAACTACCCCCAAAATTGAAAAAATATATATCTTGCAAACGAAGAACCCTAAAATTAGGTGTTATAGTTGAAAAAAATCCATGATGACATATGCTTTTACCTTGATAGGTTATTTGACGCCTAAAACAGGAAATAGTCATGTTACAGGGGAAGAGGTATTAAACACCTCAAAAGCATACGCGTTTTGTGAAACCATGCTTTAATGGACATGTGTATGGATTGTTATTATTATTATTACTATTATTATTATTATTATTATTATTATTATTATTATTATTATTATTATTATTATTATCTAATTATGGATTAATGTGTGTATAGGTAACTAACCAGTAGGCTAATAGTAAACATTTGTATGAGTTGTTGTTGAAGAAGTCAGGAAGGCCAACCCTTTGGCATGGCCCATGAATTGACCCAAAATTTCACCTGTCAATACTCAGTGTACCCTGTTCATGCCTCTAGACCGGAGATAAAATGTCTTGGTAGAGCGCTGAAATCGAACCAGTACCTCTGTTATGACTGCCAAGTTATAATAATATTATAATAAATAATGTATTTTATAAACGAGAGAGAGAGACTCTGTTTCATTCCATTCAATGTTGGTTCAACGAGGGAGAACTGTCTTTTTCATTTGAAGTGGTTCCATGTAACACGAGACGGGACTGTTGCCTTGTGTTTGCTGAAACAGAGAGTGTCCAGTTACAGGCAATATCTTAATACTCGTGTAGCAACTTGAGTTTACTTTTACTTTGGTAGGTTTGTGATGTAATTTAGCGTCGGACAATTATATTTATTCCGCGTGCCCCATCACATTGTGCTCAGGTTTGTGTGTAGCCCACTTATGAATAGAGAAACCAATTACCGTATACCTCATTTCATGTGTTACATATGTTAATGACTTGACTTGTCTGTTCTAGCTTCCTAAACATTATGGACCAACAACCATTAATTAAGAGTGAGCCGGATGAATTCCTTAATATTGTGAGTATTTTTAAATTCATATATCATGTAACATGATGTACATGACGAGCCTGCTACCAAATAGTAGGTAAACAGTATGTGTTCACCTTTATTGTTACACGTAACTTATAACTGTTATTCTGTCGGTATGTTTCATGTTGGGTCATTCCTGTATAATCCTTTCTAGGGGTCAAATGACCAATTACCCACTTCTAACCTGCTGGATTAATCTTGTGATATATTTGAATATGAAAACACGGCAGCCAAAGAGGAGCATCAGACACAGGTGATCATAGATTCTATATTTCTTTTCTAATAATAATGTGAATGATTTTCACAATTTGGATTATTCAGTGTTGTTTATTATTTTAGCAATAACTGATGTTTTTGTATTCATAACGATACTTCACTGTTTTGGCTCCCTGGCATTCACAGTGGGTGAAGACCACATCAATGCTAAGACTCTCATTTAAGGTATTTTAAATTTGATTGAAGTAAAGTTGTGCTGCTGTTTGTTTATCCTAGTGCTTAAAGGATAGTGTGTAACGAGGAAAACTGCTATAGTGCGAAATGCCAGCTCCATACTGGCTTAAATTAATGTTTAGATCTCAACTTGGCTGTCAACAATCATATTTCAATTGAGAAATCATCACTACCACCACATCTTTCCTCTTCTCCTTGGAACTGAGAGCGCGTCAGAACTCGAATCAGAATATATTACGCTCCACGCAGTTGTGCAAAGCAATTACACTACACACTGTATATGCCTGTCAAATCTTGATATAAATGTTGAGTTTATGGAGTGGCGTGCTCTCTGGAATAATTTGTATAGTTCTATATTTTGGATGACTCAATGGAATACGTACAGTTCTCGCCACGGTTTTTGGCCGGTCTGACCCGGTTGCGCAGTCATACACAGGGCAGTCTGCGAGCCTTACGCATGCGCAATTGATACGTGAGGTTTCAGTTGCGTGGGAAGCCACTCCTGTAGCAATTGCACTTGCCTGAGGTGAACCACCTGTCCCTTGTACGACTGCGCTATCGGAGCGCTCCAGCGAAAACCGTGGCGTGAACTGTACATATTACTCCCCACAACTACAGCAGAAGGAAGTGGCTTGAAACCCACGAAACCTGAGCTGAACCCGGCATTGCTTTTACTTACGTGTGCAACGCTCCTGGTTTACATCTTCCCTAAGCACCTCTCTCGTTTAACTCTTCTTTAGTTCCGCTTCCGACAGTTAAAGGTTGTATTCCATTTTTTCAGCTTGATTTCTTTTCTACCTGTTACCCTCATTTTTTTATTGTCAAACTTCTTCCAACTTTTCATGGTATCCTCTAACATTCATGAGAGGTAACTAAAACGATGTGGCTGTAATTATCGGTGGGACAAATGACGTGGCTCACAACAACGGTGGGGAAGGAAGTAGACAACTTGAAATATCACTTTGTAATTTAACTCACACCAATATGATTGTCGTAAAACTTCCTCATGGATAGTATTATTTATTTTAATGCGCACGAATGTGCAATTCGGTGTGAATTATACATTTTTAGCCTACTTTCGATTTTTCAAAAAATGAAAGTAGACTCATGAGATCTACACAGGCCAAAAATTGTGTGTCTGTGTGTGTGTGTGTGTGTGTGTGTGTGAGTGTGTCTATTCTGAATGTCTATCCCCCGTTATCAATTCGAACACGGTGAAACCGAATTGAACAAAATTTGGTACAGAGGTAGCACTAGCACAGGGTACCTCAGGGTCATGTTTGATATCGCCACCATCTTGACGGAAACGTAATGGCGGCCACCCATATGTTCAAAGCTTAAATAACTTACGACTAACCTAATCATCCGATCTCTACCAAATTTTTCAAAAACATATAGTTATATGGCGAGCGTCTTTTGACTAAACTATAAGGTCATCAGCCCAATTGTTTGCAGATGGCGGCCACGTATGTGTGCAAATCGATTCCCATTATGCATTCGAACACGGTAAAACCGAATTGAAAGAAATTTAGTACAGAGGTAGCACTAGCAAAGGGCACCACAGTGTCATGTTTTATATCGCCGCCATCTTGACGAAATCGTAATGGCGGCCACCCAAATGTTAAAAGCTTAAATCAAATTACGACCAACCTAATCATCTGATATCTACCAAATTTTGCAACATTATACCTTTATGTATGAAAAAGCTTTTGAACAAACTACAAGGTCATCAGCCCAATAATTTGCGGATGGTGGCCATGTATGTGTGCAAATCGATTCCCCCTACCTATTCAAACACGGTGAAACTTAATTGAACGTCATTTGGTACAGAAGTAGCACTAGCAAAGGGCACCTCAATGTCATGTTTTATATTGCCGCAATCTTGACGGAAACATAATGGCGTCACCCAAATGTTAAAAGCTTAAATCAAATTACGACCAACCTAATCAGCTGATCGCTAGTTAATTTTCCAACAACATACCTTTATGTTGTAAGCATCTTTTGTCCAAACTACAAGGTCATCAGCCCAATAGTTTGTAGATAGCGGCCATGTATATGTGCAAATCGATTCCCCCTATCAATTCAAACACGGTGAAACCGAATTGAACGTCATTTGGTATACAGGTTTCACTAGCAAAAGGCAACTCAGTGTCATGTTTTATATCGTCGCCATCTTGACGGAAACGTAATAGCGACCACCCAAATGTTAAAAGCTTAAATCAAATTACGACCTACCTAATCATTTGATCTCTACCAAATTTTGCATCAACATACAGTACCTTTATGTGCGAAACATATTTAGACCAAACTAGAAGATCATCAGCCAAAGAGTTTGCAGATGGCGGCCATGTATGTGTGCAAATCGATTCCCCTTATCAATTCAAACACGGTGAAACCAAATTGAACGAAATTTGGTACAGAGGTAGCACTAGCAAAGGGTACCGCAGTGTCATGTTTTATATCGCCGCCAACTTGATGAATCTCTACGAAATTTTGCAACAACATACTTTTTTGTGGGAAGCATCTTTTGACTGAACTACAAGGACATCAGCCAAATAGTTTGCAGATAGCGGCCATGTATGTGTGCAAATCGATTCACCATATCAATTCAAACACTAGCAAATGGCACCTCATAGTAGGGGGGCTGTACTGGTTCTAACCCATAGCCTACTTTCCTGGAAGTTGTGCCCAAACAGATGGCGGCGAAGCTGTGCCAAAAAAAACATGATGGCGGCGAAGCTGTGCCCAAAAACAAAGATGGCGGCGAAGCTGTGTCCAAAAAACAAAGTTGTCGGCCAAGATCGTGGCTGTGCCCAAACAACAAAGATGGCGGCCAAGATCGTGGCTGTGCCCATAAAACAAAGATGGCGGCCAAGATCCTGGCTGTGCCCAAAAACAAAGATGCGGCCATGACGTCACAACAAGATGGCTAACACTAGTGACGTTCAACGAGGGGTGTTCAAAAAGTTCCAAAATGTTAACTCATAGCCTACTTTCCTGGTGACATCACCTACGATGTGTGATCAAAAAGTTAATTCATAGCCTACTTTCCTGGTGTCGTCAGAACGAGGGGGTGATCCAAAATTCTAAAATGTTGAACCTTAGCCTACTTTCCACTAACCAAAATGGCGGCCATGTTTTAGATTTTAGATTTTAGGAAAAGTTCCAAAATGTTAATCTATAGCCTACTTTCCTGGTGACTTCGCAACGGCCTACTTTCCACTAAGCAAAATGTCTGCTAACCAAAATGGCGTCTAACCAAAATGGCGACTAACCGAAATGGCTGCCATGGCTTAACTAAACTAGCCTCACCTAACCTCACCTACGAGGTGTGTTCGAAAAGTTCCAAAAATGTTAATCCATAGCCTACTGTCCTGGTGACTTTGCAACGAGATGTAATGAAAAAATTCCAAACCGAACGCATGGTTGGATTTTGATGAATGAGGTGTCGAGGCTGATTTTCCAAAATTCAAAAAATGTTGACCCATAGCCTACTTTCCTGGTGACTTTGCAACGAGGTGTAATCAAAAATTCCAAACCGAACGCATGGTCGGATTTTGAAAAATGAGGTGTCGAGTCTGATTTTTCCAAAATTCCAAAAATGTTAATCCATAGCCTAGTTTCCTGGTAACTTTGCAACGAGGTGTAATCAAAAATTCCAAACCGAACGCATGGTTGGATTTTGATAAACGAGGTGTCGAGGCTGATTTTTCCAAAATTCCAAAAATGTTGACCCATAGCCTACTTTCCTGGTGACTTTGCAACGAGGTGTAATCAAAAATTCCAAACCGAACACATGATCGGATTTTGACGAATGAGGTGTTGAGGCTGACATCCCCTTTTTCCGAAATTCCAAAAATATTGACCCATAGCCTACATTCCTGGTGACGTCACCTACTAACCTGGCAAAGCTGATATCTCCCGAATGCATGGTCGGATTTTGACGAATGAGGTGTCGAGGCTGACACCCCCTGTTTCCAAAATTCCAAGAATGTTGCCCATAGCCTGCTTTCCTTGTGACGTCACCTACTGTACCCGATACCTAGTTTAGGCTATCGGCTACGCCAGCAGACATTAAGCTGTAGTTGAGGTTTTGGGAAGAGTTAGGAAAAGATAGCGCACCGATCGAGTCAAGAAGAATGTCAAGATGACGTAGGAGGTCTAGAATCAAGGAGGCACTGACATCTGTAAGAAGATGGAATTATGGATAGAGATGTGAAACTTTATTAAGATATGTATGGAATATGGTATTTAAACATCTTAGAAGAGGATATATAACATGCATTATAAGTGGAAATAATTCTAAAGAAGACAGATAACCCTTAAGTTATTTTATAACGGAACAGCCGAGATGATGTGGGTTCGAGACTAAAATCGTGACGCGAGAGCACTGTGGTGGGGGACTACACCACGTGTCTGCGCCGAGCAGATAAGAGTGAAGACAGTGTCAGCACATTCAGTGGAGCTCTGTCAGACGAGCAGGTAGGATCGAGCTCTGTAGCGCAAGCGAGACGCACGGTGAAGGTCGCGCAGCATACCGAAACTGTCACGGCAGAGTGTAGGCGACAGTTTCTGCATCGCCGAGCAGCGAACGCCAAGCAGGTAATTGATCCAGGCGGGCTTGCCGAGGAAGCAATCACAGACGGCCGGGATATGTTAGAACCGCACTGCAAGTAGTTGGAGACTTTATTACAAGCTACATTTCAACGCAGTTTGAACATAGTTCTTTTATGAATAACTTTATGACTATGCTTTTCTATAACGCATTCAAAGTTACTTTAATAATTTCAAGCAACGGAATGTTGTTAGCATAGGCACTGATGAACATTAGATCGTGCATTAATGAAACTTATTTCTTATGCAGTTTCATGAATTACCAAATACAGACAACTACAGGGTGTTTAATAAACTTGGACACTCTCAAGTAAAATTTTATTTTTACGATAGTGAGACTTAGCAGTTATTAGAGATTGATCTTTCAATACTCAAACTGAACATTTAATGGAACAGTGGCGTAACTTCGAAGAGGAGTAGGGGGTCCGCTGTTTCCATGAACTTTTTCGAGAGGAGTTGGACGATATCCGCTATGGGTAATCCGAAGTTCAACATGTCAGAGTAGACACAGATAGAGACAAGATGGCACCGCAGAGCGATGGATTCGATTCCTGACGAGAGGAGTCCACCAGCTGATTCACTTTGGGATTTCGAAGGCAATCGTCATTTCATGGATGGAATGATATTCACGCCGATCTTTCGAGAAATTCATTATGTAGGGAAAATCGACGATCTTGGAAATTTAATTACAGCTGATTATGAAAGGTACTGTAAGAGTCATAACTACCTGATAGGATTATTTTCATGAATACTGGGCACACATGTATATTTTTCTAATAGGAGTGATATGATTATTTAGACATGGTTTGACTTTATATACTTCGAATTTGCTAGAATATGGAGTGACCATATGATATGGCAGGCATCATTATACGAAATTCTCACCATTGGTTGGCTTTATTAAGCAGATGTTTGGTCTTTTAGACATTTTTCCAGCTAGGATATTTTTCATGAATAGTTTTTTTTTTTTGGGTAACGAGTATTTCGAACTCGTGATCTGCAATTGATTATCTAAAATTACTTCGTCAGTTCATTGCATACTAGCGAGTGTGTATTATTCATCAGTAGGGATTTTTTCCATTGGATTGTTTGGAGATATTAAGAAGTTATTCACTTTAGTGAATGAACATCGCTTTTATATGACAACTAGAAACTTGTTGATTCCTATCTGATACATTCACTCATATAGTCTACGAGATGGGGTCTTTCGTATTTATACGATTGTATGGTGGCTACTCATCTGACCCATCGTTCAGGGCACTATCATCCAAGTCGACGGGGCGAGGTCTTTCGTATTTATACGACTGTACGGTGGTTACACATCTTACTCGCCATTGAGGGACTCATTTTTATCATCCGAATATACATGAGATTGTAAGTGAATCAAACAAGGAACTACTAGTCACATATCAGTCGAAATTTTGTTAAATAAAGTAACGATAAATGTCAACAGGATTGCATTTAGTAATTCTTGTTTGCCAATCCAATATTTTGTTGCTATACTCTTTTGAGAGTAATTTCAGTTTAACAGCTGTTACAGCTGATGCTTTTGATGAGTTTATAATTGTGTTTGATACCTTTTGAGAAGGATTTAAAGTAATTGAATCTTGTAAGATTAATCATTAATGGTCAGATTTACTTCAAGGCAGATCAGTATTGCAGATTTTGATATGAGATTATAGCACATTGGTGTTTTTCTGCGATGTGAGTTATGAAAATTGTAAGAGAATTTATGCTATTTGAAAGCAGATCTTAAATTACTGAGGTAATATTTTTCCAATTGTTTAAGAAGTTGTCTAGATGTGATCAGAGTAATTACAGTTATTGGAGATTGTGTGCGTTGATAATTTGAAGCCAGTTATATATTTTTTGTAGATCATGCAACATGGTTAAGTGGAGTTTGTGGTAGGCATTTTGTGGAAGTTGCCATGTGATAGTTGCAACGTTGATAATGTATTTTGAGGCAGACATGAGGTCGTCGTACCCAGTCTAGCGTAATTGTTGAGATTCATGCTGTATGTGCTGAATATTTATGGAGTTTTGTGGAATTATTGTTGTATTCAAATGTGATATTTGAAGTATTGAAGAAATGTAATGTCGTTGTGGATAGTTAGATCCAACGTGATGTCGTGGAGGCAATAATATTTTTTGGCATGATAAATTAAATACGAGATATAACTTGGAAGTAATAAAACTGTAAGACAACGTTCTATAAACCATATTAAACAATTTGTTAGGAAATTAAACAAATAAATAAAGTTGATAATACAAGATTTTCTGAGAATAATAATTAATGAAATAATAATCTGAGATTTAAGCATATTAACGATCTGACCTAATGAAATAAAAATCAGAATGACTAGATGAAATAATGAAAACTTAAATAACCAGATGATTGAAATTTAAATAATTTGATAAATTAAATTTTGGAATAAATCAATGAATTAAATAAATGGATGAATTAAAGATTGGAAAGATAAATTGATTTAAATAAATTAATAGACGATTGTAATGATGATGAATAACTGAATTAGAAGGTGATAATTAATTAAAGAAGCTGATGATTAATGAATTAATATGGAATTAAATAAATTTAATTGAGATATAATTTGAGGAATTGCAACGTGAGTTGAGAATTTAAATGATGTAATGGTGATGAATTAAGGATTCTGACAGGAATATATAGAATTTTGAAGTGAGAATTAATGTGAGGAATGTTTAATTTTGATGATGACGATAACGATGACCAATGAGCCATGAATTTTCTGTAATTCACAGATAAGAGATTATGAATGACAATGTAAATAGTGTAAATTAATTATTCGATGTTTAGGAGCATTTGACTAACATGTTCAACATTCAAATTATGCCATGCAAACCATAAATTACGTGATGTTTAATATATGTGATTATAATATGTGTATGTTTAGACAGATTAATAACTTTATCAAATTCACATTGATGATGTTAAATTAAAGAGAAATTAGGTCTCAGGTTTCACAAATGTCAGTGACGAAAGACATAGTGCTACAGTGATCCTGAGAACCCAAGAGAACTTTAGAGATTTTTCTGTTCTATGTGGATAAAAATAATTTTGGATTAGAAAAGAGATGGTTCGATTTTTGGACAATGACAATTTAACGTTGGCATTCGACCATACTCTTAGGTAGGAGTTATATTTAAAATGTCTGTCTGACTATCAAAGTAAAATAAATTTGTTTTTATCTTAGTTGTGATCTGATGATGGTGTGATGTTCCTTTTTCTTTCCTTGTCTTGAGTAAGGCTTATCCGGAAAGGAAGTGGTTTGCTAGGAATTCAGTTGATGGCGCCCATTTATATTTGCATTATTTTTATTAAACTTAAGCCCGTAACGACCCTAGAGATACTTTGTCTCGTGATACCCACTGCTTTTTCGATAACTCAGCTGAATTTCCGACACATTCCTTATTTGACTAGAGGTTCATTTAACTCCGCTCTGTCCTGGAACTCCAGGAATGCGATGTTATAGCAGATGGGTCATCGCATCCCCAGGACGAACGGGTACACTACTAACCTGGCAAAGTCGATATCTCCCGAATGCATGGTCGGAGTTTGATAAATGAGGTGTCGAGGCTGACACCCCCTTTTTCCAAAATTCCAAAAATTTGACCCATAGCCTACTTTCCTGGTGACGTCAGATAAGTTTATGGGATTAACATTGTAGTGATAGAAGCCATTTTCCAGTGTTGCCTAATCCAATTACATTAGGCACAATTTCCGTTGACTGACTGAAAAGCTTCTTTAATAGGATTAACATTGAACTAGTTAGTTTCCTCCATTCTACACCTCGTGGTGTAGTGGCTAACGTTTTTGATTATCACCCTAGAATGGTATAGTGACAGTGGAAAAACCGGTGTAGCTTGAGATTGGAAGAGAACGAAATTTAACCAAGTGAGGTCGACAGGAAATAAGATTGAGAAGAGCCCGGCACAAGTACGTGAATGCAATGCCAAACACAGCTGAGGCCCTGTGATTGCTTACGCACATTCAACGAGATGTGAGCTCTTGGCGAGAAGCATGAAACACAGCTGCCCGCTCGCATGCATGTAGCACGACCTTGCGATAATGAAAACTGCTACTCTAGCATGATGACAGTGTTAAATTGTACATTCTCTAAACATGCTACATGTAAGATTGCATGTATGTACTGCTATATGAATTATTGGATATTAAAATGAAATCAACTGTGAATCTATTGAAAAGGAATTGCCTTGGCATTCGCCTGGTGGTGAAAATGGAAAAATCATGAAAACACGTTTTAAGAGAAGTCACTCCTGAATCACTTTTGTAGTGTAGCGGTTAGCATGATTAACTGGCGCTCCCCAGAGGTTCTGGGTTTGATTCCTGGCTCTGTCAAGAAATTTAAAAAGTGGTATGAGAATTGGAACGAGGTCTACTCAGCTTTAGCCTAGTCCCAAATGAGTAGAGAGAATTCGATTCACACACTTAAGCTATTCTTGAAGTGGTTTTCAGTGATTTCTCACATTGTCTTCGACCAAAATGCTGTTATGATACCATAAGGCCATGGCAGTCTCCTTGCTAGAATGAAATGACGACAGGGGGAAACCGTCATTGCCGGAGAAAAGAAAAGACTATATCTCATCGCTTTGTTCAGCACAAATTAGCATGATTAGCTGGCGCTCCCCAGAGGTTTTGGGTTTCATTCCTGGCTCTGTCAAGAAATTTAAAAGTTGTATAATAATTGAAACGAGGTCTACTCAGCTTTAGCCTAGACCCAAATGAGTAGAGAGAATTCGATTCACACTTTAGCTATTCTTGAAGTGGTTTTCAGTGATTTCTCACATTGTCTTTGAGCAAAATGCTGTAATGATACCTACCATAAGGCCACGGCAGTCTCCTGGCTAGAAAGAAATGACGACAGGGGAAAACTGTCATTGCCAGAGAAAGAAAAACTGTATCTCATTGCTTTGTTCAGCACAAATCTCGCATGGAGTGACTGATATTTGAACTATGGACTCAGTATCACTACTAGCATGCTTTGCCTAAGCCATAGAGGCTTTAAAAAGCGAGTGGCATACACCAAGTCTCTGAGCCACATGAATGAATTCCACCATTCTTGAAGTGGTTTTCAGAATGCTTAGATGATACCTACTGTAAGGCCACGGCCGCCTCCTTTACACTTCCTCGCCAAATCATTTCACTCTTTCAATCCCAGGTTAACAGAATAGAAAATGGAGAGGCGTTTTGATAGAAGCATGTGAAAGCAATGCTAAACATAGCTAGCACCTTGTGATTGCCAATCCTACATCCCACTAGATGTGAGCCCTCAGATTTTGTAAAGGATGAACTAGGTAATACAGTTTCTTTATTTCATCACTTAGCAACAGTTAACTAATAGCTGAGATCTTGAAACAGGATGTGATGTTACAATACAAGCTAGTGTGTTTAAAAAAAGCTGATATTGCATATAATTGAAAACGGAAAACTTATTATGAATGTCATTTCCGTTTGACATGCCATGTCCTGTAAATTGTTTTTTGCAAGCTTGCAATATTGAACACTATAAATGCAAGATCATAGCTATCGTTGACACTATTTTAGTCTCTCATTACCGGCGATTAATGCTGCAGTCTTATCATTTATTATAAACAACTTAAGAAAGCAGTGGCGTTACTTGGAGCAAAAAGAAAACTATTTGTGAGGTATGTATTTAATAGATTAAACTTTTTAAACAGTTTAAATATAAATCAATGTGTATGTCATGGATTGATCGATTGGTTTATTTATTTACAGATAATTGGTTATACCTAATCCAGTTGGCAACAACGGTTATTATTAAAGGTGAGTACCTCTTTTAATTTGATGCCACTGACAATACAAGTTTGAAAATCCGTGTTAAAACGACTTGACCATTTTATCCAGTGTTCATGTACATGACTAGATGCCATTGACAATACAAGTTGGAAAATTCATAGATTACTTGCAAGCATAGCTACTCGTATATTTTAAATATTCGTTGCATGCCAGCCCTTGATTAGACCGACTGACAAGCTCCTTTAATAAGATTAACATTGAACTAGTTAGTTTCCTCCACTCTACACCTCGTGGTGTAGCGGCTAGCGTTCTTGGTTATCACTCTAGAGGTGTGGGTTCGATTCCCGATGTGCAAAATAAAATTCTGATTTGAGGGCTTGAATGAGGTACACTCAGACTCGTGAGGTAAAACTGAGAAGAGGAGGGTTCGATTACCAATCAGTCATGGCTCCTAATTTAAGGCTACGATGACAATATTATTTTGGGAATCCGTGTTGAAACAACTTGACCATTTATAATCTACTCTTCGTGGTGTAGCGGCTAGCGTTCTTGGTTATCACTCTAGAGGTGTGGGTTCGATTCCCGATGTGCAAAATAAAATTCTAATGCGAGGGCTGGAACGAGGTACACTCAGACTCGTGAGGTAAAACTAAGAAGAGGAGGGTTCGACTTCCACTCAGTCATGGCTCCTAATTTAAGGCTACGATGACAATACTATTTTGTGAATCTGTGTTGAAACAACTTGACCATTTATAATCTACTCTTCGTGGTGTAGCGGCTAGCATTCTTGGTTATCACCCTAGAGGTGTGGGTTCGATTCCCGATGTGCAAAATAAAATTCTGATGTGAGGGCTGGAACGAGGTACACTCAGACTCGTGAGGTAAAACTGAGAAGAGGAGGGTTCGATTACCACTCAGTCATTCTGGCTTCTTATTTCTACTGTACTCCAGGCAAATGCAGGGATGGTTCCTAACTTAAGGCTACAATGGCAATACTATTTTGTGAATCCGTGTTGAAACAACTTGACCATTTGTAATCTACACCTCGTGGTGTAGCGGCTAGTATTCTTGCTTATCACCCTAGAGTTGTGGATTCGATTCCTAATGGGCAAAATAAAATTCTAATGTGAGGGCTGGAACGAGGTACACTCAGACTCGTGAGGTAAAACTGAGAAGAGGAGGGTTCGATTCCCACTCAGTCATTGTGGCTTTCTCATTTCTACTGTACTCCAGGCAAATGCAGGGATGGTTCCTAACTTAAGGCTACAATGGCAATACTATTTTGTGAATCCGTGTTGAAACAACTTGATCATTTATAATCTACACCTCGTGGTGTAGCGGCTAGCGTTCTTGGTTATCACCCTAGAGATGTGGATTCGATTCCCGATGTGCAAAATAAAATTCTAATGCGAGGGCTGGAACGAGGTACACTCTGACTCGTGAGGTAAAACTGAGAAGAGGAGGGTTCGATTCCCACTCAGTCATTCTGGCTTTCTCATTTCTACTGTACTCCAGGCAAATGCAGGGATGGTTCCTAACTTAAGACTACGATGGCAATACTATTTTTGTGAATCCGTGTTGAAACAACTGACCATTTGTAATTTGATTAACGCTTTATTCAGTGTCGATGTTGACAACTAGATGCCATTGACAATACTATTTTTACGAATCCATGTTAAAATAACTAGACCATTTATGATTTGATTAAACATTCTATCCAGTGTCAATATTGATAACTAGATACCACCCAACAATGCATGTTTGCAAATCAGTGTTAAAACATCTTAACCATTTGTGATTTGATTAACACTCTATTTAGTATTCATGTTCACGACTAGATGCTACTGGCAATACTATTTTGGGAATCCGTGTTGATACAACTTGACCATTTATAATTTGATTAACCCATTATTCAATGTTGATGTTGACAGCTAGTTGTCATTGACAATGCTATTTTGCGAATCCATGTTTAAAAAAACGACTTGACCATTCGTGATTTGATTAAACGTTCTATCAAGTGTCAATGTTGACAACTAGATGCCACTGTCAATGCTATTTACAAATCCGTTTTAAAACAACTTTGTCATTGTTGTTGTTGTTGTTGTTGTTGCAATGTTGAGACTAGAGTGTCATAGTTATGTTTTTTGTTTATAGATTATCATGGAAGGTTTGAATGCAATCGGTCATGTCTGTGGTCTTGAACTCTAGAAGATGAGCGACTTGCCTATTCATACACCTTTCCGCATTCATAGAATAAAAATAAATAAACACTAAATTTGGAATCCGCGCTCTTTGCATTTGTGAAGAGTTTGAAACTTTTCTTCCTTCGCGTTTCGATGACGTGCCTGATAATGTTTTTGAAGATATCAATACAAGTAGTCAGCCTGTATATTTGATTTATGAAGGAAAAAACAATCATCGATGTATGGTACGTTTTGAATAAACAAAAACAAAAACATAAATGCTTGTATTCGGTTTTTTGAAATCATAGCAGTGATGATATACATTTTTGATTGTTGTTTTAATCCTAAAGTTCCTAGGTAGATAAAAGTCGTTGACCATTCATTCCACTAATAATTAACAACACATCTTAATAATACATCACTGTTATGATAGGCTATATCATTATTTCCCACCTGCATGTCTCTCCTACCTTTCAAACAATCATCAAGCTGACTGCTGAGACCATAAAAGGAGTATCAAGGTAGGTATTTTTTTCAAGGGTTTATATTCAGTGACTTTATGAATAATTCTATAGCTAGTAAAACATAGACATTGGTTAGCACTAAGTAAAATGAAATACGACTTTAATCATATTCTAAGATTAAGGGTATTCATTCTAACTATGGTTCTTGCTCAATCAAATACATGTAAACAGCATATGTGCTTTGCTTGGAGCACTACATTGATAAACACTCACACTTAAAAATGTCCATTTTTACTTTTAGATTCCCTAAACATTTTGTTAACCTCTCATTTGAGCATCACCAGAATATTATTCTATTCACATTCTGATGATTATAGTTATAAGAATAGCCTTGATAAAAAGCCAATATATAAGCCAGCACAACAGCCAATACATAAGCCAATACAAAAGATAATACAAAAGCCAATACATAAACCAATACAAAAGCCAACACATGTCGTTAAGTTAGGTTAGGTTATGATATGTTACATTAGGTTAGGTGAGCTATGGGTGATGTCATAGCCAGTCTTAAAGCAAGTCTAAACTTTTAGAACATGTCACGTGAACCTAACCTAACCCCATGTGTTGGCTTTTGTATTGGCTTATGTATTGGCTTTTGTGCTGGCTTATATATTGGCTTTTGTGTTGGCTTATACGTTTAGACTTGTTTTTAAGACAGGATATAACGTTACACTTAGTTCACCTAACCTAATGTACCATAACCTAACCTAACTTAACCCGATGTGTTGGCTTTTGTATTGGCGTATGTATTGTCTTTTGTATTATATTTTGTATTGGCTTTTGTATTGGCTTATGTATTGGCTTTTGTGCTGGCTTATATATCGGCTTTTGCACCCACTTTTTGCACCCACTTTTGCACCCACTTTTTGCACCCGCTTTTGCACCCACTTTTTGCACCCTCCTTTTGCACCCACCCTTTGCGTCCACTACTGCACCCACTTTTTGCACCCACTTTTGCACCCACTTTTTGCACCAACTATTGCACCCACTTTTTGCACCCACTTTTTCACCCACTTTTGCACCCACTTTTTGCACCCACTTTTGCACCCACTTTTTGCACCCTCTTTCGCACCCACTTGTTTGTACCCACGTTTACACCCACATGTCATGTCCTGTTGCCCGACAATCATTCTTGCAATTGTTTTTCAATCATTACAGTCATGCTTTCACTAAGCATAAGCCTCTGCGATTCATAATTCATGAAATATCAATGAATGCATTAAAAGCATGGACATGGCATAAGCCTCTACAATCCATGATTTATCAAATAGCGATGAATGCATTGGCAAGCATGGTTACCGCATAAGCCTCTGCAATCCATGATGTATGATACTTTTATAGACTCAGCGATTTACACTATTGAAAACATTCAATCATCGCGCACCTGTTTAGCTAAAGTTCAAGGCCAACACCTGCGCGAGGTCATGTGACACATCTACTTGCATTTTGTCACGTACGAATCAAAAACAGGATGTGACTTGTTTCACACACAATTATCGCGCACGTGTATAGCTGAAGTTCAAGGCCAACACCTGCGCGAGGTCATGTGACACATCTACTTGCATTTTTTCATGTATGAATCAAAAGCAGGATGAGAAAAAGGGGGTGTCAGAATCGACACCTCATTCGTCATAATCCGACCATGCATTCGGTAGATATCGGCTTTGCCAGGTTAGTAGGTGACGTCACCAGGAAAGTAGGCTATGAGTCAACATTTTTGGAATTTCGGAAAAAGGGGGTGTCAGCCTCGACACCTCATTTGTCAAACTCCGACCATGTGTTCGGTTTGGAATTTTTGAGAACACCTCGTTGCAAAGTCACCAGGAAAGTAGGCTATGGGTCAACATTTTTGGAATTTTGGAAAAATTAGCCTCGACACCTCATTTATCAAAATCCAGCCATGCGTTCGGTTTGGAATTTTTGATTACACCTCGTTGCAAAGTCACCAGGAAACTAGGCTATGGATTAACATTTTTGGAATTTTGGAAAGATCAGCCTTGACACCTCATTTGTCTAAATCTGACCAAGCGTTCGGTTTGGAATTTTTGATTACACCTCGTTGCAAAGTCACCAGGAAAGTAGGCTATTGGTCAACATTTTAGGAATTTTCAAAAAATCAGCCTCGACACCTCATTTATCAAAATCCAACCATGCGTTTGGTTTGGAATTGTTTTTATTACACATCGTTGCAAAGTCACCATGAAAGTAGGCTATGGATTAACATTTTTGGAACTTTTCGAACACTCCTCGTAGGTGAGGTTAGGTGAGGCTAGGTTAGTTAAGCCATGGCAGCCAGTTTGGTTAGCCGCCATTTTGGTTAGACGCCATTATGGTTAGCTGCCATTTTGGTTAGTGGAAAGTAGGCCGTTGCGAAGTCACAAGAAAAGTAGGCTATGGATTAACATTCTGGAACTTTTCCTAAAATGTAAAATCTAAAACATGGCCGCCGTTTTGGTTAGCCGCCATTTTGGTTAGTGGAAAGTAGGCTATGGATCAACATTTTGGAATTTTGGATCACCCCCTCGTTGTGACGTCACCAGGAAAGTAGACTATGAATTAACATTTTGATCACACCTCGTAGGTGATGTCACCAGGAAAGTAGGCTATGGGTTAACATTTTAGAAAATTTTTGATCACCCCTCTTTGTGACGTCACTAGGAAAGTAGGCTATGAGTTAACATTTTGGAACTTTTTGAACACCCCTCTTGTTGTGACGTCACGGCCGCATCTTTGTTTTTGGGCACAGCCAGGATCTTGGCCGCCATCTATGTTTTTCGGGCACAGCCACGATCTTGGTGCCATCTTTGTTTTTTTGGGCACAGCCACGATCTTGGCCGCCATCTTTGTTTTTTGGACACAGCTTCCAGGAAAGTAGACTATGGGTTAGAACCGGTACAGCCCCCCTACTCCTCATATTCATATTTAATATTCTTATAGTACGTTGTATTCCAACAAGCTACTACAACCAACATTCAATTATACTCCTTGAAAAGGACAAATAGTTATAACAATACCCATGCATTTAGGAGAAAGCAGTCTATATATTCTTTACTGAACATCTTGTTATCATCGTGTTTTGCATAGTTACTTATTAAACTGACTCTTTTCTACATATTTCTATATGGTATCGAGCACATATGTACACATCGCTAATGGCTCATGGTAATTCTTGTTCGTGCATAGTAGATGGTGTAAACCATGTATAGCTAGACTAGTGAATACATGCCGCACCTTAATGTTAGCAGATGTCAATCATTGCCCTAGTAGAGTAGCATATTGGCCATATTTCTATTCTCACTGTTAGCATCCTTTCCTTAGGTGTCCTAACACGTCAGTGGATTTATAAGAAACTGAGACCTGGTGTCTTCTATTAAAATGATACTCTGGCCAGGAGCTATACTAGTCTTGATTTCGAGGATTTTGCTACTCCATGGGCTCCTTTCATATAGAGTTTTCACTCTATCCATTGTCGCAAGGTTAGATTTTTAAGGTGATCCGATATGACTTCAGAATTGGTAAAATTTTGGATTTCAATAACTTCTTTGCTGTTTCCAAGGTTAAGTGAAACCCTTCATAAATCTGCTTTATAATTTTTTCAAGCATAAGGGAACCAATTGAAAAGTATATCGAACATTTCACTGTGATACCGATGATATACAACAGGTGGCAGGAGCTGTAAAATAGATCATAAATTATCATGGGAAGAGAATATAAAAGAAATATGTTAAAGATTAAAATAATAATTTCGAGCCTTACAGTAGTCGCATATGATGAGTTACATCTGATATGTTATTCAAGTAATTCCATATTACTTACTCGAATTTGTTTAAGAATTAACTTATAGTGCTTCCTTGTGCCAGCAAACATGAAGGATTCCTTCGTGTTAGACTATTACCATCGGTAAGTTCTCATTGCTATTATTTCTTCGATAACTACTTTTAAAACTCCAGTGACAAATCCTCCCAGCAAATATGATATAATAGTGCTGTATTTTGGCCGACAGTACCCTGAATGCGTACATTGAATAAGATACAGCAAAATTAGTAAGATTTAATAAATCATAATTGTTTTCAGCAAATATGATATAATGAATATTTTTACACCAAAGGACGACAGTTAGAAGATGATTTATTGTAGGAATATCTGTAACGGCGCCTCCAAACCTTGAGGTAACACAAACTAGCGGAAAGATGTTACACATCAAAAACTCTTGAAGTGAATTTTAAGATACTTAAGCACCAAATAGCAGCTAGCAGTTCACTATGGATTAATACATTCACATATATCATACTGCATTGAGATATGGATTGGGTTGGGAATAATGGGGAGACTATTCAAATTGCAGAAACGAGTAATAAGACACTTGTATGGGTTGAAACTGAGAGAGTCATGCAGGGTTATAGTTCCGAAGCATAATATTTTAACAATACTTTTTTTTTTGTATATTTTAAAGTAATCTTGTAAGAAAACATCAACCCTTTCGAGAAAGGGTTAATAATCAGTATGCAGAAAAAGATCCTCTTGAAAAGGATTTATATACGATAATCAACTACCGAACTACTTTATGTCTTTGACTGGAGTGGGGTTCAGAATGTCACTTAAGGTATTTCTAACCCAGATAGTGTAATATTCTTGAGCTTGTAAACGCACAATGTTGGTAAATATGTCAATTTATACGTGGATATGCTCTGTATGATAATGCTGTATCTAATTCTGTATTAACTGCCGGTTCTGAAAAAAAAAGCCTTGTATGTCTGTATAATGGCAGTGGATGTGTATCCCACCTTGAATAATACAATAACGGTAATACTCACAAGAGTACGTCGCCGATGTAAATCTCGCAGAAACGTGAAACAAATATTAATTAGCCTCAACTAAATGGATATGTGATGTTATTTGTTCCCCCAAATACATGGAAGGGAGTCATGGTGCACTACAATACGCCCAAGACTGAAGGGTTTCTGAGTTCTGATGAACTCACTCTTTACACTACGTAAGGAACCGTTGAATTAGAGCAATATGTTGGAGGGGATACGAGTACAAACTTTTGGGCTGCCCCAGGTCTGTCGAGTGTTTCAAATGCGTACAATTTCAGCCTCTCTAGCGATGGTTCGTTTGAATCTGAGGATGAAATATAATCACAAAATGTGTCCATGTTATATGACAAAGAGAAACCTAAGTGTCACATTCTACACTAAGGAAAACCCCTCAAAATCTTCGGGATTGAATCATGTTCCTAGTTATCAGAAATTAGATCAAACAAGAAGTTTTCGACCGTGGATGCCAGACTGGAAACCCGTAATAGGATTTTTTGCCTTAGAAGCTTGGAACATCATGATCACAAGACCATGTACTTGGCTGGTTGCTCAGTCATTGAAGACCTGAATTGTGTGCACTGAAGACAGATGATTAGTTAATCCTTGTCAGGAATGTGCTCCGCGCAGTTGATTGGTTGGTTCCTCAGTTTAGGGGCTGCAACAATGCAGTCATGTAGCCCCGTGTACATTCGGTGTGTGTATTATCTGCCTGATAACCGGTGTTTATTTTGATGGCTGTATTAGTGTGTTCTCTGTTATTCAGGTAAGGACTGCAGGCGATCAATTCCTAGTAGTTCCTCCTTTTGCTTCCTAATGCTATCCTAAACGACAACTAGCGCCGAAATAGGTTACCAGATGTTCGCGCAACCGGCTCCTGGCGACGAACGTTGGAACTTGTAAAGCGTTAATGAAATCTAATCTACAAATTTAGCTTCACACAATTGTAGTTATTGGAGGGTAATTTACATGCCATAAATTCATGAAATGGTCCCGCCGGCTTTATCTTCTTTCTGAATGAAGGCTTACTGAGGGACTTTAACTCCCTTAGAAAGTCTGCCGCCATCGGCCGGTTTTGAACCCGCGATCATGGGAATAGAAGCTCAGCATGCTAACAACTACACCACCGAAGCCAATAAAGCTATGTGCATTGTATTGTTCCGAAAGCTGGCAACATTTAGGTGTTCTGTGAATACTTATCACTTTCTGCAAATTGTGTCTCGTTATTTTTTCTGAACAACAAATATCTAGCTGCCTCCCTTGCAAGCACTGGGCCAGGAGATGAATTGATGGTGAAAAATCACTTCTAGAAGGGGTACAGTTGTCCATGATTTGCTTCATGGTATCATTAAACATTATTGAGAATACTTTGCAAATTATCCCAACACGTTAGGATGAAACACACATGAATGTTGAGGCAGGGTGACCATTTGTATGAAAATAATAAGTTCCTGCCAAAACCTAGACTAGCCCGGGAGACGTAAAACATGTGTGTGCTGGAGTGCATCGGGCTTCAACTGGAAATTTACATTATTAGATAAGTATCCGAACACTCACATGAAAATAAATGTGACCTCCACTGCATCACATGGCCAACAACTTGGCATTGACACACACTTGATGATAGCCTTCACTGCTAGCTCTTACTGTAAGTAAGATGATGGCCCACCCTCCACCTTCATGACTGCCTTCAATGTTGCGCACATACTGTTAATTTGATGGCGAGGTTGTCCCGATTCTTCTCGGAGCGTTGCACGGAGGACAAAGAGGAATGTTGGTAGTTTTTGACTTGCATTAAATTCCCTTGAAAAACACCCCAGATATGGTCTATGACGTCTTGTCTCAGACTTGATTAGACCGTGGTCGGCAATTTCACTTGGAAAAACTTTCCAGCTGTTGTCTTTAAACATATTCTTATTCACTTCTCTATTTTAATACTTTGCGTAATATTGGCAACGTCAATAGGTCATGTCTAATGAATTACAAGCAAATTGGTATGCACTGAAATTTCAAGTACTTACGAATAAACCTCCCTTTCTTACTCGTTCCCATTAAATTTACCTCTACCTTACGCATTTTTGATTTAATCTGGTCTCAAGAGGGTAAAACAATCACGATATTTATCAACGATGCTTGTCCTTATTAACGTTCTTTGGTAACTCTAAGTAACTGCATCTACGCCGTGAAGTCTCTACATACACACACACTGCTAGTTACAATATGCCAGGCCTACGTTTTACGAGTTTATACGAACTGAAATGCTTTCTGATGCTAACTCCACAAAGACAGTCAGGTTGACGTAACAAAAGTATGAATGTGATTTTCAATTACCTTTGGTATGTTATTTTATTCCTTGATTCCTTCAGTGCATGTCATCTGAAGGATATTATTCCACCTACGCAAAGGAACATATTTGTTAAAAATATCATTCCTTTGCAGAATGATACAGACTTTCATACGGATATTAAGATTGAGGAATCTTCTATTCCTGACCTCATTCATTGCATCAAAACAGAAACACCGTCTTCAGATTTGAAAGAGATAAGAATCTTTATGCCTCTTTATAAGATATCTCCTCATTACCTAATAGCATTTCAAGATAAAGAGTGGTATTTTTATAATTGTGTTGATGACAAAATTGTGAGGTTGCGTTTTGTTCTGCCAGCAAAATCAATTTTGATGGAAGAACAGTGAATGAAATTTCTGTCCCATGCGATACTTCTACCCGCGACCGCCGAATTTGTACTGTAATGATTCGTGCAATTGTCCGGTAGCCGCCATCCTGCTCTCGAGGTGTCAGGCCAGGGGCTGATTGGATAAATAACAGCGAGCTGCGACGAGAGGCAGTCAGAGTGCTTAAGAGTGCTGGACAGCCAATCTGGCCAGGGCTGATTACGGTAGGCCCCTCGCCGCGCAACTATGAATAAGTCAACCACAATAGCCCTCGAGTCAGGTATAATATTGGCGCCTTGGCTACTAGAATTTCTGTTTCTCGAGGCCACTAGATGCTACGGGAAGATCGAGAACAGCCAACTAGAAAGGACTGGGCGGTGCTAGGAGAGAATCCACGAGAACAGACTCGATGCTACTGGAAGTGGTTAACATCGAGTACTTACCGAGCCAGGGGCTGATTGGGTAAATAACAGCGAGCTGCGACGAGAGGCAGTCAGTTCTGAGTCAGTCTTAGTCCTGAGTGAGTCTGTGGTGAAGGTGTGTGCCGTGCCAAGCGACAAGTGAAAATAAATGTGAAGTACTGTAATATTAAAGGCAGTGCTGTGAAAATAAATAACGTTGACAGTAAGTGGGGAAGATAAATAGTGACTATTGGAGATAATTCCTTGCAGTGAACTTTGTAAATAAATAGTGACTAATAGTTGTGTGAAGAGAGACTCTGTGTGTGTGTGCGCAAGTGAGTAGGCATAATTTGTTTTAGTGTTAATTAGTGTACATAATATTAGTGTAAATATAGATTTAGTGCATTATAGCGTGACCAGTTAGTTATTAACGAACCCCCCAAAAAGTTACAGTACGATGTTGCTCTGATCACTGAGCTACTATGGGATGCATCTTATATGTCATTAAGAAAGGTACATTATGTGAAGCTAGCATACGTTTGGTACATTCACGTTTTACGAATCACCCATTATGTGCTCCCGTACACTAGCAGAAGTATAATTCTTGTAGTTACCAGCATAATATAGCAACAATATTGATGTTACATACTCTACAATAGCCTCCCTCTAGCATTTAATTTAACTGAGGATTATAACCACTTATCTGTAAAATGTTCATCTCCAGCAGTAAGATGTGATGGACCATACGAAACTGGTTAAGAGTATATATCTTCAATTCAGCTGAGCAGTGCAGTACAATTACATGGTGTGTTGTGTGTGTCAAGTATAAGAGGGTAGCACAGAAATAAATTATTCTATCTTATCTCTAGGATGTGAAAGAAGAAATCCGGGAACAAGAAAGCGATGGAAGTGGAAATCAATTAATTGAGTAAGTGGTACGCTTTAAGCATGGATAGCTGTAGTTTTCTTTAAGTTCTGTTGGTAATATCAGATGTGTCTCTAATTGTATGTGTCTCGTCAATAAAGTTGATATTGATATTATCTTTCTAGTTAGCAGCCCACACATTATCTATTCTCGTTCAGAGTTCTCTCTGTCTTGAAGTATTTAAGAACCGTTTGCAGTCTGTTGATGGGAGCTATTTCTGTCTTGTAGAAGTATGCTTGGGGGAAGTACACATGCCACAGTGATAATAATGTGAATGAGTCTTTTAAGGAACATCCAATATTTCAAATCCCCTCCACTGTGTCCTCAACCCCAAATGATACTTCTGTAACCCAAACTAAAAGCATAAATAGCTTCCTCCTATCCAAAATTGCAGCAAGTAAAATCCAATAAGGTCTTACTTTTTCACAAGACCATCTTACCCAGTGTGGGTAGACAAGACTTGTAGAGAGGGAAACACTGGGTCGACAGGTCCTGTAGAGTAGTACAATATAGGCTAATACGTGCATAAAGTCAGACAAGTACTGTAAAACCACAACAATCATCACTTTATGCAAGTACTTTATATAGTGTATTATAGTAAAGTCTTTGAAATATATCTAGCCAAGAAAGATAATACCAGAGAATCTAAACGAAGACATGATTCTAGAAAGATACCTAAAATTCGTGCTGGTAAATATGGCGAGTCCACCATCATAATGAATAGGTGAGGAAATGAATGCATATGGGATGGAATACTTAGGGAATCATGTTTCTTAAGGAGGATGCAGCCTATGCCTCAGGCAGGCTGTTCTGTAGGGTCCTATCTCACCTTTAAGACTGATTGCGAGGAAATATGGTTTTTATCTACGCTGTGACGAGTGTATTGAATGGCTTACAGTAGTGATGAGAAATTTCCAGAATCGATAACATACACCACTTTGTAAAGTCATTCCAGCCCCAGATGTTTTCCCCATTATTTAAGTTATAATATTAGTTACAACTACATTCAATTGATAGAGTGGAAGGAGACGTGACACATGTTGAAATGAGCAAGGATATGCATCAAAATACGGCAGACACTCAGTGGTTGGCGAACACAAGAAAAACAAGAAGTTCCGTAACGAACTAAAGAGCCTACTTTTCTTAAAATTAAGATTCATGCCAATGAATAATCTACAGTATATGAACCTATCTAGAAAGTAGGGGAGTAGTGACAGTTCTTCCCCACCCATTTTATTTGTACCCGACTATACATGTTAAAATAATTAATATCACTCGAACCCATGGTCCGATATTGACAAACGAGGTGTCGTTGGACTCGAGCTGACGTCCTCCTTCCTACGGACCATGTATTATATTTAAAAAAAAAAATCCGTTTTCGAAAATAGGCGATAGTTTGAAAACCAAACATGATAGAACGTTGTGCCGTGGATCAAACGAATGGTCTTTATGACCTTTATTTTCTGTAATAAAACTTTTTTATTTTTTATGTTTTTTTTTGAAAACACTCGAATATTGAAAATCCCATATTTTGGAAACTGTGAATTATACAAAAAAGTTTATTTGACGTAAATGCAAGGTCCCTACGCCCTCTACCCCCAAAATAAATTTCAAGTCTCTAGGATAAAAACCTGACATTAGTGTGGTAACACGGGTTCTGCTACACTTAGGAAGTTGTGAGCCCCTGCGACCTTGGAATGGAAGGAGGCGTGCTTCGATTCTTTTTTTGTCGTCTCGTTGCGCTCTTTACGGGAATGTAGGTCTCGAAAATGTGAAATGCTGGAAACAGGTTTTTTTGGGGTAAAAACGTGATTTCAAACTTTTTGTTATATTTCGCGAACCAATGATGCCAGAGGCGTGTACGAGGGGTCCGAGGACTCGGGGTGACGTCCACATTGCTATGAATTACTCATTATATTTAAAAAAAAAATTAGAAACTCGATTTTGGGGTAAACAAGTGTTTTTTGTGATTTTTGTTGATATCTCATGAACCAATAAGCCTAGAGACGTGTACGAGGTGCCATTTTTTTCGTCGGGTTGTCCTCTTGTAGAGGATGTTCGTGTTGATCAGGAATGATAAACCATGTTGAGGTAAAACCGTGATTTTAGACTTTTCGCTCTATCTCGCAAACCCATAACGCTAGAGACGTGAACGAGGTGTCCTAGGACTCGGGCTAACGCCCCCTTTTTGAAACTATGTTTGACATTTTGACAAAGGGCCTAACGCCATACATGTAGAAAAATCTTTTTTTTTTCTTTACCTGTTTAAAATGTTCATGAAGCGTGGTGGTTGAGAGAGACGATACTGCTGGGTGTGTGTGTTTCAACGAGCCTGTCGCTAACCATGGTGGCTGTGCTCAATAGAACAATCGATATTTCTGCGGGTCGGTTAATGACAGATCGAGGGTTCGAGTTTTCTGATAGTTTACCCCCGAAGGGGATCTTTAATGTGTATACGGTGATGAGAACTTGGTTCTATGTTGGTTGAAGCGAGTACAGAAAACAAACTTGCAGAGGAGCAGACGAGCAGGAGGCGAATGTCATTTGAGCTTATTGGAATGCGCTGATCTGACTTGACAACATGTGCAATGGAAAATGACAAAGACGCGGATGACGCTTCAAGGTGAAATAATCTGACAACCGTGGTGGCAGGGAAGAGCGAAAGGCATGCGAACACGTGTGAGATGACATGTACGCTAAACAGGTTACATCCTGTTTGCTTCGTACGTGACAAAATGCAAGTTCATGTTAAATTTGACCCGGCCCAGGTGTTCACCTTGGGTGTTAGCTGCCCACGTGCATGATAACAGAATGTTCAAAGCTTGGGAATCGCTGAATTAGTAAAAAGTATGATGCAACTTGTGGAAATGATGTCACAACCAATAGATAGGCAAGAGCTGCAAACGGCATTGGTGGGAGGTGAAGGGGGGGGGGGGAGAGGGGGGGGGGGAGGGGTTATGTATGAGAGAACACAGGTGGAAAGAGAAAGACAAACATGTATGAACATGCACGAAGCGTGGAGCGCTGTACACAGGGCTCTTGTACAACATGTGTGAATAAATAAATAAAAAAGTGCACAGGTTCACACAACATGTAATTTATTGATCCAAGAATTAAACGTAGAGTTAAACCCTAACCATTTCACATATAGTTCATTTCCTTTTTGTTTCAACACTTTTTCCACAAGATAATGCTGAGGAAATGCTGTTTTCTGAAGTTCTTGGAGATAAAATCTACCTTTTATGGGTTGATGGTTGAGGTCTTGGAGTAAATAGGTGACTGGACTGTCCAAGTTGACTTGACGAATTCGAAATAGTTCAGTCCCCCACTGAGGCGTGTAGTCCTTATTGAAGGCAGACTTAAATTTGCTCACACAAACAAAATCCCCAATTTTCAGTCGGTGACGTTTAGGATCGGCTGTTTTTACGGAGTTAAACAGTTTATCCAATCGCTGAATATTTTTGGTCACGAGGCGTGGCTTGGTTCCAATCGTCCTATGTTTGATGTCATTGTAACGTGATACTTGCTCTGGTAACATGTCCAACCAGCGATACGTGCCCTGAGCGGTAAACGCTTTCCACATATGGGTTTTCAATGTTCGGTTGAACCGCTCGACCACGCTGGCTTTGAGATTGCTGTACGTGGTGTAATGTTGAATATCCTTAGATTTGAGAAAACTGGAGAAATCCTTGTTGAAAAATTCTTTCCCCTGGTCGGTTTGTAGCAACTGAGGTTGACGTTTGGAGTGTTGAATAACATGTTGAAAGGCCTTGGTAACTAGTGGACCAGACTTATGACGCACAGGTTCAACAGATGCCATTTTGGAATTGACATGAATGACGGTCAACATATAGCGTACACCGTCGTTAACGCCAGCATAGGGTATCATTTCAACCAAGTCAGCCTGCCAAAGTTCATCCACACCTCGTGAAATCACCTTGAGTCGTGGAGAGTGACGCCTAGCTGGGCGATGCAACTCGTGAGCAATACCCATTTTAATGGGTGAGGGCTTAAACAATAATTTTGGCATTTCGAAGTTTTTGTTCAATTTCTTGAATTTCCCAATCGTGACCAGTATGGCCAGCTTGATGTGAAGAATGCAACAACTGTAGCCGCTGGACGAGCTTATTGGGATTGTGCCAGTAGGTAACATCCACAAGGGGTTTTAATGGTTTAAATTACACTCCCGAAGCGGATGCTTTACGACGAGTACTTTGACGGGTGGGAAACCTTTTTGCAATGATGGTTTTATATTTTTGAGATATATTGGCATTCACTTGTTGAGCTGGATCATACTGTCTTTTATGGGCATGGGTGTCCAATAAAATGGATTTATATTTGCCAAGGTCCTCTGACGTATAATCATGGGAAGAGGGAGTCCGAGAGAAGAGCAGCTTTAACAGTCCTGGCGTTAATTTATAGTTGATGTTTTTAATGACAGATTTAGTATGAGCAAATTTAATGGGTGAATCGCCAATTTTAAAACTATCATCCTCATAGCGAACACCATACGTGGTATCTGTGTTTCCAATAAATAGATCGGTGAAATAGGGTTCCAATGTTGATCCATAATATTTTATTAAAATGGTTTTCAGTTGAACTTTATGTTGAGGGGTGGCCAAGAGTTCTGAAAACGGGGACGCTCTGGAAGGGCAAGGTGTTTCGACCATGGCCAAGGATTTCTTTTTTCTCAAAAACTCTGCAAGGGGTGAGGACTTTTTTTGAGGCGTAAACACTTGTTCCTCGTCTTCCTCAACTTCGCTAACACTAGTCAAATCTTCCTGTTCCTGTTCCTCTTCCTCTTCCTCGTGCAGCGTCTGAGTGGCTTGTGAAACGGTGGGTAGCGTTTCAGATGGCTTGAAATAGGGTTTCAACATGGCTTTTAGCGGAGGTGCTAAATGTTGTTGAATAAACAAAGCATGATCGGCATGCGATCGTTTCAATTGACGAAACTTTTGGCGAATAATATTGTTTCCTCTAATAATAAGCTTTTTCAATTGACTCTCTGCTAACGCCATGGTGTCTTGACAAATGACTTGACAGGGAATGAGACAGGGCCTTAAATAGCAATAAAATGATCAAACCCTAAGCGATACCGTCCTTGGTTGAGTTTACTTTGTTTGTCAATCACTAAACTGGCATGACGTTGAGTGTTCCAGCACCTGGCACACAATTCGGTAAACATTTGAATGGTCATATCCGGATTCACATGTTCATTATAAATGTGACGACTGTTCCTCTCGTCCTGGCGAAATAAAACAATGACATTGGCATTGTCACGAATCAACTGTTTGGACATTTTAGAATACGTTTGTCCAAGATAGAAGGAATCGATATGTTTGTGTCGACTCATGCTGAAATAGCTTTCAATGATGCCTTGACGTTCAGTGGATACATCATCGAAAATTATGAGTGAATCGGGCTTTACCTCATCCGGTGAAATCACATTTTCTTGCATGGAAAATGTGAAATAACCCATATTCTCTTTTTGTAATCCAGACATGACTTGATCCAGAAACACGTAGAGAGGTTGGTAGAGAGATTTTGCAAAAATATAAATATTTTGAAAACGCAGACCATTGGGCGCCGTGATGAGCGTTAGCAAAAGATTGGTCCTCACACAGCCGGAAGGTCCCACAATGATGCAGCGAATGGAAGATGGAAACAGTGAGCCATGTCGTTGTTCACGTGATGTGGGACAGAGATGGGAAACCATGTCCCCCACGGGGAATGACTCTTGCTGCTTAATAATCTTCATTTCAACTATGGCTTAGCCAGACTAGCAGGCTGTCTATATACAGGACACCGAACCTTGTCATAGAAACAGTAGACTGGTACTACAGTTTGACGATGGATGTCTTTGGACGTGCGTTCATAGCCAAAGCTAGGTCTGTCACCATACATGATCCTAAACAAGGAACAGATCCTGCTAATAAACACTATGTGAATAGGTCTGTAGTGCCACGCACAAAACAGGGAGATTATGTTTTTAAGGGAAAGCGGTTAACCCATGTAAAACATCCTCAAGTGTCTACAGACGTTACTACAAAAAAGTATGTGGATAACAAAGTGTATGAGTTTTATGACAAAGTGCCTCAGCTTACGGTGAATGGCTATAGCGCTAATCACCATCGGATTATTCACGTGGAAGACCCGCAAGACGAAGACGATGTGTGTACCAAGCGTTATGTGACCTATGAAATGAAAAGGCTCTATTAATTTATCCCATCTGTATTTTTAGTGTATCTGACAAATAAAAAACCTGTGAATGACAGAAACCATTTACCGCTAGCTCGTGACCAGCACTTGACCTATGTGCTTGCTTCATGTTTAAGCCACTATCGATTACACTATGATGGAACCATTCACATCAAATACGCGATGCCTGATGAGAACCATTTACAAATACAGATAAACGGTCATAGGATGTTGGTTAATAACCATGAAATTGTCAATGCAGGTGACGAATTATCCTTTCATCTTATGTGAACATGGGATGAAAAGCAAGCGGGAAAAACCATAAACGATTTCCCACTTTATGTGGAATTGGAATATACAGCCATGAAGTACCAACCTGACGTTAGTTGTGACTTATACTTTCTTGTGTAAGGTTGTTGGTCATCATCATGGTGAAACAAAGATATGTGATAAGAAAGACTAAAAAAAGGACATTGGCCTTGGCAAAGCCTGGGCTTAAGACATTCATGGACAAGCCGTTGCGAAAGAAAAAAAGAAAAAATAATATATTGACCATAAGGGAAGCTCTTCGAGCCGCACAGAGACGTGTTATTCCAAAACGTCAGCGACAGGGTTCAAACCAAGGGCGAGTGATTCCCATTCCCGATCGAGCAGGATTTTTACCTGCATTATTTGCCGGTTTGGCTGCTCTGGGTTCACTTTTGGGCGGTGCCAGTGCGATGGCGAAAACCATTAAAGCCGCGCAGCAGGGCAAGCAACAACTCAAAGAATGTCAGCGACACAATGAAACGATGGAAGCGATTGCTATGGGGGCTAGAAATGCCAATTTAAAGCCAGTCTTTTATCAACAAGGATTTGGGATTTCACCACTTCGAAATATTTAAAAAAAATAACCTCAGCCATAGCAAGACATGCCCTGACGCATCAACAAGTGGAAAGCAATGCTAAACAACGAAAGCTTTCTCATTTTCGAGGTGTGTATATGCGAAACCAATTACCCCCACGACCCTGGAAACAGGACTGTGCTGTTGTCAATTTGGATGATCACCGAGGACCAGGAACGCATTATGTAGCTTATGTCAAAGAGGGATCCATTGTGTGGTACTTTGACAGTTTTGGGAATTTGCCGCCGCCCATGGAACTAGTGACCTATTTTGGAAACAGGATCAAGATATATTATAATGTGAAACGTGAGCAAACGTTTAACAGCCAACAGTGTGGATGTTTGTGTTTAATTTTTTATATAAGACGCAGCATAAGCAAAAACGCCACCAGTATGTCGGCAGAAAGTAAAACGTTTACACTGCATGGACGTGGATCCGAAGTCAGCCTAGACTTTTACCCGCCTATCGAATTGAGTGAAAAACCCTATGGTTTTGGAACTTGTTTCTCTTGAAACGTACAATCGAATATACAACATACATGAAAATGTAAACAACAAGTTCTACTATGACGATTCTGTGCTCACCCTGAACTCTGGTGGATACACGATCGATGACATTTATGAACACATTTATGTGGTGTTGATCAATGAATATGGTTTAAAGTCATTTCTCGATGGAACGCGCAAGTTTGAACTCGTAGGAAATACCAACACTCATCGCTGCAGTATTTTCTTTACCTTCAACATTGACTTTAAAACACACCCCGATTCCATTGGTCCAATACTAGGATTTAATCCACGCGTGTTGGAGCCCAACAAGAAACATGAATCGGATCATGAAGTGAAATTCATTGAGGACATCATGTATCGGTAACTTGTAATATTATTAGCCAAGTGTACACCAATCAAGAACCATCGCATTCGCTTTATGACTTTATTGTGACATCGCCCAATGGCTATATTATTCGTGACAACCCTCCAGTGGTGCTTTTTCATTCTGTGGCTGTCGATAGTATTAGTAATATAACATTAAGACTGATCAATAGAGAGCAAAAATTCATTGATCTAGATTCTACCACACCAGTGACTTACAAGTTGGTGCTAAAGCCACTATGAAGTTTGTGTATAAAGCAACAACACCGTCTAGGAATGGTGTTAGTTGTTTGCCACGTGAATATTCGCTAACATCTCAAGACAAGCAGATTTTACAGCATTTCGGTTACCACGTCAACCTCCATAATGAATTCTATCCTAGAGATAGCGAACCGCATCGAGGAGCAACCAGGAGTGGTAAGAATTGATCTCCTTTCCTATCAAGCTCAAACACCTGGACTCAATAACAATGATGAATTTCAATTTGTTATCAACAACCAAGATATTTACACCCTACCACATGAAAGTGTCATTCAGATCGAAGGTCGGCTCACCAAAGCCGATGGCTCTACACCCACCACATCCAAGTTGGCCAACCATGGTTTGGCCTTTCTGTTTTCTGAAGTACGCTATGTCATTAACGATATCGTGGTGGATAGTACTCGAAATGTGGGCATTTCCAGTGTCATGAAACTGTACCCCTCTTATAGTGAGGAAGAAGGTAAAACACTTTGCATGGCGGGTTGGTGCCGTGACTCGACCAATGACTGGATGGTACACACCGATGGGACATTTAATGGATATTTACCTCTTAAATTGATTTTAGGCTTTGCCGAAGATCACCAGCGCATTGAGGTCAACGCAAGGCAAGTGCTTTGTTTGGTGAGAGACAGGAGTGATAATATTTCACTCAAGGGAGCCGACAATGCCCCCATTGTTTCAAAAATTCAACTACAACGCTTGCTATGGAAAGTGCCTCATGTGACCCTTGACGATAGCAAAAAACTGGACATACTCAAGATGGTAAAAAGAGATATGCCCCTACCCATGGAATTTAGAAGCTGGGCACTGCATGAGTATCCGCATTGCCCACCACCAACACACACACTTGGTCTGTAAAAACAGCTCGCTATACAGAGAGACCACTGTACCTGATCGTCACAAACAAGTCAACTATTTTCCACTGTCCATCCAAGTGACAGGGCTATAAGTAACAGGTCAACCCACGTCAAGCCGCTCAGTCATGTCTTGCTTTAAAGCCTCAAGAAACGGTACATCCATGAATTTAAACTCTGAGGAACAACGTTTGAAGACTTTTGCAACAGCCAGTGCCTTTCATAAACCCTCAAGCCTTGGCGGCCGCTGGATTCTACTATTTAAAAACAAGAGATGAAGTGAAATGTGCCTTTTGTCCCATCATCATAGACGAATGGCAGGAGGGCGATGAACCCATGCAGGAACATCAGCGCTGGTCACCCGCCTGCCTCTACCTGTGCAGAATGAAAGTGGGAAATATACCCTGTCGTTCAAGCTATCCCTCACTTGTGTCTCTGGGTGATGAAAAAACAAGTTACGATACGTGTGGACCATATGGTGACCATGGTGCTTCGGTGAGCAGCTCACCATCAAAAACGCCTAGTTTAGAGACATTGGGACATCATCGGTGTTATGGACGTTACAAACACAAGAGACTATATTGTTGTATCAGTTGGTATCGTCCTTATCCCAAAATGACAAACGCCTGTAAGACGTGTTATGATAACAAAATGATGTAATTTTTTAATTCTTACCTTTGCATGTCCCCTGTCCTACCCTAACCTCATTTTTTTGAAACTAGCATGGCAGGTAAGCCCATGTCATGATCACACCTTAGTGGTCGATCGTCAGTCAGTCAGTCGTCAGTTGAACTTGGTCCAGCCATGCGTCAACATGTTGCGCACACTCATTGTGGATTGCCAAGGGTTTAAAATTGGTGACAACAAATTTATATTTAAACAAGTGACCATGATCGATTGTACCACGTTTTGGATATCGCAAGCTACGCTTTTGCTATTTAAACCGCCCCATGCTTTTGATTTGTTGTGTGAAAAAGACCGTAAACAAATCCAGTGGATTGAAAATCATAGGCAACTAGACTGGAATCAAGGAACCATTTCCTATAAATATTTGGACGTGGTCATGAAAGCACACTTGTCCTCGACCAATGTGTTATTTGTGAAAGGTAATGAAAAAAGTCAATGGTTGCAACCATTTTTGGCGTCTTACTGTCAATGTATCGACCTCATGGATTTGGGCTGCCCCTCCCTGCAAACGCTCATGGATACTTGTACCTGTGGCAACATTACCCATACAGCCCTATCGCATGCGTGGCATCTCTTTCATTGGTTAACCACCCATGCCTGCTGGGAATTGTTGAACAAAATTATAACTCAAGATTTACCTGTGAATAACGCCAGTGAGATTTCTACAAGCGAAGTGTAAACATCTACATCACGTGATACCATGGAGAAAGGCAATGCTACGGACAAAGCCATTGGCAAGTTCTTCGTGTGCAAAAAGAAACTAGACAGTTTTATCAAAGAGGAACTCTTGGCGCTCCCCAAGTCGTTCATTTATTATGTGGCCGCCAACGCGGTGAAAGAAATCTGGCAACATGTACCAAAATCATGGACTCAAGACCCTGTGTTGAGTGAATTGCAACCCTGTACGGATTACGATCACCATAAGCAAGTGGCCATGGCAAAAATACCGTCTATGCGTCAGTGCGCGACTTGCCAGCTAGTGAAACTGTATCACGGTCATAAAAGTCCGTGTAAAGACTTTGTTGAATCATTCCACGAGTGTCATGGCGAGAAAAATCAACAACAACAACAAACACAAACATCGTCCACAGACGAGGAGGAAGACCAAACCTTTTTACCATTGATGGAAAAGGATATGCCAGACCTGTACTGGCAATGGCGTCATTGACAAAGTGATTCAATACCTACCTTTCGAAATCCATCTTCCAGGTTATCGTTTTTGTGGCCTGGAACTCGTCTTGAAAAACGTTCGCAGCGTGGTGATGTACCCATTAATTTTTTGGATTAAGCATGCAAAGAACATGACCTTTCTTATCGCCATAGTCATCCTGGTTTAAGACATGTGGCCGATAAATTGTTATTGAAAAAAGCTAAACAACGTTTCACATCCTGTGATGCCTCAGTGGGTGAAAGGGTGGCAGCACTGATTGTGATGAGTGCGATGAAAGGAAAGTTGATGACGCATGGACATAAACATTGAGGAATGGAGGAGTGAGGAATTGGGATTTGTTTGTATTCTATTTTTCTTTTGTCAATTCACTATGACAATGAAATAAAAACAAAAGTTTACCAGAGCACGATGTGTTTTTATTATTTTTTAAAATCATGATGTTAATGGCTGATTTCTCATTTTCACATTTTACACATTGCCATTTTGCCAATTTGCAATTTACAGTTTTTGAAAACGTTCGTTTTAAGTTTTGCGTTTTTGATGATAAGAATTTTTCCATTTTTGTTGATGACACTTTTCAAACAATGTCCGTTTGAAGTTTTTTGAATTTTCAAATTTCACACATGGCCATTTCCAGTTTTTAAAACAACAGTTTTACTTTTTTTAAATGTTGTCGATATTGAAACATGGATTTTCCATTTTGCTGTTTTCACATTTTTTCATTTGTTGTATGTCGAAAGTTGAGATTTGACAATGATGTTAATGCAAGTGCTTAACCATGGCAATGCTGCAGTGAGTTTATGGGACTGTGGAACGTCGAGGTCTACGACTACTGCAGGTAAGACTGTTTTTACAAAAATAATGTCTATTGTCTGCCACTTTTCAAAGAAAACAAAACTATTGAAAACAAAATGAGTATATCAGTTAAAATTCTCCCCCCCCCCCCTCCCCACCCATCCTACCTCACCGTGTTTGCTCTGGTCATACATACACACCAGCTTTTACTCTACTCATACATTCACACCTGTCTTTGGGAACAAACACAACCACTTTATTTATTCTCAAAAGCACATTCTCGACATGCACACTCATCCCAAAATAACTTTTTAGTTTACCATTTATAATTCACATTACAAAAAATAATTAAATACTAGTCATTAAAGTTACTAAATATACTATTACTCATTACATATTTACAAAAAATACAACTTTGTACAGCTTTAAAAGAATCAAACTATTTACCAGTCAACATTTAAAAAAAAAGGTTGCATAGAACTTTTTAAAGAGCAAAAGGTCCAAGTGGGTTGCCAGTATTTTACAAAATCTACTATTTACAATGGTAGAAACCAATATTTACCAAATACTAAATCTACAAGTTACGTAAAGCTATGTCCCTAAACGATTAAACAGTGAAATCACACCTCCTCCTCCTTGCGATCATGAACCCAGGGCAGGCTGGTGAGCAGGTCATCAGCCCACACACGTTTGTTATCCATGGAGTCGAGGGTGCGTTTTCTCTGTTCCACAATATACAAATGATGGTTGCTGGATTGTATCCTGCACTGTGTATGAGACATAGCTTTGCCAGTGTGTAAAACCGCTAAGTAATCGTCTACACGTAGCGATTTTACCACTGCCCTACCTACACCTTTTGCTCTTTTGGCTTCCTTACAGTCTAGTGTGCGATAAGCATACATTGTCGAGGCCAAACCTACGAATTCCGTCATAATGGAATCACCGCATTCATCTTTTAAAACGCCCATTACCTTCTTGTTTTTTTATGGGCAGCAGAAACATGTTGCCAGCGCTATAGCAAGAGGTGTCGAACCAGTCACTATGTTGTCTCATAACGTCATAGGGGTTGCAGTGGCGAATGTGGTATATGAATGAGTCCGTATCCATATACAAAAGAGAGAGGTCCTCAAAATGGCGTTTGGCAAACTCATAGTGGATAAGATACATGACCGATTTGGAAAAGTCTAAAATGACTTGGCCCTAGTAAATGGGCTTATCCATGGTCACGCTGGTCTTACTCAATTCAATAGTAGCCAAATCCTCATCGATAATTTTGATCGATTTAAAATTTGGCTTGGCAATGTACCGCCGGGTACCCCACCGCCCCTCCCAGACATTGACCAATTTAATGTCATGGTATTTGCGGACATTCTCCATGGACTTGCCATAAATGCAGTTGTTCATTAATTTAAAAAAAATGAATTTCAAACTGCTGTGTTGCCATTTGTCGGTGCTCTGTGTTGAGTCGCATGTATGGCTCGAGCCATGCTTTTTGATCAAAAGAAATACCCCTATGGAATTTCTTCAACACCAAGCCTTGGGCGAGGCATTGCACCAACATTTGGATAAGTAGCACATACCGATTTTTGTTGTAAAGTGTGCCCATGAGTTTTTCAATTTTCACTTTACTGTCAGGGGGAACCATTTGCTCAAGGCAGAATGGGAAATCTGCATGTTCATCATACAAGGATGAGGGATATTCAATATCCACTTCTAAGACATATCCACGGCCTGTTTCTTGGCTAGCCATGTTCACATCAAATTCTGACACTTGTTTCTCTGTCAGCCAAGCAAACTTCCCATAGGGCAAAGGCTGACTCATGGCGTAACCATAAAAATTATTCACGTCATAGTACATTAAGTATGAATCTGGTTTGTCTGGTGAATAATCAGGCATGTAGACATTGTTCGCTTCGGCATGGCGTTGGTTAAGCGACACAAAGCCGCCACGAATGCCCTTTTCAAAAAATAGAACCATGTCTACATCAGTGAGTAAATCCAATTCCACTTGAGTGTATTTCAAAGCGGCATCAAACGAGAGCCCAGGACTCGTATAATAGTGAGCCGGGTCAAGACCATAAATGTGCTGACACAACTCACGAAATTTTTCAAACACATCAGTGAGCAGCAATACATCCAGTTTTAGGTAATGCATAGCATATTCACTTAGCGTGTTCATGCCAAACACTCGCCTAACTTGACATGCATGTGCATAGTCTTCATCGGAAACGGTACTGCGTGTTAGTTTCGAGTAACATTTCTCTTGTGGTGGGAGTTTTCTTTGCTTTAACACATCCCAGCTGTTGCTGTAAATTTAAAGGAATCCAAAAATCGAATGCTAAAGTCGCCCAACCGCCATGTCAGGGCTGTAAAACGCTCATGGTTTTGGGGAATAATGGTAAACGAGCCCTTGTTGACACGACCCAATTCACGAATCAAAAACTGAATGTCATAATTTGCCAGATTATGGAAAAAGACACTGATGAAACGAGGAGCTGAAAACTTCAAATTGCATTTACTATGCGCAGCTCCACGAAACTCCCCTGTAAAGTGCGAGTGATCACAAACGGTGTCTTCAGCACTGATCAGTGGTTTTTCGCAAATATGACATGTCGTGGCAAGCTCATACCGCTGCTGTTGTTCTTGAGTTAGGCTCATGGGTACTGGGTGGTCCAGTAATTCCTGTACATCACGAGGCAACTTGACAAGTTCATCCAAGAACCATTTGGCACAATCTGGCCCCTCACGGTATTTATAAACGGATTGCGTGGGGTCATAGGCACACACCACATTAAATCGTATGGCAAAGGGTTCATGTTTTTGAATGGGTGTGGTTGAGCTGATGGTGGGATCTGGTTCACATCCCGCCATGGGTGTGGTGAGAGCTTCGAAATCTGCATATACCACATAGGGGACAGTGTCACGCTTGTGAATATCCTTAAACTTAAACACATCCTTGTCCCCTTGTGGCAATATCAATCTCACCGCTTCCTGAGAAACGCAATCTACCCTATGACGTTCCAAAAGCGTAGGGGTTTTATAATATTGCAAGCGTCGATCACAAATGTGCTTCTTACCATCATGTTTGGACATTTTACTGCTTAGCAATCTACTCAAGCTTTTAATCAGACAATAGTGATTCACCTCTCCTACAGATAAATATTAAAGATGAAAGTGATGTCGTTTCGGTTCTTTTGTGGCATAAGGGGACCCACAATCTCATCACCATCAAGGCCATACACCATGAACGAAATGTCCTGGTTGTCTTGTTCAAACCTATGGATCTCGGTTAAGGCCATAGGGAACGATAATCGAGTTAAGTTTAATTTTTGTTTCAATTCATCAAACTTGGCCTTGTACTTTCCTGGTCGACAACCATGACGGTCTTGTGCTGGCTGCAAATACGCAGCCACAGCCCACAGAAAGCAATCATTGTCATGGTTCTCAATATTCACCACTGCCTTTTTCGAAGCTATTGCTGGTGGTGTTTCAATAAAGCTAGACCCAGCATTCAACGGGTTGAAATGACAAATGTTGATTTGTAGATAATGCATTTTGTTTAATGCTAAACCACTGGGTCCTTGTTGCAGTTTATCAAATTTTGTTAGCAAGGCGTTAATCACGTTGGATTGATACCACTCGTTCAGATTATCGGCTATCAAAAGCTCTTGCATTTTACTGCCAATATAAAATGTTGTTTTATGCTCATCGTCCTTGTTTTTATATATGAAATCGCACACGAGTTGTGTATTCACCTTTAAATCCGTATGCAACCTTTGCGCTGTACAAATTTCCATTTTAAAAATTTCAAAACAAGATTCTAAAAATTCTTTGGGAATCAAAATTTCTAACATTGACCACACGACCAGAGCACACGCGCGATTTGAAACAACTGTTTACGGGTTCCCAAGTTAACGTATCCTCAGCAGTAAAAGACATTATTTTGAAAGAACACTCTCACCTGAGTTTTCAGCTGTAGACTGTTTGACAATGGTTCCACTCTAAAGCCACTTGGTTTTCAGCTGTTGTGGCTAAAGCAGTAGAGTTTTTTCTCCAAATATATAAAAAGAAATAAAATAAACCACTATAAGTATATCAATTCCATATAGTTTATGCATTTCATGCTCATTCGAGCTCTAGACAAAAATCTGAGTCAGGAAGTAAAAGACACAGTTATATGTTACATTGACGACATCTTGGTAGCATCAGAGACGGAGGAACAACACCTGATGCATTTGAGAAAACTGTTGCTGGAATTAAGGAAAGCTAACTTTATGGTCAACCTTAAGAAATGTCAATTCTTCAAGTCGGAGATAATGTTTTTGGGACATGAATTGGATGGATAAGGCTATAAACCAAATGAGCGAATGATAGAAGTTATTGCTAATTTTCCTAAGCCCACTAGAGTGAAGCAAGTTCGTCAATTTCAAGGGGCATGTCAATTCTTTGCCGGGCATTGTCACCGATACACAGACGTTGTAGCACCGTTACAGGATTTACTAAAAAAACTAATAAGTGGAAGTGGGATGATTCTTGTGAAAAATCTTTTAATGAAGCGAAGGCATTGTTAATGAACCGTATTAAACTTGATTATCCCGATTTTCAAATGAACTTCATTATCGAATCGGATGCGTCGACGGTTGGAGTATGTGCGATACTGCTACAAGAAGATGATGATAATACTCGCCATTATATCGCTTTCATTAGCAGAAAACTTAAACCTTCGGAGCGGAATTATTATACTACAGAGCTGGAGGCATTAGCGATAATTCACGCTCTTGAGACTTGAAAGAAATTGCTAATAGGACACTCAGTGATAATTAGAACTGATCACCATGCTTTAGAGTTCATACAAAAAACTGGCACTATACAGCCCATGATGGGCTAAGGCCGACCAAGCGACCGCTGCCCAGCCATTTGGCCTGCAGATATTGGGGTGACGCGTGATCAGCGCGTCGGGTCCCCTCGAACGTTAATCTTGGTATTCGTGATTGGGGCGCTGTCTCACTGTCAGACAGCTACTCAATTGTCCTCACGAGGCTGAGTTCACCCCGTTCCAACCCTCATGTCAGTTTCTTTAAATCCCTGACGGAGCCGGGGATCGAACCCGGGGCCTCCGGGTGAGAGGCAGCCGCGCTACCCCAACACCACGGGGCTTTAGATTTCATACTCAAAACAAATTTCGCTGGTGAGGGGATAACGAGATGGGCGTTGTTCGTACAACAATTCAATCTGACGATAGAACATCGATCTGGAAAGTCGGATGTGGGAGCTGATTTATTGAGTCAATAGGATGAACCAACATTTCATGTTATGATTGTAAGATTGATACAAGGAGACGAAGAGTCTTTAAGAAGATTAGTCAATTTGTCACAATCCCAGAAACGTTATGGACCTTTGAGAAATGTTTATCGATTCCTACACAGGGATATGGATCCCGCTATTGTAAATTATCCACTCATGGAAAAAGTAACGAGAGAATATGTTTTCGCAAACGGCATAATATACAAATTCTTAGATCCTGAACATACCAAATTGTGGATTGCCGTACCATCAAGGTTACAGAAAGCTATAATCTGGTTGGCTCACCGTATTGCGGGTCACGCTGGTGTCGACAAAACCCTACATTTAATCCAAGAGAAGTTTACGTGGGAGCATTTGAGAAGGACAGTTGGCGATACTTTGAGGACGTGTGACTTGTGCCAACGGAACAAACATAATTCTCATTTGTTAAGAAAGGCACGAAGATCCATAATTCCGTCCAAACCCTGTGAGATATTTGCTATCGGTATTTTTGGGCCTTTACCCAATTCGAAACGTGGAAACAGATATAATATCCTGGTTACAGTGGATATTTTTAGCAAATACACTATGCTACATCCCATTCAAAAGGCCAACTCTAAATATATTTTGAAGAGAATTCGTGAAGGTGTCATACCAGAGGCTGGGAAACCTGAGTTTATTTTCTCGGATCATTGTTCACAGTTCACTTAGGCAGAATTTAGGAACACCATGAGAGCTTTGAGTATTCGTCAAGGGTTATGTTCCCTGATACATCCAGAAGGTAATCCTATTGAGCGTATTATGGCAGAGCTATCTAAATTTTGTAGCTTATGTTGTTCAACCGTGCATTGGAGATGGATGGACGTGATTCCCATCGCAGCACAATCTATACATTCTACAATACACGAGTGTACAAGGCAGATACCCGTTATGTTACATCACGGAAAAAAACACAACGCACATGGGCTAGATTGATTTCTATACCACCGGAAACAGAGCCGAACCGAAGAGGAAGAGAAGATAGAGCTTTAGAGAACTTGCGGAGACAAGCTGAGAAAAGGAGTAGAAGAGTACGAGGGAAGAAATTTAGGGAACCTTTGAGAGAAGGAACACTAGTCCTAATTCGAAAACCGATACAATCAAATGTGGGTAATAGAGTGTACTCGAAGTTCGCAAGCCTGTACCATGGACCTTTTAGGATATCACAGAGCCTAGATAACGGAAGTTACATAATTACTGACATTGGAACTGGAAACGCTGTGGGAACATTTAATGCTGCTAGTATCAAGAGATATCATTCAAGAGCCAGAGTATGAAGTCAGAGAAACAATGTTTGGAATAAAAATATGTTCATTTTTATTTTTTATCTGCGTGAGAGGTAGATGTGCCCATATGGATGAGGGCCACTGATTGGTTTTCTTGGGATGAATCAACTGTTTGAAGAGTGCACGGAGCCAAGGTGTTTTGTTTCATCAATATGACACCAGTTAGAGAGCATCGACAAGAGGAACCTCATATGGTATATTTACGAGTTTAAATGTGAAGAGGTCGAACCACCAAAACATCGTGGGAACATGCAGTACTCATTTCTGGGGAAAAATACCGAAGATATCAAGAGAATCCGTCGACTGGGTCAGGAGATATGGGAAAGCGAAGAATCCATGGCGCAAGGATTATGTTTTTCATCCGCGTGGCTGGTGGGAGTTAGACCACATGCAACAGGTGTGAGGTGATGCGAGGAGACTCTGGCTTCAGACGTCAGGCGCACGAGGTCAAGTCACGCTTGGTATTTGAGTTTGAGGATACCAGTTCAAGAGTTGGAAAGCAATCAACGAATATGATGTGGGCCTTAAAATCCATATATCATAAATAGGCAACGTAGGCAAGCCATTGCTTTTGCGTGTGCAGAGCTTCGGGGAATAATATTCCTTACTTGCAGTCAGGATATCTTAGCCCACAAATGAGCCATTGCTTTTGTGTGTCCAGAGCTTTGGGGAATGATATTCTTTACTCATCTAGGGAATGTAGCCTAGAAACTAGAAATGGTACTAGTGTATTATGTAAACCACTCTTAAGATAGTCAGTGTATCGCTCCAAACATCAAGGCCAAACGCAAGTACGCGAGGATCGAACCAACAGTCGTGGTTGTAAAATGATTTCGAACCCGGTGTAAATATTCTAGAACGGGAAAGTGAACCAGTCGAGTTAGGAAGATTTTCTGTGGCACAAAGCTGCAAGTGTAGATTGGGATTCGAATATTTATAACATTATATTGCTGCACATGCATCATATTTGTTTGAAAACGATAGATCGAACCGTCATCATGAAGTGCTAAAAGAACTGGAGGTGAGATGTCAGGGGGTATTTGGGGACATCGTCGTGAATGATGGAGTCTAGGCGAAACGTGAAGTGGAACGTCTGTGCACTGGAAGAAGTGTGTATCAACTGTTATACACGGACTCTATGTCAAAAGGATTATGTCTACAAGAGCTTCAAAATGTGAGCCAACTTTATTATTTAGTAGCTAGTGTACTGTATTCTCAATTTCGACTATACTGTCTGCTAAGTAGGTTTCTGCGTCTGGATATTTATCTCAAGAAGTTACAGTACATTTGAGGATTTATCAGCCAATTTATACTAATGGATCTCTTTGATGGAAATCTAGTGCGTTTGGGATTTCAGCCTGAAATTCTTCGATATAGCAGTAGACTATTATGTGGAGGTTATTTTAAACCATTCCACGCCTAAACGTTATGCTATGGAACTTTGAAATAATATTTGGATTTGTTTAAATTTAATGGTTTAAAATTAAAATAATTTGTTTTTAACATTTTCTCGATTTTGTTTGGAGTTTCTCTTTTGAGTATTTTGATATATGAGGAATGTGGATAGCCACATTGCGTTTAAATATTATTCCTTGGAAATAATAATTTACTGGAACGGAATTTTCTGTGAATGTATACATTTTTAGCCTACTTTTCACATTTTGCAAAAATTAGGAAAAAGTAGACTTATGAGATCGATCCGGGAAAATGTGTGTCTGTCTGTCTGCATGTCCCTCTGTATGTCTGTCTGTCCTGTCTGTCCGACTGTGTGTGTCCTCCCCCCCCCCCCCAATCAAATTTCAGGGGTATTTGAATGAGCTATTTGTAGGATGGGCATCGGAAGGAAATCACATTAATATCCTGTGGACTAACTTTTTGAAAATTTTAAGTAGTGCTATTGATAAATTTGTTCCATTTAAATTACTGAAACAAAACCCAGATCCTGAGTATTACACACGTGAAATCAGGAGTCTTATACGGAAAATTAGGAAATTATACAGTAAAAGACATGATAGTGACAAGTATATGTTGAAATTTAAGTCCTTATCAAGAGAGCTCGTCTTAAAAAAGAGGGCTGCTCATGACAATTATATGCAAGGTTTACTTGGTTCGTGAGGCGATGGGTGGAAAAAAAATTACAGTTATGGTAGGAGAAGAAAGGGAAATTCAAATAATTTGTAGATGATAATGTCCGGTGACGTTAAATTAATTACTGAGAAGCAGGCCATTGCTAATGAATTAAATGTATTTTATGGTAGTGTGCTCAATAAATCCAATAGCTGTGTGTTGGACCGTAACGGTGAATCAGGGGCTCCACTTCTCCAAATAAACCAGTCAGCAATTGTAAAGCTAATACAAAAATTACGTTACAATATATCGAAGGGTCCTGATAATATTGTTAGTGAAGTACTTAAACTAGGAGGTAGGGCCGTGGCACGATACTTAGAGGTGATGATTAATGTGTCCATATACAATGCACAAATACCGGATGACTGGAATAGAGCTACGGTAATCCCAATATTTAAGGGAGTGAGCAGACTTGAATTGGGCAACTACAGGCCGGTTAGTCTTACGTCCGTCGTTTGTAAACAGATGGAGCATCTCATTTGCGACTACTTGAGGGAACAGTGGGAAACATTATCATGGTTTAATGATAGGCAAGATGGATTTAGGAAAGGTTACTCATGCGAGAGTCAGATGCTATTTCTTTTTCAAGATATTAGCGAATCGTTAGACGATGGAGTTTCAGTCGACGCCGTAGTTATAGATTTTGCGAAGGCATTTGATGCCGTGCCGCATGACATGCTACTCCATAAATTAGCTTCGACAAAGATTGATAGAAGAGTAATTTTATGGATCCAAGAATTTTTGACGGGTCGTTCCCAGAAAGTGAAAGTTGAAGGCCGATTCTCGGATGAAATTACCGTAACGTCGGGTATCCCTCAGGGCAGCGTAATCGGAACTTTGTTATTTTTGGCGTTTATAAATGACTTACCAAATGGGATTCGCAGTGACTGTCGATTGTTTGCGGATGATTGTGTAATATATCGAAAGATACATGACTCACAAGACAATGCAGTACTTCAAGATGACCTGAACCTGGTCTATAAGTGGGCGATTGAAAATAAAATGAAAATAAACACAAGAAAATGTAGTCTAATAAAAATAGGGAAAGTGCGAAGGCAAGATTTTCAATATAACATTGGCTCGGAAATTCTTGTAGAAGAAGGTTCTTGCAAATATTTGGGCGTTCACGTAAGAAATGATATGAAATGGAGTAGTCATATAGGATGTGTAGTTTCTAAAGCTTACAAATCCCTGCACTTTGTAATGAGGGTATTAAAAGGAAGTAGTACCTCTGCTAAAGAATTAGGATATTTGTCACTTGTAAGACCTATTCTTGAATACGCCTCGGCGGTTTGGGATCCATATCAAGTAGGGCTCATAAATGAGTTGGAAATGGTACAAAGAAAGGCCGCTAGATTTGTGCTCAGTGACTTTAATCCCAGGAGCAGTGTGAGCCGTATGTTAAAGAAACTTGGGTGGGAATCACTTGAGGCTAGGGGAATGAAATCTAGACTCTGCGCTACGTACAACACGTATACAAATCAACCAGCATGGGGTGAGCTTAGCAAACGTATGGAAAAGCCTACTTACATGGGTAGGAGCGATCACCCTTTCAAAGTTAAGGGCCGACCACAGCGAACAAATTATGGTAAATATTCTTTCGTAAACCGTGCCATTGATAATTGGAACTCTCTACCTGCCGCAGTCTTAGAGCCTTTTCCCAAACATATAGGTGTGTTTAAGAAAAGACTGACTATTTGTGTAAATACACCAGTTTAATTGTTAGTGAATTGTTATGTACAATTATTTATTTGTTATGTATATCTAATTTGCCACCGGGGACACACCCCAAATTGCAAATAAACGAATGAATGAATGAATGAATGAATGAATGAATGAATGAATATCGGGTACATCTCTCCCTTACCTCACCTTTTTTAAATTAATCCTGAGGAAACATATTTTAAAAAATTGCACTCAGGCATTCATTGCACTTAACATTTCATGTACACGATTGGAATCCAGCTACCCTTGTCTCATGTGGAATGATACTTTCTTATGTTGGCTGCGTTAAACGTTCCAACTATATCTTTGATGTTTATTCTGGTGATCTTGTAGCTGTTATTTCCATAAGCTTCATCAATTCGGAAGGGGCCAGTGAAAAGTGGGGTCATCGTTAGCTTAAATGCAAGGAAATGCACTATTATTACAAAGCTTATAAAGAAATGCTTAGAATTTGATAAATGTGTGTTTGCATAATTGCCAATAAAAAGAATACAAGAAATCCTTACAGATTAATAGAATATCTAAAAGATTTGAATATTGATACAAATTTGTGGTAAATACTACGATAATTTACTTATAACATACATTATAATAAGGTAGAAAATACGGACATTCGTGCCAAAAAAAAATGTATTAGGGCCTTGCCCTACAAGAATATTGTCTTCGCTATAATAATGCTAGTAATAATTGTCTTATTTCAGGACAGGATATAATATGGTATCTATCACTCGCTCCCTTGCACATACAGACTTTCCATCTGGTGAGTGAAAGTGTGTATTACTGCAGACCTTATGATGAAAACTATGCACAGCCATTCTCGTTACAAGGTGTCTCTACTCGTAGTTTACTTGCGTCCAGAGATCTCATGTCATCGCTTTGGCACTGTACAAATGTAAAACAAATGTCTATTTCATTCTGCTTGCATTTCTCTAAAAACATTGTACTCGCTCTGGCAGATGGCAATTGATACTGGGTTCTTAAAGCTACCACCAGAAAGGGCTGCCAAGTGAGGTCATAGACCAGTCTCGATGGGATTGAAGTGACAGGATAGTGCGCGTTTTACGTAAAGTCACTTTGACTTTCTCCATATTGTTCCCTTCCGGTGCATGTTGAGTTCTATTCCGTAACTCTGTCGTGGTAGAATTTCCATTCTCAAAAGGGCGAGAGCTGTGCTCTGTGACGATTAACGAAAACTCTTTATATAGCTTATGGCTACTATGACACACTAGATATCTCATTCATATCCTTTAAGAAAGAAGTTCCTTGTGGCTGTAAAGTGTCACCAAGGTGGCAAAAGTAATTATCATGTGATAAAAGGGTTCCATTACGACATATTATGTATTTCGTAGTTGTTTTACCTCCTCGTCTGAAAACCAACGATACTATTTTTTCATTTATTCTTAGGCCTGTCTCGGTTGTAAAATTGACCAGGTCGTGTAAGGGTGCTTGGAGCTGAATTTTAGTTTCGGAGAGATGGCCATTTCGTCCGCATAGAGGTATACTTTCACCTTGCTCATTTTCATCTCCGTAATGGCATCCATGGTTGCTATATCGAAGAGCACTGGGCTTAATGGATCCCCTGGTGATATAATGCGTTGGTCCTATGATATCTGCTAAGTTATGAACTTTTTTGACGGTCTAGTAGGTCAAAGACTTTTGGGAAATCCACACAAGTGCATATCATTCTTCCTTTCTTATTATTGAGTGCTTCGCGGACATCGTTTACTAAACATAAGACAGCCTGGAGGGTTCACAGTCCCGGTCTGAAACCAAATTTATCATGCACTATCATGTCGTTAGTCACCTCAGATAGTCTTTTGTAGAATAGTTTGCTTAAGTCCTTTAACGCGAAACATTCTAAAGCGATTCTTCTATCAGCATGCATATCACCCAAGTCGGCCTTTCCTTTATAATTATAATACTTTCATAATGGAAGATTTTCGTGTAACTGGAACCCTGCCTAATGAAATGCATTTGTTGAAAAGCCTTATCCGCGCTTATGCTTGTATGTGTAGAGAAGTCTTGAGATGTTCACTGCGCATATTACCGGGTCCCATTGCTTTGTTATTTCTGACGAGCGTATGGCTTCTGTCACTTCCGCTACTGTGAATTTCTGAGTGTGGCTCGTGGATTCTAACAGCCGCGTATCTGTACTTATGCCCATCTGTGAGAGGAGACCCCGGGAGTGGTCTTTCCACTTTTGATTTGGGTATATCTCTTGGAAAACGAGGAATTCTACATTTTAGAGCCTTGAAGGGGGCGTTCTCTGCGTCCCGTAAAAGCCTGGCTTCTTCCTAGGCCATATATTGGTTTCTGGTTTCTTTGAGTATCGTTTTATATGCTTTGCGACTGTCTTAGTATTCCTTCAATAGATCTGCGAGGCCCGAGTCCCTTACTCTGTGATGGGCGTATAGTGTTGTCTTTCGTACTTTATAGCATCTTGCGTTGAACCAGGGTTGAGCTGTACTCGTGTCTGATTTTGCCAGAATGATGGTGGATTTGATAATATTTTCCATAGATTCTAATCCAGTATCCATATTAACCCCATTGATATATTCTATCGCTGATTTTATTTCGGTAAAAGTTTCATTGACGATTTTGGGGTGTGATTTTGGTCTGTGCTCCAAGCGGTATCCACGATGAAGGACGCGATGATTGGCAGGTGTTTTCTTAATACTACAGCATTAGCTATTTTTCTGTCTGTTAGTTGTATTTTCTTGAAAATAGTGAACATTAGATTAAATTTGCTTCTGTCATTATGGCAGAAGAAGGTTGTATCGCATTTATAATTTCGGTGACGTAGTCGGTAGCAGAATGAGCTATGCTCATGATCGGGTGTTCAAACCCAGCCTAAGTCGTCGAATTTTTAAGAGCGTTATAATCCTTCAGTGCGCTTTCCTTCAGAAGGGAAGTAAAGCCGGCGGGCCCATGTCATTGATTTATGGCACGTAGAAGAACCTACCACTGCAATTATTAGTGTGTAGTAAATTTTGTAGGTTATATTTGGCTGGTTAGAAACGCTCTATCAAGTTACAACGTCCGCCGCTAGGTGTTATTGACGGTAGCATCTGGTAGCCAAAGTTGGAACTACTTGAAATTGAACTTGTTTTGAGTCCTCGGGCGTTTTATAAAAAATATAAGTTTCTTTGATATTGCCATTTGGCTGCAATTCATATATAATCATTTATTAAAGAGAGACCTTCCTCTTCCAAATATGAAATAACAACATATGCCTTTTCTTGTATTATATCAATGCGACAATTCAAATCGCCAGCTAATATAACAGTCTCCTCTGTATTTATCTTGCTTATGACCTGGCGCAGTTCAGTAAGAAGATGTTGTATTTCTAGCTCTGGTTGGAAATATGCAGCCACCATGATATTGGATTTGGTCTTTGCAGCCAGAAAGTTGTCTGTATCGTGAATGTTGCGAAAGGGACATAGCCAAGGTTTCAGAGGTATGGTAATTCCTCCTTTGGGTCTTCCTAATTGTCCTTGTGAGGCGAAGGAATGTACTATGTAATGGTTGGGAGAATACCAATCTTTGGTGAGGAAAGTCTCTGTTAGAACAATCGTCTAAAATATTGGGATTTAGTTGTTGGAAAGCCGTGACTAAGCCTTCGACGTTAGGCGTCTCTTAGCTTGCCACGGTGGGTGAGTGGTTATCGTGTCGGACTATCAACCCAAGCTTGCAGGTTCGCTCCTGGCCGTGGTAAGTGATTTTCGAAAGGCGACAAAAATCACGGCGCACATGTCGTAGATTGTTGGCATGTTGAAGAACTCATTTGAATTCAGTAGGCCGCGTTCATAATGGCAAAAATAATCTCGAGATTTTCCGCCAACACAACGTTCCTCCTTCCGCTGCTAGAAAGCGCTATAGTGTGCAGGAGCTAAGATATCTAACATCCTTGAATTTCATAGCGTTCCAAGGAACGACGAAATTCGAGTTGCAATCTGCCCTCTGGCCGTCAAATAACGAAGCTGGCACCCGAGAACATACGATATTTTTATTATTATTTAGGTGGCGGATTTCTCTGACAAGTCATATTTCCCCCTTAACATTATATCTTATAGTCTTGTATTTTCAGCACGTTTCCAAGCATGATAATCAAAATTAAACAGATTTTATTGAGCATATAAATGCATATTTAGGCTTTCTTAAGTTTTATGGCATATTTTGAACAAGATATCATTATAAACTGCATATTTTGGTAATTGTCATTTGAATTTCGTTTTATAAAAATCAGAATCAGCTCTAGAAATTATTGTTCAGGATGGACTGGAATATACTACTGAAGAACCATTCTAAAGTAGTGTATGGAATGTTTCTAACAGGTAGGAGCTATTGTTTGCTAGCTGGGTCAATTCCTGGAAACCGGGCTATTGTTTACACGAAAGCAGAGGTAATTCCGCAGTTATTTGTCATCGTTCTTATCTCTCACCTTCGCCCTTCCCTCTTCCACCCTCAACACACTGAATGACCTTGGTCACTCATTAGGGAGCTTCAGTCATTCAGTTCCCCTTTATATGTCTAAAACGAAAGTCTCAATTTGTGGGAAGTTGCGAAGTTTTGTTCGCGAGTTCGGCGAAAACATATTCAGTACGGATGGAGTGATATTATTCTGTAAATTGTGTGAGGTAAAAGTTACTGCTGAAAAAAGCTACTCTGTGCTACAACACTGTAATACTGCAGAACATAACAATTGTGTAACTAGATATGCTGCACTCGAAAATAGGCAACGTCTGCTATTCGAAACCCTGACATCAAGTTCACAGTGTTCACAATTTTCACAAGATCTCTGCAAGATGATGGTTTCGTCTAATATTCATTTAAAGAAACTTAACAGCCGAAGCTTCAGACAGTTTCTTGAAAAATATACAAAGCATCCTGTTCCCAACGAATCTACTCTCAGGAAGGGCTATCTGACCCCTTGTTATGAAGAGATGTTGGATATAATAAGGCGTGGCGTGGGAGACAGTAAGATATGGGTTTCAATAGAAGAGTCCACAGATGTGGCTGGAAGATATGTTGCAAATGTGATCGTTGGCGCGCTGAAGGAAGACCGGCCTTGAGAAACGTTCCTTCTGACATGTGAAGTGCTAGAGAAGACAAACAATTACGCCATTGCAGTTCTCTTCAACAATTCAATGAATCTGTTGTGGCCCAACGGGGCAAAGAGAGAGCACATTTTTCTATTTATAAGTGACGCTGCTCCGTATATGGTGAAGGCAGCCAAGGGACATAAAATGCTATACCCGAAAATGATACATGTGACATGGCTTGCACATGCTTTCATTGGGCAGCTGAAGAAGTTAGAAGTAGCTACCCTCTAGTTGATAAATTAATATCGAACTGTAAGAAAGTGTTTGTCCAAGCTCCACTTCACGATCAGAAATTTCGAGAAGCACCTTCACTACCACTACCTCCCCAGCCAGTTATAACGCAATGGGGGACTTGGCTTGATGACACAGTGTACTATTGCAAAAACTTAGATGTCGTGGAGAAGATCGTGAAGTCTTTTGATCCTGCAGAATCGTCCTCCATAAAAATCACTCAAGATTTATTTTCAAGCCATACATTAAAAACGGACCTGGCTTATATAAAGTCCAATTTTAATTCTTTATCTGGAGCAATCACTCAACTGGAAGTTTCAGGTGCAGAACTAAGCGATGTACTGGATGTTGTTAAGTGCATTGTACAGGAATTAAAGCATGTGAAAGGAACAATAGCATCTAGGGTGTGTAGAAAATTAGAAAATGTACTGAAAAAAAATAGCGGACATGTGTACCTGCGTGGAATAAGTGACATTCTTTGTGGAAACCCTTCATCTGCAGATTTCCAGGAATTTTCTCTAAGTGATTTAACTCAATTCTAGTACGCTCCCGTTACATCGAGTGATGTCGAAAGAAGTTTTTCTCGCTACAAGACGATACTCAGCGACAACAGGAGGGGATTCTCATTCAACAATCTTAAGATGCATGAGGTCATAAATTGCAACAATCAGAATAATGCGTGGAATAAGTGACATTCTTTGTGGAAACCCTTCATCTGCAGATTTCCAGGAATTTTCTCTAAGTGATTTAACTCTATTCTAGTACGCTCCCGTTACGTCGAGTGATGTCGAAAGAAGTTTTTCCCGCTACAAGACGATACTCAGCGACAACAGGAGGGGATTCTCATTCAACAATCTTAAGATGCATGTGGTCATAAATTGCAACAATCAGAATAATGGAGACTAGATCAGGAATGAAAGTTTCATTCAAATAACATATGTTTTGTGTATAAATTTAAACTGATAGAATATTGAACAGTGAAAGTAACTGTAGTTTTTATGTCTTCCACAGAGTCCGTCCTTGCCTAGGAGTATGCAGAGTAACCTTAACGAGTTCATGAAATATTCATCATTTTAGTTGATTTTGGGTAAAAGATTTCGAAGAATTAAAACTTTTTAACTCTAATTAATTGCAGCCTGTAGCAATCGTAATAAAAGTGTTTCTATGTAACGTAGATGCTATTCATTAAGTCATATTTTGAATTTTATAGGCCATATTTTTATGTTTTTAGGTCATAAAAAATCGCCCCTAATTATTATTATTATTATTATTATTATGCGTCTGTTATGCGTCGAGTGTAACTCCCTCATCACGTGACCTTCGAAAACGAAATCTACGGACTAAAACACCCTTTGACCAGAAGTTCGCAGAATTAGTTCTCTCCAAATGCACGAAGCGGAACCCAAATCTGAAGGCCTTGGTTCTTCCTCTAGTTACAATGCCTCCGTCATCTATGTCACCGTCTATTCCACTTTTCTCAAGATGTTTCTTGAATGTAGTGACAGTAGTGCCATCCTTAAGTCTTCCTACGAAACGTCACGCCAATCTCTCTATAGTTTCAAGTTCCGCATCTTATTTTGCACCAATTACTGTCGCCCTCTTGGGTTGTTGGAAATTTCTGTTCCTAGTTTTCTGGATACAACATCTGAGGAAAGGCGATCATACTCAGTAGAGTTATTTTCTTCCTGTGAGACAGTATCCTCTGTATCTATAAAGTCTTGCCTCTGTTGTGGCAAATCCCTACTAGTACCTAGGGAGAGCACTTCTGTATTAGATCGTGCTGTACTCATGTCATTGTTGGCAGCAGTGCAAGAAGGCTGGGGTGCTTTCTCCTTTATAACAGGTTTTCGTACAGCATATTTTTCTACTTCAATCAGAATGGCAGTGTGAATTTCCATTCGAATTTGTTCCTCTATCTTTTTCTCCAAATAGAGCTTCATATCTGCTATTTCGTCAGCAAGTATTCCGAGCTTGTTCTCCTCATCCTTAGGCTAAAATGACCTTGGGCTTACAGCCTACGCATGCCACGTTATATTACAAATTTTTCGTTTTACCATATCATATTCTCCTTTCGTAAAACCAATGCATTCTGAATGCTGCCATCTGCAACATCCTGCACGCTCAACAGCGATTTCATTAGTAGGGATAATTAGTCGGTCCTGGGCCAGGGGCTAATGCGCAAGATGGCCACCACGTGAGTCCAACCCCAAGTTGGTCATATGAAGGGATAGTCATAGCTCGGCCAGCGGCAAGTGGGCAAGATGGCTGCCACGCGCAACCACACTTTTGATTTGCAGGATTTTCAAATGATTATTTATTGGTTATTGACTGTTCATTATTTATTGGTTATTTGTTATTTAATTATTATTTGTATTTATTATTATTTATATATTTATTTAATTTCTTTTATTTTAATATTTAATTTATTATTTATTTAATTCATATTTATTGCTTTTATTTTAAGATTTCTGTCAAAAGGGTACAAGTACACATTTTCAATATTTCAGATTTATTGTTTCTAAATAATGATTTATACATTTAATTTATTATTTACATAATTTTAATTTAATCCCTTTTTTTTTATCTCTTCGACATCTATGTCACCATCTACTCTATTTTTCTCTGTTATTTCTTGAGTGTTGTGACAGTAGTGACGTCCTTATCTCTTACTATAAAGAGCCACGCCATTTTCTCCATTGCTTGCAGTTCCGCATCTTCCTTTGTACCTACTACTGATGCCCCCTTGGGCTGTTGGAAATTTCTGTTCCTAGATTTTTTGGTTGCAACGTCTGAGAAAAGGCGATTAACCTCAGTAGACTTGATGTCTTCCTGTGAGACAGCATCTTCTGTATCTATATAGTCTTGACTGTCTTGAGGTAAATCCCCACTAGTGCCAAGGGAGATTCCTTCATGATTAGATCGTGCTCTACTCTTGTCATTCTTGACAGCAGTGCGAGGAAGCTGGGATGCTCTCTCCTTAATAACAGATCTTAATACAGAATATTTCTCTATTTCAATCGATGTGGCAGTGTTCATTTCCTTTCTAGTTTGTTCCTCTTTTATTTTCTCCAAATAATGCATCATATCTTCTATTTTGTCAGCAAGTATCCCGAGCTTGTCTTCCTAATCCTTAGGTTTACAAATGACCTTGGGCGCTCATACTACGCCAGGCCATGTTAGCTTATATTTTTCGTTTTATCATTTCATATTCTCCATTCGTTAAACCAATGCATTCTGAATGCTCCCATCTGCAACATTCTTCACTCTCAACAGCATTTTCATTATTATCAACTAATTTCCTACAGATGTCGCAATGGTCGGCTCTGTTGTCTGCCATCTATGGTGATTCGTCACTTCCATGTAGCGTCCGTGAAAGTGTTGTTCTATATCTTGTTTAACTTCGGACCACGACGCACCTGAGCGCTGGAAACTCACGATTAGCACCGGGAGTGCTACATCTGCAAATATATAGATTGTGCAAAATGGCCGCTTACCACAAAATTATTCTGGCACAAAATATTCAACGTTCCAACCAACATTATGACCATCCAAATGTAAATACACACACTCACACGTAAATTAAACTTAATAAATCTGAAACAATACTGTTAAGAACACATCTACTCACGAAAACCAAACGATCTGAGGTAATATACAGTATATCTACGGAACTCACATGCAGTAACGTTCCATGGCCTCGAATAATTAATATATAGCCTATTATGCACTTATCAAAAGGAATGTATTTCTTAATTATAAATATAACTAATTATTATTTACTTTATTGGACCACTTGAGTCTTCCATGTACACTTTTTCTTTGAAGGTTGTATTGTTTGATTCTTCCTATCTGTCCAGTACTTCTTCATTCGTTCTGATCGCAGTGTTCGTAATTCGTCTGAAATCTCTACAGGCAGTCTGTGCATAATTTCTGCTGAAAATTTGTGATTCTTAAGAAGGGTGGTAATTTTATTCTTGTTCTCTGCATCTGTAATTTCGAGTCCAACTGTTTTGAGATCCTCTTGAATTTCTTTGATCCAATGCCCTCCAGTCTTCTTTACCAGATTTCTCATCACTAGTTGTCGTAAAATCCTGTTTTCTGGTAATCGTAGGATGTGAAAGAAATAAGAGATTCTTTTCTTCTTCATCGTGCTGGTAACTGGGTCAATCTCTCGATAGACTGTTTCATTGGAGAGGATTCCCCAGACACCTTCAACCTGGTACTTTTTATTTATGCAGGTTCTGATAATTCTTCTTTCAGTTTTGAGGAGCTGATCAGTTCTTCTTACATTTTTAATTTGGAACAAGGTTTCGCAAGCATAAGTGGCTTCGGGCAAAGTTACAGTTTTGTAGTGTTGGATCTTAGTGTCAATTGACAAGCATTTTATGTTATAAGTTGACCAGGTTAGAAATTGGGCTATTTTCATATTGTTGGTTCTATTTATCCATGTTTTTTTCGCTTAAGTTATGCATAATGATTTCTCCAAGGTATTTAAATTGTAGAACTATGTTAATTTTCTTGATAATTTATGATGACTTCCTTTATGTCAAGAGGTTTCATTGGCATGATCTCAGTTTTCTCAGAAGATATTTGCAATCCTATTTTTAATGCAATTTTCTGGAGACTGGTGATCTGAGCACTAACTTCTTCAATGTCAAGGGCTAAGAGAGCTAAATCATCTGCAAACCCTAGGCAGTATGTTCTTATTGAGGGCTTTGCTCCAATTTTGATTTTAGGTGGGTTTTCTTTTTGCCAAATTTTCACGATGTAATCGAGAGCCACATTGAAAAGTAGTGGGGATAATCTGTCACCTTGTCTAAGGCCTTTTTTTTTATTGGAAAAGCACTTGACATATCTCCCCAGAACTTGATCTTTGAAATTTTGATGGTTAAAATTAGTTCAATCGTTTTTGTCAATTTAGGATGAAGGCCATATGATCTGAGAATTTTTTAAAGAGTAGGTCTGTGTATACTATCATAAGCCTTTTTGAAATCTACGAATGAAACAAACAGTTGTTTATTTCTGTATTTGTAATATTCCATTATTAGTTTCAGGCTGAGAATTTGGTCTGGGCAACTTCTGTATGGGTGAAATCCTGCTTGGTATTCTCCAAGTTGTGGTTCCAGAATGTTTTTTATCCTATTGTAAATTATGCGGAAGAAAATTTTGTAAGTGCAGTCCAGAAGGGTTATTCCTCTGTAATTGTCTGGATTAGTTTTATCTCCTTTTTTGTATAATGGATGAATTACACCAGAGGTCCAATATTCTGGGATTTTCTCTGTGATCCACATTTTGACTAGATGCTGATGGAGTTTTATGATTGCTGGTTTCCCTGCGTTTTTCCAGATTTCTGCAAAGACTATGTCTTCACCACAAGCCTTATATTTTTTTTTGTTCCTTAATTGCTAGTTCTACCTCATTGATATTAGGCGGATCAATTAGATCTGGGGTGGTTAAAATTGGTGTGTCGGTATTTACTTCCAACGTCTCCAGTGGGTCATCACAATTTAAAAGTTTATTGAATGTCTCTGCGAGGATCTCTGCATCTTCTTGATTACTATGGACCATAGAATGCATATACATTTGCCATTGAAAACAAATGTTGCATTAAATCAGCATATACATAACCTAACACTGTTTGGCAAATTTAAAGTGGAACTTCTGATACCGTAATTCCATTTCAAGAATCCCGGTATCTCTTCTAAACGTTTTGGACATTTATTAGAATTGCCACATATCCATATTGGGCATTTCAACTCAAATTATTGCACGAATTACCGAATTTCTCCATCCCATACATAATAATAATAATAATGTTATTAGTTTTACGTACCTTTTAAGTACCCTGGCCTTTAGAGACGCCGGGGTGCCGGAATTTTGCCCCGAAGGGGATCTTTAACGTGCCAGTAAATGTACTGACACGGCTCCCTCGCATTTGCGCACCCTCAAATGCCAGCTGACTGCGCCAGGTTTCGCACCTGCAACCTTGGGCTCAGCAAGCGAGCCATCCCATACAACGAGGTTATTTCATGTCATCGTAATACTGGTTGGCACCTTTTAAAAATCGTTAATAATCTCCGTATTGAAGAGGATTCAACTTATTTAACTCAAGCGCCGAGCTGAATTATTTTATTGATTTTCTAAATTATTTTGTGTATATTTTGATAAAAAAATTAAAGCTTAATATTTTTACACTCACCGTTAATAGTTCTTATTTCTAACTACTTTTTTAAAATTATTGTTAAAAGACCAATCTTATATTTATTTAATTAATACTACTTTGTAAGGATATCCATTTTTATTACTATATTTTATTTATTACAATTATTATCATTAATTTTTCATTTTAATTTAGATTTAAGGCGCATATGCCATTGTAGTTTTTCAATTCTTAATTGATTTTCTTTTTAGGCTGAGGATGACCTCACTGCGGGTCGAAACATGTACTAATATATAAAATATATATTTGTTTATGTATTGATTTGGCGTATTTTTTAAACGTTTAATACTGTGGACCAACCTTCCAGATTTATCCCTCAGCATCAATGTAGGGAGTTCATATTTTATAAGGTATTTGCCAAAGGTTTTATAATAATCTCGTGATTGTTTTTTTGTTGAAACTCTCTACTATCTTTTGTAAGGTATTTTTAAGATGTTTTCGTTTGGTTTGTCTGATGATTTTATGGGTTGACTTTCTTTGTTTCATCAGTTCTAAATTTGATTTTTCGGATTTTTGGGCTTGATGATTTATCCAAGCTTGGTGTCTTCTCAATTGCCTGGTCACATTCTTCAATCCACCATTCATGTTTTTTTCCTAGGATTTGTTGGAGCTAACTCTTCTGCCATAGATTTTAGTTTGGTGGTCAGTGCTTCTAATGTATTAGTGTTGACAGATCCTTCTCCTGTTTTCCTATAGTAGCCTACTCCCTATTATTTATTAAGGTGGTTGGGTGGAATTTTCTTCTATTCTTATTTGGAGATCTTTTCTTAACCCTAGGAGTTAATTTCATTTTGATCCTAACAGCATAGTGATCTGACCCTGACTCTTCCCCCCTTAGGACTTTGACATTGTAGACTTCACGATGGTGAAATTTTTCCATGCAAACGAGGTCCAGTTGCCATTCACCTTTTCGGAAATCAGGATGTTTACATAAGCAAACGCGGTTATACTTGCTGTCTACTAGAAGCATTTTTCGACAACTGTTGTCGCAGTCACCTGAATTATCTTAAGAATACAACCGTCATTTATATTTTAGACACACTATTTTGTGATATGATATCACAGTGTTCATCGTATATGTTTCAACTATATGATCCAATGTAATTTTTAAGGATATCCGTTTTTGTATGAATATTCAAAAATTGTTGAATATAATTTATTAATCTGAAAGGCTTTCTTATTTTATTTTTAAAGGATATAATGCAATCTTATGATTAAACATTTGCACAAATTATTTCTTCGTCGTCCCGAAAGGGTCTCTTAGGAGCTCGCGGAATCAACAATGGTTGGTCTTTCTTTTAGCCCTGTTTTCCTTTGTACTCAACATATGGTGGTTAGACCGTTATCTCTTTGTCCTAGAAACTCCGAGTTAGTGCAATTTTCTTGTCTTTAGTTTGGTCGATTACATTTGGCGATCCTAATTCTTTAAGCTCCTTCTCAGCCGGTTTGAACCAATATGATCCGGTTGTATGTTCTTCTGGTATGTGGGAATGTTATAAGTTACTGTAAATTGTTTGAGTCCATTCTTTCTAAGTGCCCCGTCAATTAATTCCCTGCAGACATATTGCGTCTGTGAGTCTGGAGACACTTTTATATTGCAACCATCGGTCCGTGATATAGAATTGAATTCGCAAATAGATAGAAATAAAATAGCAAGAAAAAACTATTCAATAACTGAAGAAATGACAATAACAAACATTCCTTTGCAACAGTTACAATACTGCATTACAAACGACCATCATGAAAAATTGTAGTATTCCTGATCCTCAAACTGATTGAATTGGACGCTTCACACGCAGATATTCATTATAAAACAAATTCATTATTTAATTAGCCATTGATTAGCTTTTACCAGCCATCATTTACTTTGTTCCGCCAATATTTACTATGCTTAACACCAATTCTCATAATTGGCGTAATTGTTTATTTAAGTTGTAATTGTTTATAAAATTAAAATTAAATAAGGGTTTATAATTTTTCTAACTGTTTATAAAACTTTGTAGTTGTTTGTAAAATTTCTCATTGTTTATAATAATACTTTTGTAATTGAATATAAATTTGTAATCGATTAAAATTTAAAATTTGTTTATGAAATGTTGTAATTTGTCATTGGTTATTAACATTGTATATGTTTATAACTCTTTGTATTTGTTTATACAATTTATAATTGATTATAAAATTTGTAATTTAGTTTAGCAACGTGAATAAAAATGGGCAATTGTTTATAATATTTGCATTTTAAGAAATGGTTATAATATTAGCCTTGGCAATTTATTATAACATTAGCATTTATTTAGTTGAACAAAAATTATTTTTAGGACTATTATTGTTTCTAACATAATCATCTAGATTTAGATTTGGTAATAATTGTTCATCAGCGTTGTCAATGGTTTATAACATACGTAACATTTATTTTTACAATTGTTTATAATTAAATGCATTGCCAATTTATTACCAATTGTAAAGGCGATGTTTAATTTTTCCTGGCAGCCTAAAGCAGTCCATTATGCGTACTACTACAGTATTAAGAAATGAGGAATTTCTTTTCAATACGGCTTGGTCCCTAGTTACATTAGTCCTTCATCGTACAATACCACTTTATGGTCTCTGCCCTCTAAGGCAATTATTTACTCATAAAACGGTGTAAGGAGTTAATATAAATATTCTGAATTTTTGAACGCAGATTTGTTAGCACTTTATCAATAAAAACACACCGATCACAAGATACCTTTTATTGTTTCCCTAACACACATTATTCACATTCATGTATCACTTTTTCTCACGCTAGTCGGAAACATCTATCTATTTATGTTAATTGAGGTCAAATACCTCCGTGTTTCCAATACTAGCTTGCGGGTATACTCATATTAACGTCTACATGTACGACGACATGGACCAAAACGAACGTATAAATCAAGAGTCCATTATTTCAATCACTCCAACGAAAACTCAATACCGTATATTCCAAACTCTTCAGTTTCTTTATTATACAATTTGACTGTCGTCTATACTGCTCAACAATACCAAAGGATTGATCATCTACCAGATTAAATCCTTAACGTGGTAGATACAACCGGGGAGGACTGTGGCACATACTTTGTGGTGCCGGTGAATAATTTCTTCTGAGTAATCTTTTTACCTAGCGTGTTTAGAGTGCATCTTAATTACAATTCTGGGATTTTATTCAACGGATTCACCTCTGAATTCACCACCATATTTAATTTTCCTCAAAATGGCCATTACGGTCATTGTAGAACGACTAGTCGTTGCTTTTGATTCATTAGCCCCGTGTACTTGTGTGTCTGTAAACTTTGTCTGATAACCTTTGTTACTGTGATGCCTGAACTAGTGTGTTGTAATTGTTGTTATTTGTAATTTAGGCAGGATTTGGGCAGGAGGTGGCCGTGGCTGTTTCATTCAGTAAAGATAGCTTTGAAGCCACATTTCAGTGTTGCTTTATTAACAATTAGTATTTTATCTTTCAGTCGGTCAACACAACAATTACTGGAATATGGGAAAATAACCTGAAATAAAATACATGAGAATAAGTTTTATATATGTAATTTACTTCAGGTTATTCTTCACATATTCTAATAATTAGTGTCGACCACTGTAAGCTACAATATTAATCGTTTCACTCAGTTTAACCTCGCCCCTCCTTGCCAACTGCCACTTAAACCGCTGTACTATCCCAGCATTTGCGTGGAGTAGAGGTGGGAAACCACTGTAAGCTACAATATTAATCGTTTCACTCAGTTTAACCTCGCCCCTCCTTGCCAACTGCCACTTAATCCCTTGTACTATCCCAGCATTTTCGTGGAGTAGAGGTGGGAAACCACTGTAAGTTACAATATTAATTGTAGCCTGCCCTACAAGAACGTTGTATATCACATTTGTTAACTTTTCAGTATTAAAAGAAAACGTCATGTGCCTAATCTAATACGGAAATATGTTATATAAAGGTCTATATATTAAAGTTGCAGTCCCTCTCCAACACTAAGGGACTATATTTCTCTTAAATGGCAACATGCAGGACTCACCTTGATTTTAGTGCAGTTTCTCAGCAAGAAAGTCGTATATCACAACAGACCTAGAACGTTGTATATCACAAGCCATTTTCTATGGATACAAAATAAAGAAAAATAATGCTCAGATACATATATACTGTAGTATAAAAATATGTTATTGCTCACTAGTCACACGCAAAACAAGAAAATAAAATGGGCATATTAAGAACCGTCTAAATATTTTGGATGGTCACCATGTTTTGTACGCCATAGAGTTATATACTATTAAATGACGGTTATTGCGTAGGTTCATTATTCAAGCGTGGACTTTGATCGCGTGATTAGGACAAAAGAAATAAAAACTTAATTTAAAAATTTCGCACAGCCGCCATGTTGAGGTTATGTAAACAATTGAACTAAATTAGATGTCAGTACATTACAATGTTCATAAAATTGCTGTACCATGTTTCATTGTGCACGGGTTGTTAAATCGCGAGAAAGGTCGATTTACATATTTCAAATTTGCTTGGCAATCATGTTCGTTTTGTACTTAACAGGTTTTTGAAAGTCTAGCGGTGCCCTTTATCACCGTACAATATTTCAGAGTGATATCAATAATAGTTTCGGAGATATAGAATGTCGGCGAAATATTTCGCACAGCCGCCATGTTGGATTGGTGTGACGTAATACATTTTGAAGGGCACGGACTGAGTCGGGAAGAATAGTACTGTGACCTTACCGAGTTTCATTGATATCGGTTCAGTCGTTTGGATTTTATAATGGGGACACACTCGCACACACGGACAAAAGGTGATCTCATAAGGCTACTTGTTCCATAAAGGAAAATAGGCTAGAAATAATACTGTGATAAACAAGGGAATTCAGCAGCATTATAATGAAAACACGTTCCTCGAGGTGCTATACTGCCGCCCAGCTGATTGATATACAACGTTCCTCGAGGTGCTATACTGCCACCCAGCTGATTGATATACAACGTTCCTCGAGGTGCTATACTGCCATCCAGCTGATTGATATACAACGTTCCTCGAGGTGCTATACTGCCACCCAGCTGATTGATATACAACGTTCCTCGAGGTGCTATACTGCCACCCAGCTGATTGATATACAACGTTCCTCGAGGTGCTATACTGCCACCCAGCTGATTGATATACAACGTTCCTCGAGGTGCTATACTGCCACCCAGCTGATTGATATACAACGTTCCTCGAGGTGCTATACTGCCACCCAGCTGATTGATATACAACGTTCTTCTCTTACCTGACTTGGACGATGTTTTTGTTCAACTGCACGCCCTGAAGTCGCTGTATAAGCTTTGCCACTATTCTTCAGTCGCTTGCGCACATTGTTCTTCCACTTTCCCTGCTCTTATTCAGTACCAGAGATGAGCTTGGTGACACATTCAAATTGACATACTCCGCCATCTTTGTTGATACACAAATTTCTTTCAGGGAAGCCAACTTTCGAACCCAAAATTCTCTGTTTTTTTATTGAGTAATATTAGGTTTGCAATGTGTCAGTGTGGTGATATCCAACCTTCTTGACCGAAAATCTCAACATGCTCAATTTTTGATATACGACAATTTTGTGGGGCAGGCTTCAATTGTTTCACTCAGATGAACCTTGCCCCTCCTTGCCGACTGCTACTTAAACCATTGTACAATCCCAGAATTTGCATGGAGTAGAAGTGGGAAACTACTACGCAACAAGGTGGACAGCTAACTTTCTAGTTCACTGCTTATTATAGAGGTACGGTATCTTAAATTCCATGTTCCAAATCGCAGTTCCTAAGGGGTAATAAAGAAAAAGGGTAGGTAATTAGCGCACAAGGGTTTAAGTGGGAGTATCAGGTAATGAAGGGGGCGCGAGGTTAAACTGAGTGAAACTGCTTGCCAAAGGCCATTCAGTATACATAAGAAAGTTTAAACATTTCATCAAACAGTGGCAAGGAGAGAAGGATAATGAGTGTGTGTTGGATAGTTTTATGATAGTGATATTTAATTTTTTCATGTAGGCTTACTTTGAGTTTGTAATTTGTCACAAGGACATCAGAATATATAATATCGGTACTACTGCTATTACTAATAATAATTACTACAATATTACTTATAATCTGGTTTGTTTCAGAAATGCAACCATCATAATCATGCAATTTTTATCAACGGTGATTTGATTTGTTTAACGGGTACCGGTACATTGCTAGCAACATCGTCACCGAGTTTTTTCTTTCATGTCCTTCGTGGTGGAATATTAAAATATGAGAATTTTGAATTACATGCAGGAATGATCGAAGTGCTCTCTTCAGACGACACTGAATTCAATAATGAAGATAAGTCCTACAACCGGAGTTCTGCTTGGACATGTTCATGCCCTGTGTAGATTAATTTACAATATTTAACTGCCCAGGATACACAGGTTTAAATGTGTAACTAGGAACTTATTTATCACGGCAATTATACAAAACAACCAATGATATATATAAGTTTGTAAGGATAAATACATCTTTCAGTCCCTTCCGTTCAATGTTATACCAAACACAAAATAATTCTGAACATGAGGGAGGAGCCAGATTCACTCGCTTGCTCGCGCCATCCAATATAATACCTTGACTGTGGCTACATAACTGAACTCGCTAGGCACGTTATGCTGTACGAAATCTGAATTTCTCTACGCGCACGTAAATTATTAATTATTTTGATGAACGTATGCTACAAAGCTAAACATTTAGAAGATGACTGCCCAAGCCCTATGACGCTACGACCCGTTCGGATGATAACATCTGTCTTTGTACAGATGTGATAATTAGAGTTTGAAAGATGTAATGTTGAAATACCGGTATTTAGGTTCACCGGGAAAATACAAAATAGAGTGACAATATTGTTGTTTCAATTCAGTAGTGGTGCTTAAAAAAGTGCTGAGAGTAGAAGATTTGAACTCATATCATGTCCCTTATTGAACCGTGTGGCAGCCGAACAGTCTTGCACAGCCAGGCGAGAAATATAATTCTCAGTAAGTACCGGTATGTTTCTTTAAAGAAGCTTACGAATACATAAATACGTGATAATTAAAATTTCTCTGACAACCTATGTTTTTGTGGTGTCTGTGATTTTGTAATTAAGGCTGGAAACTCTTTCAGTCTTTTCTTTTTTACCTCACAAGGCCTAGCGTACCCCGGCCTAACCCTGAGGACGAGATCTAAATTTCTTGAATGATTCGTGAATCAAATCCCGACCTCTTGGGAGGCAGCTAAATATGCTAGTCACTTCACCAGAAGGTGATCATATTGAATTGATTTCTGTATTTCTATTACGATAGCGGTACCTACCTTATAAAGAGTCCGTATAACATTGTTACCTAGAATGACATGGGGTGAAGATTAGGCTACGTCATATTGTTGTTTAATTTGATCGGATTGGACACCTTTGTCATTTAGCCCCGTGCACTTGGGTGTGTGTAGAACTTGATAACCTGTGTTACTGCGGTATCTGTATTAGAGTGTGTGTAAATTTAATTTGGATGAATATTGGGAAGGAGGTGGCCTTGGCCCTAATTTAGGAACCATTCCCTGGAGTAGAAATGGGCATATATATATATATCGTACAGCTTTACAAGTATACAAAAGTATCATTCAAAAGGAAATGTCCAAACTTGACAACCAGTCCAGAGCACTCGGAGTCACTTGGTGTAGAGACCTCAAATCACCGTCAAATGCTCAAGGGGAGGGGGGGGGGGGGCACTCCTTAACAATATGGTCCATCGTCTGATCTTCCGCTCCGCAGTCGCAATCAGCAGATGAACAGAAACCCCACTTCTTCAAGATATGGCCACACCTCCCTTGACACGTTCTAATGCGGTTCTGCTTCGACCAGGTTAGTCGTGGTAGATGGAATCCCTCAACCTCCCTTGTCGGATCTTGAACCAGATAAGCATTGTTGGGTGGATTCTCTTGCCAGCGGTGTCGCCATTTGGAGGTCATGTTGAAAGAACTGGCACTTTCCAAATTAACCCAGGCTGGCTTGCGTGACTTCAGACGAGTTTTTGGTGGATCTCGTAGGGCATCGTACACGGGAGTGTTCTTCTGAGATGTGATCTTCTTGAGCAACTTTATTTTAGCTGCTGTCCTTAGATCTTGCGGAGCAATATTTGTAAGGACAGGTAACCACTGAATGGGAGAAGATCTGACAGTCCCAGTGATAACTCTCATGGCTTCATTAATCTGCACATCAATATATTTTGTGTGGAGGCTGTCCACCCACACAGGAGCACAGTACGGTATTCAGAAACAGGCATAAGAACATAATATAAAACAATAACTGATATCCTCCGAATTGTGTTAGAAATGCATCCTATATAGGGTGACCAACCGTCCGGCATTTGCCGGACATGTCCTCCTTTTCTCATACTTGTCCTCTGTCCGGCAGGCATATATTATTTGCTATTAAATGTCCGGCTTATAGCATATTGTATTCTTAGTCATTCAGTTTCCTATTGTTTTCTCTGTTGCAAAGCTATTTTTGTTGCACTTCCTCTATCTCAGTCAATATTCTGGATATCTCTATCATTTACTCACTTAATAATAAATCATATCTTAAGTTAGAGCTGTCTGAAGGGCCTAACACCAAAGTGGTGACACCTCCCGACGTGATATGAACGTGCTCGGTCGGGGCCGGGGAATTCCTGGCGGGGATTCACCAGTCAAGGAATGCTGGCTGCGGTATTACTTAGTTTTGTTTTTGTGCTAGTTGGATTCGGACCTTCTGAGTTAGTGGAGTGTTTCTTTGAATGATATCAGTATGTTATCACTCAAAAGTGGCGAGGCACAAAAGAGGAAATGTATGTTCTCGGAGAAATTGAAACAGAAGTACCCGTGTTTTAGAGAGGGACGTAACGAAAGTGAGGCGAAATGTTATATTTGTGACTGTTACGTAACTGTTGGAAATAAAGGTGAAGGTGATCTCGAGAGACATATTGCTAGTGAAAAGCAAAAAAATTAATTAGGAGCAGTTCTTCTAGCAGTAATATTGATTCATTTTCCCGATTAAACATTCCCCACTAGACAGGAATGTTTGGGCAACAGAAGCAACATTGGCATATCACACTGTTTCTCACCATCAGTCGTAGGCTATATGTCTATGGACTGCACATCCAAGTTGGATAAAGTGCTGTTTGCAGTTTCTGAGATTGCTAACAAAATATCATGCGCTAGAACCAAAGCTGAAGCTATCATAAATAACGTAATCGCCCCTCATTCCATTGACATTATCACTAAAACATTGAATAATAGTATTCCTTTGTTCGGAGTGGGTACTGATGCTAGCAACGACGGGGCTTTGAAACGTTTTCCTATTGTTATACAATATTTCGACTATAAAGAAAATGGTACGGTATTCAAACTAAAGTCTTAGAACTACAAACATGTCCTAATGAAACTTCAGAGACAATATCCAACTACTGTACGTTTCCGAGACTTTTAAGAAGCATAATATTTCTGCTAAATGCGTTGCTTTTAGTGGAGACAATGCAAATGTAAATTTTGGAGGGGTTAATCGTATAGAAGGCAAAAACGTATTTTCAGCACTTAAAAGTAAATTAAATGAACATATAATCGGGATTGGATTCCTAGCACATGTGCTGCATAATTGTTTGCAACAAGGTGCTGATGTACTGCCAGTTTATGCAGAGAGTATAATTTTAAAAATCTTCAATTATTTCCATATCTATACAATTCGCACTGAACAACTCGAAGAATTCTGCGAGTTTGTTGAAATAAATTATGAACAGCTTTTGTGTCAAAGCAAAACAAGGTGGTTAAGTTTGTTTCCTGCAGTAGAAAGATTTCTAAAACTGTTTGCTGCTCTAAAGTCGTACTTTCTTTCTCAGTCTTCAAATCCTGTTCCTGCTATAATTAGGTACGTTTTTGAAAACGAGTTTTCTGAGCTTTGCCTGTGGTTTGTTCATTCCACTATGCACATTTTTCACAACAAAATTTCATACATTGAAAAAGAAACGCTCTCTATAGCAGAAGTTTGTGATATATTAGGTTCATCTCTGGTCACACTGAATGATAGGATGGAAAATAAATTCATACCTCTTAAAGTTAAAAAGTCTCTGAAATCCCTCACTGAAAATGGCTTCGAAAAAGAATGCATTGCATTTTTAGAACATGTTGTTTTTTATGAAACGTGCATTCAATACCTGTTAAAGTTGTGTAACCCTATGATGGAAGAATTTAAATGTTTCCAATGGATGAAGCTTCATAGTATGAAATACATTAAGTTTGAAGATGTTCTTCCTTGTCTCGAGTATTTGCAATCTAAAGGTGTGGAGATAAACGATTCTAAACTTTTTGACCAATTTTGCAATGTTCAGAATTACACTAGGAGTTCTGAAATTGATAAACATACAACATTAAATAAGCAGTTGTGTGAGTATTTCAAATATAGCCCTGACATTGAAACATTTAGTGAGCTGCTTAAAATTTGTCAGTTTTATTTCGCTATTCCTGGTTGCCAGTGCAACCGTTGAAAGAGTATTTTCCCTGATTAATACACACTGGTCAGAAGAAAGAAACCGTTTGCTGACCGAGTCGGTTAAGGGTAGGCCTATTATAATAGTGAAGTACAACTTTAAAAACATGTCATGAGGAGAGTTTTACAATTATTTAATACAAGAAAATAATTCATCTTTGCTGTCGAAAATGCAGTCGATAAGTATCAGCATAAAATAGCTGCAACTTCAGCATCTCCATCAACATAACAGTTATAAGGTATGTAACGTAATACTAAATTTTGCATGTAAATATCAAAATTCCATTTGTCCTCAATTTTTAGAACGTTTTTATGAAAAGTCCTCCTCTTATTAAGAGTCTGTCCTCCATTTGAAAATTTAGAGTTGGTCACCCTACCTATATCTTCCTGTTTTTTTCTTACACCGTGCCTATTTATCAACAGTGGAGTGTAGTTTATCCAGGGGTGCGTTGCTAACAATATCAACATCGAGTTCGTGTCTTTGATGAATCTCGTGGCGAAATATTAAGATCTGAGAATTTTCAGTACCATGTTGGGATATTTGAAATGCTCTCTACAGACGTGACTAAGTCATTGAACTGTAGGTATTACTTCGAGTTCAATGGACAAAGTTAAATAACAATAATAATTTAATAGTAGCCTAATATTTTACAACCGTCCTGTGTGGATCACTTTACAATATTTCATTGTCGAAGATACACAGGCTTAAATGTGTAACTAGGCAATTATACAAGTTATCCACTGACAGTATTTATAAGTTAAATACATCTTTCAGACCCTAAGGAACACTTTCATGAAGGATTTGAAAATAATTAAGCAAGCCACGGAATTCATTAACGAACAATTTGAAGATTTCAAAAATCTCACAAATGAGATAAAAATAAGAACACTAGAATTGGAAAAGTCGGTGGCAAGTATCAGCAGTGATACAAAGCAAGCGTTAGATGGGTCAGAAGACCTTAAACAGTAGGTACACACGTAGGAATAATTTACCATTTAGTGGAATGCCAGAAATGCCGAGGGAAAATGTGTACGACCTAGTGATCCAAGCTTCCAGGGCATTGGGGGTTGAGTTGGGACTCCGTGACATCGATGTCGCCCATCGTTTGCCGGCGAGAGGCGGAGACGTGGGGCGAATCGTGGTGAAATTCACCAACAGGTGGAAGAAGGATGAAATAGTGAATGCGAGAATTCAGAAGAGAGTTCTAACAACCCAGGACATTGGACTGAATTGCCCATCACGCAATATTTTTATAAATGACCACCTATCACCCAGGAACGACTATATTGCAAGAAGATGCCGGATCCTGAAGCAGAATGGGAAGATATTTGGAACCTGGACAAGAGACTGCAAGATTTATGTTCGGGAAGCTCGAGATGGTCCAAGCACACTCATCGGCGGTGAAGCGAAGATCGCCCACCTCGAGAAAAAATACGGACAATAGGTGCTGCAGGTATCACACACCAAAAGTTGCATATATATTAAATGGACGGAGACGACTATAAACACAACGAAACATTAAGCTCTGTCGAAATTCATTGTGATTCTATAGAAAACTATAATTTACAGACTAAAAATCAGATCTTGAATTCAAAATTTAAATGTATTTACATCAATGCACGAAGTATTCGGAATAAGTTCGAGGATATTATGCTCCTTATTGACGAGATTTTAGAAATAGATTTAATAGTCATAACAGAAAATTGGTTGTCAGACCAAGAAACACACTATTATAACATTCCCAGCTTTGACTCACACCATGTAACACGAATCGGTACTGGAGGAGGTCTGTCAATTTATATATCTAGAAAATGGGCGACCAAAGTTATTAACACCATTAACAGTTATCACAGTATACTACAAATCGAAATTTTTCAGAAACACAGAAGATATAATGTTATTGCTTACTATAATCCAAGGGAGAGTAATGCAAACGAATTTATGCTTGACCTTGAACACATACTTTGCAATACTAACAAATCAAACACACTACTTATCGGAGACGATAATGTAGATTTTCTAAAAGACAGCATTATTTACAGGGCCTATTCGTCTTTACTGAATTGCTTTAATTTTTATCCATGCAATACAAAACTGCCAACAAGAATAACACCTACTTCTTCAACTTTTAATTGACCATATACATTCTAACTTTGCCAATAATGATAATTTCTATTTGTATAATGTTATGTGTGACCTTAGTGATCATAATATTTTAATTCTAGACATTTCATCACAACCAGAAGTGAGTACGCAATCCAATAATCGTTCCAATATAGAAACATTTACGAAAATAAGTTATGCCAAACTGAACAATTTCTTTTCAAAAAATAAATTTACAAATCTAACTACTGACGTCAACGAAGCATATAATCAGCTTTGTGATTTCATTAGGGATGGGCTTAAGACGGCCAGTATAAATATTAAGCAAAAACCACAGGTAAAAGGTACACACAAACCATGGGTAACGCAGGAGTTTCTGGAAGCGGTAAAAAGAAAAAATAATTTGTATGCAAAAACTAAAACTAAAAACCCTTCAACTGAAACCATTAAAGAGTACACAAGATGCAGTAGGGATTTGACTAGAATAAAAAGAGAGCTGAAAAAGTTATACTACAATAATGTAATTAGAGAAGGGAATACGATAAAAGGAATGTGGAAGGCAGTAAATCAAATACTTGGCAAACCTCATAATACACGAAACATTGTTGAAATTGAATATGAAAACATACAATACACCTCTAGCCAAGATATATGTAAAGCATTTAACATGTATTTCATAAATGTTGTAGAAAACTTGGTTAAAGATATTCCAATGATCCCAAATTTGCAATCGAACCAGACGATCTGTAACTCACTATTCATAAAACCAACAAATGTGACAGAAGTAAAACAAATCATTCAAAACCTTGCGAATAAAAAGAATTACACAGATGATGGAATAAATAACATACTCCTTAAGAGATGTGCCAATCATCTGGCTCCATTGCTTGCTGATATAATTAACTTGTCACTGCAAACAGGAGTAATACCAGATAAATGTAAACTAGCAAGAGTGGTACCAATATTTAAAAAAGGTGATGTATCTAACCCCAGTAATTACAGACCGTTGTGTATATTATCCTCACTTGTAAAAGTACTGGAAATAGTAATCAAAAAACAAGTCCTGAATTTCCTAACAAAAAATAATTTTTTCTTCAAATATCAATACGGCTTCCTTCCCAAACATAGCACTGATTCAGTAGCATTTGACGTAGTGTCACTTATACATAAAGCATTAGATAACAATAAAATAGCAGCAGGACTATTTATAGATCTTGCTAAGGCGTTCGACACCGTTAACCATACCTTGTTGCTAAGTAAACTATCAAATGCAGGAATTAGAGGAATAGCCTTTGAGTGGTTTAAAAACTACCTGTCTAACAGGAAGCAGTATGTTAATATTAATAAAACAAAAGGGTCCATCTCTGATGTTAAATGCGGTGTCCCACAAGGGACAGTGCTCGGACCATTGCTGTTCCTGATTTTTATTAATGATATAGGTTATTTAGAGTTTACTGGTAAAATATTTCTATTTGCAGATGATATATTTCTACTTTACGAGAGCGCCTGTGAACAAACGATTATGCAGATTATGCAAAAGGATCTAAATATATTAACAACATGGCTTTCAAAAAGTAAATTAATCATAAGTAGCTCAAAAACAAAATACATGCAATTTCACAAACCAGCTTACAGTCCAAGCACTTGCAACATAGTTAAAATTGGTAATGTAACCATCGAAAGGGTGAAACAATACACATATTTAGGCCTAACTTTGGACAATAACTTAAGTTGGAATGAACATGTCACAAATGTGAAAAAGAAAATTGTTAGTGTAATTGGTGTTCTAAAAAGATTAAGGGAGTATGGAATAAGCAATCAACATTTAAGAAGCATATATGCCTCTCTTATTCATTCTCACCTTATGTACATGAACATAATATGGGGTAAATGTGCACAGGAATCAATAAATGAGCTCGAAGTTCTCCAAAAAAGAGCAATTAAAATCATGTATGGTTACGATTTTAGGAAACCAACTGTACAAGTATTTCAGGAGACTAACATATTGCCATTACGAAGCCAGCTCAACTACTCTGAAGGTTTATTTATGTTTAAATATAAACAAGGTCTTATTAATCTTAATACTGAACTTCAATGCAGGAAAGACATTCATACCCATAACACAAGATCAGCAAACCAGTTATACATGGAGTCAACAAACACAACTAGATATGGTATTAAAAGTATTTCCTATTCCGCCAGCACAACTTATAACAACTTACCTCCTAAACTGAGACAAATTGTAAACTTAAACAAATTCGAAAAGGAAGCACGCAGGTACTTCCTGAAACAATATGTTGAAGAATATAGATGAACTCATAAGCACTGAATAAATGATCCTACCACCTTAATATATTCTAGTATAAGTTGCTAAGACATATTTGTAAAGGGCAGTCCCCCCTTGAGCTACCACCTCACTGGGACTTTCTGTACCCTATAAATAAATAAATAAAATAAATGTTGGTTCTATGAAGAACTTGGAATGGTTTTCATTTGAAGTGAGTTCCTTGTAACACGAGGCGGAACTATTGTCTTGAATTTTCTGATACTCGCAGTATCCTCTTTCTCCCAATATCTTAATACTCGTGCAGTAACTTGAGTTTACTTTACGTTGATAGGTTTGTAATGTAATTTAGCGTCGGACAATTATATTTATTCCGCGTGCCCCATCACATTGTGCTCAGGTTTGTGTGTAGCCTACTCAGAGAAACCAATTATAGGGTGCTTCATTTCACTGCTCCACAAGCTGGCACCAGTAATTCCTCATTCTATTAATATTTCACTCGATATTATACCCTAACTCATATCTTATAATGTCGAGCCTCATTGTCGAATACGTTTGTTTTTAACTTCTTCTCACTGTGCACTTGGAGGGTTATATTTGGATTACCAGAAGCCTTACTTGATTACGGTGTTCTGAAATTACCTCATTTCATGTGTTATATATGATAATGATTTGTGTGTTCTAGCTTCCTAAACATTATGGAACAACAACCATTAATTAAGAGTGAATCGGATGATTTCCTTAATATTGTGAGTATATTTAATTCATATATCGTGTAACATGATGTGCATGACGAGCTTGCTACCAAATAGTAGGCTAACCAGTATGTTCTTCTTTCTATTGTTACACGTAACTAATAACTGTTATTCTGTCGGTATGTTTCATGTTGGTCATACTTGTATAATTCTTTCTAGGACTCTAAAACCAATTACCCACTTCTAACCTGCTGGATGAATCTTGTGATATATTTGAATAAGAAAACACGGCGGTCAAAGTGGAACATCAAATAGAGGTGATCATAGATTCTTTATTTCTTTTCTAATAGGCGGCTTCGGTGGCGTAGTTGGTAGCATGCTGAGCTCCTATGCCCAAGATCGCAGATTCAAACCCGGCCGAAGTCGTCGGAGATTTTAAGAGCGTTATAAATCCCTCAGTATGCCTTCCTTCGGAGGGGAAGTAAAGCCGGCAGTCCAATGTCATAAATTTATGGTATGATAAAGAACCTTCCACTAATTACACTTGTGTGAAGCTAAATTAAAAGTTTAATTTGACTAACGCTCTTAGGTTCCATCTTTTGTCACCAGGAGCCGACTGCGGTGGCATCTAGTAACGAAGTTCAGTACTAGTGTTGGTCGTTGAAGGTAGCGTTCGGTAGAAAAAGTGGGAACTACTTGGAAAATCAATGTCTGCAGTCCTTATTTGAATTGAAAACAGATAACACACACTAATACAGCCATCACAATTAACATCGGTTATCAGACAGATTCTACACACAACCAAACTACACGCGGCTACATGAAAACGGAGGCAGACAGGTTTTTCTCTGGGTACTCCGGTTTTCCCTGTCAAAATTTCATTCCAGCAACACTCTCCACTATCATTTCATTTAATCTGTCATTAATTTTATCATCGCCTCAGGCTTCGTCAGCCGGCACAGTTCATATCCTCGCCGCTAGATGGGGGCTTCATTCATTCCATTCCTGACCCGGTCGAATGGAAGCAGGCTGTGGATTTTCATCATACAACTTTTAGTTCCGGGAGTGTCCGAGGACTTGTTCGGCTTGCCAGAGGCTGTAGCTGCTTCAAGCGGACATCAATAGGGTGAGCTACAAGTTGCTCTCAATTTCAAGTAGTTCCAATTCTCGTTACCAGGTGTCACTGACACCTAGTGGTGAACGTTGGAACTTTGATATTTAGCTTCACACAAGTTAAGTCTGTGGAAGGATCTTCCACATGTCATAAATCTATGACATGGGATCGCCGGCTTTACTTTCCCTCCGAAGGATGGCATACTGAGCTTTTTTTAACGCTCATAAAATATATGACTACTTCAGCCAGGTTTGAACCCGCGATCTTGGGAATAGAAGCGCAGCATGCTACCAACTACGCCACCGAAGCCGCTATAGCTCTGCTCAGTGTATTGTTCCGTAAGCTGGCAACATTTAGGTGTTCTGTGAATTCTTATCACCTTCGACAAATTGTGTCTTGTTATATTTTCTGAACGACAAATATCTAGCTGCCTCCCTTGCCGGCATTTTCAAGCACTGGGCCAGTAGCTGAATTGAAGCTGAAAAATCACTTCTGGAATGGGTTCAGTTGTCCATGATTGTCTTCATGGTATCTTTAAACACTATTGATAATACTTTAAAAATTGCCCCATAGTTTAGGACGAAACACACGCGAATGTTGAGGTAGGGTGAACATTTGTACGAAAATAATTGTTCCTGCCAAAATCTAGACTAGCCCGGGAGACGTAAAACATGTGTGTGCTGGAGCGCATCGGGCTTCAATTGGAAATCTACATTATGAGACCCGTATCCGAATACTCAAATGAAAATGAATCTGAGGTTTGGGTTTACCGTCAATGCTTCATATGGCCAACAACTTGGTAATGACACACACTTGATGACAGCCTTCACCGCTACCTCTTACTGTAAGTAAGGTGATGGCCCACTTTCCACCTTCATGACAGCCCCCAATGTTGCACACGTACTCTTAATTTGATGGCGAGGGTTTCTCGGTTCTTTTCGGAGCGTTGTGTGGAGGAGAAAGAGGAATGTGGGTTGTTTTTGACTGGCACGAATTCATCTTGAAAGACACCCCAGATATGGTCTATGGCGCTGTGTCTCAGCCTTCATTGGACCGTGGTCGGCAAATTCATTTAGAAAACCTCTCTTGCCCTTGTCTATAAAATTATTCATGTTCAGTTCTCTATTTTTAATACATTGCGTTGTCTTGGCAACGTCAATTGGTCATATATTATGAATTACAAGTGATTTGTTTTGCATTGAAATTTCTAGTAGCTGCCACTGTTTTTACGAATAAACATCGAGTTCTTTCTCGTTCTTGTTTTATTTCTCTCTGCCTCAAACATCTTTGATTTAAACTGGTCTCAAGAGGGTAAAGCAGTCACGATATTTATCAACGATGCTTGTCCTTATTAACGTTCTATGGTAACTCTAATTAACTGCATCCACGCCGTGAAGTCACAACATACACACACGATGCTAGTAATAATATGCCAGCCCTACGTTTGGCGAGTGTATGCGAACTGAAATGCTTTCTGAAGTAAATTCCACAATATCTGTCAGGTTGATGAAACAAAGGTATGGATGTGGTTTTCAATAACCTTTAGTATGTTATTTTATTCCTTGATTTCTTGAGTGCAAATCATCTGTAAAATATTATTTCACCTACGAAAAGGATCATATTTGTAAAACAAGTCATTTATTTGCAAAATGAAACAGACCTTCACACTGACATTAAGATTGAGGAGGCTTCTATTCCTGAGCTCATTCCTTGCGTTAAAACAGGAACACCTTCTGCTGATCTGAATGAGGTGAGTATCATTATGCCTCTTTACAAGACATCTCCTCATCACCTAATAGCATTTCAAGATAAAGAGTGGTATTTTTACAATTGTGTTGATGACAAAACTGCTTGGTTGTAAATTGTACTGCCAGCACCGCCGCCGCCTTTGTGCGATGTTGTCATTTAGAAAGGTACATTATGTGAAGCTAGCATGTGTTTGGCACAATCACGTTTTACTAGTTATCCATTATGTGCTCCCGTACAGCAGCTAACACATAATTCGTGTAGTTACCAGCATAATATATCAACAATATTGATGTTCCATACTCTACAATAGACTCCCTCCAGCATTTAATTTAACTGAGGATTATTACCACTTATCTGTAAAATGTTCATCTCTAGCAGTAAGACGTAATGGACTGTTCGAAAGTCGTTAAGCGTATATATCTACACCTGAACAGTGATGTACAATTACATGGCGTGTTATGAGTGTAAATATATAAGCACAGAAATTAATTATTCCGTCTTATCCCTAGGATGAGAAAAAAGAAATCCAGGAACGCGAAGCTGATGGAAGTGGAAATCCATTAAATGAGTAAGTGTTCAACATACATAAAATATTATCTTCCGCTTTAAGCGTGGATAGCTGTAAGTTTTAAAGTTCTGTTGGTAACGTCAGATGTGTCTCTTATTGTATGTGTCTCGTCATTGAAGTAGATATTATATTAACTCTAATTAGCAGCCCACAAATTATGCTTTCTCGTTCAGAGTTCTCTCTGTCTTGAAGTATTTAAGAAACGTTTGTCAGTCTGTTGATGGCAGCTATTTCTGTCTCATAGAAGTATGCTTGGAGGAAGTACACATGCCGCAGTGATAAGAATGTGAATGAGTCTTGTAAGGAACATCCATTACTTCAAACCTCCCTCCACTGTGTCCTTAACCCCAAATGATTCTTCTGTAACCCAAATTAATAGCATAAATAGCTTCCTCCTGTTCCAAAATTGCAGAAAGTAAAATCCGGTATGTACTTACATTTTCACAAGAACAGCTTAGCCAGTGTGGGTAGACAAGACTTGTAGAGAATGAAACATTGGGTAGACCGGTCCCGTAGAGTAGTACAACATAGTCTAATACATGCATAAAGTCTAATATGTGCTTTAAGTAATGTAAACCAAAACAATTATCACTTTATCCAAGTACTGTAAATACTGTATTATAGTATAGGTGAAGACATCTATCACTTGACAGTATGTTACAGTAAGTGCCAGGAGAATGCGACTAGGCATGGATCGAAGTATAGACTTTTAATGTATTATAATTAATTTACTAGGTTATTTAGTTGAAAATTTTTTTAAAGAACGCAACAAAGTATTTCTGTGTGGAATTGAGACATGAACACTCCATGATATAGACAGGAAAAAGATAACTCTTTTGAAATGCGGTGATGGTAAAGGGTGTTTCGCATCCCTTGGATGCCATTTTGCACTGATGTGTCCATTATAAAAGCGTTACTAAAATTCATTGGACTCACGATGCGTCATGGGAAGGACAGTTTAGAGAAACAGATTATCCTTGTAAATGTCCTTGGAAAGAGAGACCGTGGATGAATGCCCACTCGATGGTCCAACATTATCATGAATTCAACTGGGCGGATCCCTCTTTGTGCACCATGTTTGTCACAAGACTGGGAGAGATGCAGAAGAATATGCAATAGCCTACTCGGAGTTCATGATTTCCTGATTGAGGGATCGTGTATTGAACTCGTCGGTGATCACGATCCGCATGATTGGGGGTTCGATGTATTTATGCTGATGTTTGATAGATGCCTAACTTGCTACTCTTATGTACATTTTATCTGATTCATTTATATTAATTACGATAAGATAAACAGTATATATGATACGTGATGTTTGTTACTTAATCTCCTCGTTTTTGTCCGGCATCGACATGTAATATTTTCATTGACTTTTGGAGTAACGACTAATTAAAAGGAGACACAATATAAAATGGAACCTGTATTATTCGGTATGAAACGTTTTGGAATGAGTTTTCCCGTATGCTTTTGATACTAGATTCTACGGCTCTACAGAATTTTTACGTGTTTTTATTATTGCTCTGTGAAGTAAATTAATGTAGAATAGAAGTAATGCAAATTGTGAATCCCAGGGCGCTAAAGTTGGAAGGGATTTTTGTACTTTACCGTTGACTTTGATTGTACTCAGTGGTGTAACTAGGATTTACTTCTCACAGGAATCAATTTTTCATAATGAGGCATACTCGATAAAAGCAAAACTACGTCAATGACAGTTAGAAACATGGTATCTACTCTTTTTCTTGTATGATTTCGGTAACATTGTATGCGTCAAGGGGACGACACTTCATCGGGAGCGCGCGGATTGCTTTCTGTAGAGCTGCGTTTTGGCAGTTTTGCCAACGAATGAAGGATTAATTTTAATACTAATGGTTTCGTAGTTGGCACTCATCAACGCTCGCACCAAAGTGATCGGTGGGAGTTGTTTGCATTCTTTGGATGGTGTTTCGAAGTGCTGTTTGCGGCCTCGTGTTGATTGTGGTTCCATCTTATGGTTTTCTTTAACTCAAAACACATTTCATACATCACAAGAACTGCCTGCGGTACTGTGGCCCTCTATTGCTATATATTACTTGGAGTGTAAATAATACGTCACAATAACTGTGTGCGGTACTCTGGCTCTCTATTGCTATATATTACTTGGAGTGTAAATAATACGTCACAAGAACTGTCTGCGTTACTGTGGCCCACTATTGCTATATATTACTTGGAGTGTAAATAATACGTCACAAGAACTGTCTGCGGTACTGTGGCCCTCTATTGCTATATAATACTTGGAGTGTAAATAATACGTCACAAGAACTGTCTGCGGTACTGTGGCCCTCTATTGCTATATAATACTTGGAGTATAAATAATACGTCACAAGAACTGTCTGCGTTACTGTGGCTCTCTATTGCTATATATTACTTGGAGTGTAAATAATACGTCACAAGAACTGTCTGCGTTACTGTGGCCCTCTATTGCGATATATTACTTGGAGTGTAAATAATACGTCACAAGAACTGTGTGCGGTACTGTGGCCCTCTATTGCTATATATTACTTGGAGTGTAAATAATACGTCACAATAACTGTCTGCGGTACTGTGGCCCTCTATTGCTATATATTACTTGGAGTGTAAATAATACGTCACAATAACTGTGTGCGGTACTCTGGCTCTCTATTGCTATATATTACTTGGAGTGTAAATAATACGTCACAAGAACTGTCTGCGTTACTGTGGCCCACTATTGCTATATATTACTTGGAGTGTAAATAATACGTCACAATAACTGTCTGCGTTACTGTGGCCCTCTATTGCTACTCTTACTTGGAGTGTAAATAATACGTCACAAGAACTGTCTGCGGTACTGTGGCCCTCTATTGCTATATAATACTTGGAGTGTAAATAATACGTCACAAGAACTGTCTGCGTTACTGTGGCTCTCTATTGCTATATATTACTTGGAGTGTAAATAATACGTCACAAGAACTGTCTGCGTTACTGTGGCCCTCTATTGCGATATATTACTTGGAGTGTAAATAATACGTCACAAGAACTGTGTGCGGTACTGTGGCCCTCTATTGCTATATATTACTTGGAGTGTAAATAATACGTCACAAGAACTGTGTGCGTTACTGTGGCCCTCTATTGCTACTCTTACTTGGAGTGTAAATAATACGTCACAAGAACTGTGTGCGGTACTGTGGCCCTCTATTGCTATATATTACTTGGAGTGTAAATAATACGTCACAAGAACTGTGTGCGGTACTGTGGCCCTCTATTGCTATATATTACTTGGAGTGTAAATAATACGTCACAAGAACTGTGTGCGGTACTCTGGCCCTCTATTGCTATATAATACTTGGAGTGTAAATAATACGTCACAATAACTGTCTGCGTTACTGTGGCCCTCTATTGCTACTCTTACTTGGAGTGTAAATAATACGTCACAAGAACTGTGTGCGGTACTGTGGCCCTCTATTGCTATATATTACTTGGAGTGTAAATAATACGTCACAAGAACTGTCTGCGTTACTGTGGCCCTCTATTGCTACTCTTACTTGGAGTGTAAATAATACGTCACAAGAACTGTGTGCGGTACTGTGGCCCTCTATTGCTATATATTACTTGGAGTGTAAATAATACGTCACAAGAACTGTGTGCGATACTCTGGCCCTCTATTGCTATATATTACTTGGAGTGTAAATAATACGTCACAATAATTGTCTGCGGTACTGTGGCCCTCTATTGCTATATATTACTTGGAGTGTAAATAATACGTCACAAGAACTGTGTGCGGTACTGTGGCCCTCTATTGCTATATATTACTTGGAGTGTAAATAATACGTCACAAGAACTGTGTGCGGTACTCTGGTCCTCTATTGCTATATATTAATTGGAGTGTAAATAATACGTCACAATAACTGTCTGCGGTACTGTGGCCCTCTATTGCTATATATTACTTGGAGTGTAAATAATACGTCACAAGAACTGTGTGCGGTACTGTGGCCCTCTATTGCTATATATTACTTGGAGTGTAGTACCGGGTGAGTTAGCCGAGGTCGTTGCGGCATGACTGTTGGCAGTCGCTCACATCCGGGAGGAGAGGAGGTTCCAATCCCCCCGCCGGCAACCTTGAAGATGGTCTTCTGTGGTTTCCCATCTTCCTTCCAGGCAAATGCCGGGTTTGGTCCTTAACTATAGGCCACAGCTGCTACCTTCCAACTCCTCGACCCTCCCTTCCAACTTTCCTCCCCAACGGCACTTGTAGCTCACCCATTGGGTGTCCGTCTCGAAGCAGCTACAAAACTGGCGAGCCGAACATGTCCTCGGACTCTCCCGGCACTAAAAGCCATACGCTAAAAAAAACTTGGAGTGTAAATAATACGTCACAATAACTGTCTGCGGTACTGTGGCCCTCTATTGCTATATATTACTTGGAGTGTAAATAATACGTCACAAGAACTGTGTGCGCTACTGTGGCCCTCTATTGCTATATATTACTTGGAGTGTAAATAATACGTCACAAGAACTGTGTGCGCTACTGTGGCCCTCTTGCTATATATTACTTGGAGTGTAAATAATACGTCATAAGAACTGACTGCGGTACTGTGACCCCCTATTGCTAGGAAACATGAGTTATACGAAGACTTGGATCATTGGTTGTTGTGGAATTGAATATTATATTAGCTATGTATAATAGAGATATAAATTATGTTGTACGTGTATTAACTAACGTTGTGAGTTTCTTCGCTCTCTTAGACTTGAGAGTGTACATTACAGCTTAAGAAGTCAGGACAATAACGATTTCATTGTAATAACCGTGCCTACCTTCGATCGTGCACAACAATTATATACATTTCCGAAAAAAACCACACGCATCTGATTATTTGAAGTAAAGTTAAAAATTTTTTAAATCCAAGTCGTAACTATCTCTTCACTATTTTACAAATTTTGTTTCTTTCTTTGTGCTGATCTTCATCGTTTATCTCATATTTCCCATTTATACGAATGTTTAGGCTTTTACTTTTTAAGTGGGTGTTAAACCTCTTGTGATCATCTCGACTCAGAGCAATCTTGTGCCAGCAGCTGGTAGTTACACGGTGCAACCTGGACCTGAAAACCTTCATCAACACTCGTAACATTGAGACTTCGAAGATGCATCGCTTTAAATCCTGGAGAGCAATGCTTCTTGTAACTCCCTTACTTTTTATTAACCATTTTTGTTTGTTATGTCCAAAGCGTACATCTTCGGGTGAAGTCCTATACATTTCCGAACGAGCTTTCCACAAGCCTCGCCTTTATATTTACCCAGCACCATCGTTTCTTGATTGAATACAGAGGGTGAACAGTAGCGTAGTCACTTGTGACGAAATACTCATTCATGTTAGCGATCGTCGTGTCCTGGTAAACATCATCAGTTGTTACTGAATGTATAAATGAGTCAGTGTCCATGTAGAATAATTTCAACTTTTCACTGCCATAGAACGGAAGCAAAACATCAGAGTGATACTGATTCATCAGCGTTTTGGATAAATCGAGAGCAGTCATACCCATGTACACTGGTTTGTCTAAATATTGTGAACGTTTTGCTAAATGAACAGCCCCAATATTCGGTCCGAAGATCTTTCTGTCAACAAAGTTGGGTTTTGACGCAAGATTCTCAAGCTGTTTCGCTGTTGTTACGAGACGAATGTCTATGGGGTTTCGTACGTTTTCCGGTTTTTCCGAACATAGCATTATTAGAAAGCTTGTACAAGTCCTTTCCAAAGTCGTTCTTAGCTTGTTTTCTGAGTTCAGTGTTAAAGTCCACGTAACTTCTTTGCCAACGACATTGAACAAATCTTAACGATGAACCTTTCTTACCACCAGACCATGTTCTATTGCATGTTTTAAAGCCATGCAATGGACAACATAGCGTTCGTGGCTTCCGAGATGTAATACCAGTTTCTCCACAACAGAAAACGTGCGCGGTTTTCTCCTTTCAGCAAGAAACGGCATATCGTTGTGTAGGTCGTTGTGTTTTTTCGGTTAGTCTATATCCACCTCGAAAAGTAGCCATGTGGATCATTTTGGCCGAGTTATTCAATTTGACAGTGTCTGGAGAGACCCAGCAAAATCCACCGTAAGAAAGTGGTAAGGACGTGGCCCAACCATACAGATTGTGAGCATCTACATACATAATAAACTGTAATGGTTTTTCGCGATCATATTCAGGCATGTACTTATTATTTGCCACTCCAAAGCGATGCGAAACTGAATCATACCACCTCGTATGCCGCCCTCTACAAATATCAGTTGGTCGTAGTCTTTAGGTAATCGATCTGAATGCCTGTATGAAGCAGGTAAGGGAAGGAAGAGAAACAAAATGAGCTGGATCGAGTTTGTGGGTTCGCATAGTTGCCGTGCGAAATGTTTCGACAACGTCTGCAAGGAGAAGCACGTCTTGTTTCAAGTACAGATCGCTGAATTTCCCCAAGGCTTTAATACCAAAATGTTTCCATACTTTCTTTGCATGTTCATAGTCATCATCGCTAATATTTTCCCCTTTTAATTTGTTAAAGATCATTTCCTTTGAAAGTAGACTCGTTTCTTCATATTTACCCCGCGAGTAGATGTATTCATAGAGAAAAACGCACTTTCTCCTCATTAAAGAAGCATCGTTTTCTCCAAAGTGATTGACAGTTTCAGAAAAGTGTTCTAAGTTTTTGGCTGGTATTTCCAGACTGCTATTCAAGAAACAAAATGAGTCTATAAATTTAATTCGCACAGAATCATCGTGAATATATTTCGTGACGGAAATGTACTTTTTACTAGTGTTCTGAATACCTGTCACTCTCCCCGGTACTGAACTTGGTTCTCTTACAATAAAATGCATATTATGTATAAACACGGTAAGAATGTGACTTGTTTACATTTCAAATTGCAATTGTTATGTGCACAGCCAGGGTGTTCCCCGGTGATGTGACAGTGGTCTCTCACTTGTAATTATTTTCATGATGACATTCTTTTCCACATATGCAACAAGCCTTAGCCGCGTTCTTGCTCCTCTGTCACGTTCAAAGACAGTTTTTCTTCGTGCACAAAACTTATGTACGAGCCAAACTTGTTAAATAATTAATTAAGTCCTTGACTGCATTAGGTCCATGGTATATTTTCGGCTCTCTATGTAATCAGATTTGGCTTTGATTGAGGAATCAGCTTTTAAAATATACACTAAAGCTCGTGGGCGCATGCTCCTGGTAGGAGATATTCCAACTCGCTTCGTCCCTAAGTGGACAATATTGAACAGGTTTCAAGAGGCATTCAAAGAAACTTGAACCTTATGGTGAACATCTCAACAAGACAATTTGAAACTGCCATCGTGTAATTTTACACGAGCAATTTGTTGGTCAAGACAGTATATTTTATGTTCTTCTAGTTTCTCGGCAGCACTTCGTCCGTGCTGGTCATCGAAATGAGAAATGTAGCGCATGCATATAGCCGAGACATTATGGTATTTCGTTAGTTCACTTCGGTCTAGGGCGATAAAGTATTTATGTACACATGGTAATGTACAACAGATTGGTATGGTTTGCTAACACTTCATCAACAACTTTTACGGCATAACGTTGTGTTTATAATCTAACCAGAAAACGTTTACAGAAATATTATTCTTTATTTTTCTTCAAAATAAAGCGTGTTGTGTATGCATACTAACTTTCAACTTTTATTTACTTGAACAGTCACAACTTAGACAAAATGACCACATAGCAGTGAGTGCAAGACAGCGTGTTCTGTATGCATACTAACTTTCGACTTTTGGATGTTTTGACATATATGCGCCTGTAAAAAATATAACATAATTTATTAGCATTGCTCGTAAGTCCCTATAATACAACACAGAAAGCACCAGCGCTTACACTAACAGAACCAGGAATTGAACCTGTGCTGTCTGTACCAAGTTGCACTGCTGAAATCTGCAAAATAAAATACAAAAAGCACAAGACACCAGGATAGAGAACATACGAATATCCCATAAAACAAAATGACGGCGCGAGGATTGAGGATTCTAGCGATGGTTTACCTTCAACGGGTCACGTCCGCGGTAGATTACCTTCCTATTGAAAGAACGCGCGTTACGCGTTATGATCGTTACGAAGTCCGCAAAAGGCCAATGTATTCTCAAGGTACGATATCCTTCGCTAGATGACAGAGGAGTAGCGGTTTTTGATGGCGACGTTTTCGTTCAATTGTTCTTTAAAGTGCTAAAGGCGCCGTCGTGTGGTATACTAGTTTCGCGCTTGACCTGATGTGCATTTTGTTTTGCCTACCACCCAAAAAGAATGTTAGTATTTATCATAGTATTTCCTCATTTCTAACACATTTCACTCACTATTGATAGCCCACTTGCTCATTCTCCCCCCAACATCCACACACAACACTATCTTTAAAGCTGTCATATAGTGCTTCTTCATTTTTGCCATCACGGTTTTCGCTCCTATTATGGATTTTGTTGAATAAATGTTTCTATATTTACACCTCTGTATGTCAATTACATGTTTGATCAACCTCAAAGCACTCATATTGCCATTGAAGCTGAAAAAGAAACACACTTGAAAAAACGGGAGGACGGTGTGAATTCCATAAAGGGGCGCGACCGCGTGTATTACATAAAGTGGCGCGATCGCGTGTATTACATAAAGGGGCGTGACCGCGTGTATTATATAAAGGGGCGCGACCGCGTGTATTACATAAATGGGCGTGTCCGCGAATATTACATGAAGGGGCCTGACCGCGTGTATTACATAAAGGGGCGTGACCGCGTGTATTACATAAATGGGCGTGTCCGCGAATATTACATAAAGGGGCCTGACCGCGTGTATTATATAAAGGGGCGCGACCGCGTGTATTACATAAATGGGCGTGTCCGCGAATATTACATAAAGGGGCCTGACCGCGTGTATTACATAAAGGGGCGTGACCGCGTGTATTACATAAATGGGCGTGTCCGCGAATATTACATAAAGGGGCCTGACCGCGTGTATTATATAAAGGGGCGCGACCGCGTGTATTACATAAATGGGCGTGTCCGCGAATATTACATAAAGGGGCCTGACCGCGTGTATTACATAAAGGGGCGTGACCGTGTGTATTACATAAATGGGCGTGACCGCGTGTATTACATAAAGGGGCGTGACCGCGTGTATTACATAAAGGGGCGTGACCGCGTGTATTACATAAATGGGCGTGTCCGCGAATATTACATAAAGGGGCCTGACCGCGTGTATTACATAAAGGGGCGTGACCGCGTGTATTACATAAATGGGCGTGACCGCGTGTATTACATAAAGGGGCGTGACCGCGTGTATTACATAAAGGGGCGTGACCGCGTGTATTACATAAATGGGCGTGTCCGCGAATATTACATAAAGGGGCCTGACCGCGTGTATTACATAAAGGGGCGTGACCGCGTGTATTACATAAATGGGCGTGACCGCGTGTATTACATAAATGGGCGTGACCGCGTGTATTACATAAAGGGGCGTGACCGCGTGTATTACATAAAGGGGCGTGACCGCGGGTATTACATAAAGGGGCGTGACCGCGTGTATTACATAAAGGGGCGAGACCGCGTGTATTACATAAAGGGGCGAGACCGCGTGTATTACATAAAGGGGCGTGACCGCGGGTATTACATAAAGGGGCGTGACCGCGTGTATTACATAAAGGGGCGTGACCGCGGGTATTACATAAAGGGGCGTGACCGCGTGTATTACATAAAGGGGCGTGACCGCGTGTATTATATAAAGGGGCGTGACCGCGTGTATTACATAAAGGGGCGTGACCGCGTGTATTACATAAAGGGGCGTGACCGCGTGTATTACATAAAGGGGCGTGACCGCGTGTATTACATAAAGGGGCGAGACCGCGTGTATTACATAAAGGGGCGTGACCGCGTGTATTACATAAAGGGGCGAGACCGCGTGTATTACATAAAGGGGCGTGACCGCGTGTATTACATAAAGGGGCGTGACCGCGTGTATTACATAAAGGGGCGTGACCGCGTGTATTACATAAAGGGGCGAGACCGCGTGTATTACATAAAGGGGCGTGACCGCGTGTATTACATAAAGGGGCGAGACCGCGTGTATTACATAAAGGGGCGTGACCGCGTGTATTACATAAAGGGGCGTGACCGCGTGTATTACATAAAGGGGCGAGACCGCGTGTATTACATAAAGGGGCGTGACCGCGTGTATTACATAAAGGGGCGTGACCGCGTGTATTACATAAAGGGGCGTGACCGCGTGTATTACATAAACATCTCTCCTCTCCCACTAGTCTTATTACCTCTTTGTTTGTAACCTTATGAACTTGAGTGTATGGAAAAGCTGTCTGATAACCTGTGTCACTGTGATGTCTGTACTACTGTATGTATTTGTAATAGAGTTTAGGTTTTGGGTAGCAAGCAGCTGTAGCCTTAAGTTAGACACCATCCCGGCATTTGCCTAAGAGTGTAAGAGTGGTAAATCACAGAAAAAAAACACTCTTAGAATGAGTGAGGTAGGAATTGAACTCGTCTCTTCTCAGTTTTGCCTCACAAGGCTGAGTGTACCCCGTTCCAACCCTCAGCCCAAAATTAAATTTCTTGGCTGAGCAGTGAATCAAATTCAGGCTTAAGCGGTGACAGCCAAGAATTCTAGCCACTACACTACAAGGTGGACATGTAGTTGTTGTTGTTGTTGTTTCATTTGAGAGGGCTTTGTCATCGTGATCATTTAGATCCCATGTACTAGAATGGGGAGTGTGTGTTGTCTGATAACCTGTGCCATTGTGATGGCTGTATTAGTGTGTGTATTTGTAATTTAGACGAGGATTGGAAAATAAGTGATCGTTGCCGTAATTAAGATATATCCCTGCAATTGCCTGGAGTAGAAGTGGGAAACCACATACGTATCGTACGGAGCTCCAAATTTGTTTTTATCGAAATTGAAATCCAGGGAAACATCCTACTTATAGAGACCAAAAGTGCAATTACATCGTTAACGTTGCATAAGGCATCTGGACCAGATGGCATAACAGCTGAGTTTCTGAAGGAGACAGACGACAGGTGTGCAGATCATCATGGATGTATGCAACAAAATCAGGAGAATTGGAATATGGCCACCTGCATAGATGTTTGTTCCTTTGTGCAAGAAGGGCTCCACAATGAAATTTGATAATTTCAGGACCTTGGTCCTCATTTCATATGCGAGTAAGATCATGTTTTACATATTGAGTGAGAGTCTCCAAGCTTTCCTTGCATTTCTGATCCCCCTGAACAAGCTGGATTTGTCCAAGGTAAAGGTATGAGGCAAAAAGTTTTTAACATTCGTCAGCTGATTGAAAAATACAGAAAATTTCAGCTTCCGGTTATTATCTGCTCATTTGATTATTGCAAAGCCTTTGACTGTGTGTTCAATGGGAGAAGATGAGGCATTGGTTAGAATAAATGGAGAACCGTCTGAATATTTGAAGATCAGAATGTTGTCCGTCAAGGTTGCATACTGCCACCGCTGCTCTTTAATATTTATGGAGAATACAACTTAAGAGATGCACTCGACGGAAGGGTTTGTAGCTTTCGTATTGGTGGTAAAAAATCTAACTTTCATTGTGCAGTTGATAATGTACTCATATCTATTAATGAGATGAACATGACCGATATCCTTACTCGTGTCAAAGTTGTGAGTGCAGTTATTGGACTGCAGATTAATATCAATAACACCAAAGTTATCGTTGATAGAGCCGGAAAATATACCAAACCAAATTCCTTCAAGGAACTCGAGTTTTATCAAATACTATACCTCGGTTCAATTATTTTTGATTCAATCAGCTCTGCTAGCTACCAAAATTCAGAAGAGAACCGCTATGGCCAATATATAATGAATAATGTGTCCCATTTAAGGAAAAATTGCCCCATTTCGTTATCACACAGTACGCAGTGTAGTATTTCTGTATGGAACTCAGACATGAACACTCCATGATAGAGACTGGAAAAAAGATGATTCTTTTGAAATTTGGTGATGGCAAAGGATGTCTCGCATATCTTGAATGTCATTTTATAGCAATGACTTCATTATGAAAGAGTTACCAAATTCATTGGGTACATAATGCGTCGTGGGAAGGACAGTTTAGAGAAACAGATTATCCTTGGAAATGTCCTAGGAAAGAGAGACCGTGGACGAATTCCTTCCTACTCGATTGTCCATTATTATCAAGAATGCTTCTGGGCGGAACCTTCTTGGTGCAGCATATTTGTCCGAAGACTGGGAGTGATTGAGAAGGAGAAGTAATAACATCCTCGGAGAGCACGATCCTCCTGATTAAGGGATCGATGTATTGACCACCTCGGTGATCTTGATCCTCATGATTCAGGGTTCGGTGTATTGATGGTAATGTATGATACATACGTAACTTCCTACTCTAATATGCCTTTTATATGATTCATGTGTTAATTACAATACGGTAAATTGTAGATATGATTATTACTTTATCTCCTCGTTTTTATCCGACATCGATATGTAATATTTTCATTGACTTTAGGAGTAACATCTATTTCATCCTCCTTTCTTGCATCTAGGTATTCGGTTTTTCAAACCAGAGGCGTCGTGCTTAAGAACCAAGCATGTCGCCATGCTTCCCAATCAAAGGCCTCAAAACAAGAATTCATTTCGTTGCCAATAACAGAGAGAAAGTTTTTCTGTCATAATTTTGTTTATTGAAGTGCATTTGGATACACAATTTTATCCATCTAGTGCGTATATAAATTTATCAGAAAATTTTCTGACGCGTGATTAAGCCACATTTTGTCGAAACAATTAGCGCCACCTTTTGTAATATGAATTTAAAACTCAGTAATCTTTGCAAGAGTGTGCACAACAACTCACCAAAGTTTCATCGCAGCCGGATTTATGGTACATGAACGTATACGGGATAAATAAAGAATTTGGAAACATTCATTTGTACGTGTAGAAATTTGATGGTGGTTATGATGAGGAACGAACTTATTAAAATTAACCCCAAAGGAAAAACAATATAATTAACCTAGAGTGGGGAATTAACATCAATGGTAGGCGAGCAACATTTTATTAAAACTGAACAAATCAAGTTTCAAATTAATACGAACCTAAAGAAAAACAGGAGTTTATATTAAACAATGTTTATCTTCACCTGAAGTAAAAACATCAAGCTCATCACACCAAACGAGGTGAAATAAAAAGCCACATAAATAGATAGGGCATAAGTCAGCGGTGGCCACTGGATTCTAGAACCGGAGAGGCGATCTCGTTACTAACCAATTCTGCACATTTATTTTGATAAATTTCACAGATAAACGAGAGCAAGATGGAAGGGGTATTATTCGACCGGAAACGTTTTGGATTGAGTATTACCGAATGCTTTGGACACCCCATCCTATGGTTCTACAGTATTTTAAGGTGTTTTTATTATGTCGTTAATCAATAATTGATCTCTGATGTAAATTAATGTAGAATAGAGATAACGCAAATTTTGAATCCCAGGGCGCTAGAATTGTTGTTCCGTTGTCTTCGAATGTACTCTTGGGCGTAACTAGGATTTGCTTCTCAACGATATCAAAGTTACATTGGGAGTGAGGATTCGAGCAAAATGAGACATAATCATTAGAAGCAGCAATGAATATATTCCACGCAGCCATAATCCTGATTGTAGCATTTGGGATGGAAATAATCTGTGAAAAGCTATCGCTAGGAGATCTAAGAACCATTGAGAAAGTCAAACCTAGATGTTAGGACCACAATTATCATCATCAAAGTCAAAGCAAGATACATGAAGAGAGCTCTACGTCTCCCAATGAACACACAATCAAGATTGGCATACGTACTAGCAAAGGAAACATATTACATGTAGGCTCTGCGATATAAGAACTCAATACCAACCTCACGTTAATACATACAGATTCTGAATGAAAGGAATAAAAATGTGAAAAAATTTGGCCGAAATTCTACACAACTGCCGCCATGTTGGATAGGAAATGAACCGGCCCAAACCAGGAGCTACGACATGTTTTAGCAAGAATGGCTATACATGGGTTCCACCACTAACTCTGTGCGACGGCGCGTTACGAAGCAAAAGAAAACTGCGAGTGCACGCTATGTGGTAAGAGATGTGAGCGTTATCACATAGAGAAAACTAAATCAGTGACTCAATACAGCAATAAACCATAATATCACGAGCTACGGTATTAATGTATTAAGTATGAATGTACTATCTGGCTATTTGGCCATTCATTATTGTACCCACAAGCTACCTTAAGAAACACTAACAGATAAGAAATATATATAACCTTCAAGAAATTTAAAATAAATAATGTCAAGGAGTAACTAGGGTATGTGTGTGGAACGGCTGGACAAATTACCATACCCGAGTTGTAATTAAGTTGAGAGAAGAGCACTAAATCTAAGATTGAAGAAAACACGAAGCATGTTTCATAACATAAAATATAATTAAATGAAAGGCCAATTTTACATGCATGTTTAAAAAAATGAACATAATATAAAACATTAGCATAAAGAAAACGAATTAATTAAAATAAAGGAGCAAGGAACCAACAAGTGGGAAGGAGAAGTAAGTATTTACCCGTTTTCAGTCAACCCTTTTAATAACCGATGACCAAATTATACTCCAGATCAGTAGAATTAGATCTCAATAAAATGCATAAATATCCACGAAAATCTTCGAAGTAATGACAACGTCAGAGCGTTTAGAGAATATTCCCTTCAAATAAATTGAATGAATATTTAAATCAATTAATTATTCACGACCAAACTCAAATACGTGCGTAAAGCAAGCAATTGCAAAATGACTGACCACAAGTCGACTGGAAAAATTACCCACATTGTTTCCAAGAGAAACATGAAAAATTAACAATCCCGAATTTGTTTCCAGGCAACGGGCGAAAGAATAAAATACATATCATAAGAGGTGATATATTATACCGAGTCTATAAGAGACCATACTAAACGAGACGAGGAAAAGAAAATTAATTATTACGAAAATATATATTAGGGTAGGGAAATTCCTCGCTCAACACAAAATGAGATCTGAACGTTACACAGCTCGGCACGTCAGAAATAAAAGATTAAACACAGCCCCTAAAATACATATAAATATATGTCTTACATCAGATAAAAAAAAATAAGTTATTGGAACTTCCTCTTCATGCTTAGGCCAACTCGTTTCTCCAAGCCACGAGACTTACCAACAGCAAAATATATGCCAACTGCGCTTAGATAATTATTATTCAACAGCTCAAGACTGCAACATAAAAATATGAAGAATAACACCAACACAATATACTCGTGCCGACGACCAATTCACCTTTTCAGGTCACAAATAGTTCCAATAACTTTTAACACATAACCAACCTTAATAGAGATGTACTCCTGTAGTAGCCAAACTTCATACATTACGTTTTTCTTCATGTCTACATATTTAACCCGATGATATAGATTTCCCCACGGCGGACGGTAAATGTACATCACGTAGTGATAAAATAATATCGGGGAAAGGAGATTTATCTGGCCTACGGCCAGATAATCCCCGTTTTACACCAGAGATTTAGTTCTCACATCTCTTCTTCTTGTAAGAATTCCTTCAACTTATTTTTGTTTTCGTCAACAAACGGAGACACTAACGGTTCGTTCGGGCACCCATGGACCTGATCGGCAAGCTTCGTACACTACAAAATTACGTTCCAACATTTGCCACTAGGTCGAGCCATCTACTGGACAGAGACTCGCCGAGGTACAAACATGTCGAGGTACAAACATTTGCCACTAGAGCGAGCCATCGACAGTACAGAACTTCGCGGAAGTTAGCCGAGATACAAGATTAGTCAGACAATTATAGGTACAGTGAAGGTCAGGATTGCGCCAACAACCGCCCGCGGAACGGTTTGGATGCGAGTTAATTTTATTAACGGGTCATCTCTCCCCCGCACAATGCTGGACAATAGGTAACGATTGTTCACAGGTTTATGATAGGGGGGGGGGGGGGGGGGGTAGGAAAAACACCGAAGAAACATGAGCTGAAAACATACACCTGTTCTCACAGGACAACACCTTGAACACCAAACTGATCGTTCCATGATTTGATACATCCAAGTTTTTCATGCATTAGAAAACCTCCAACATGCGTAAAATTCAAACTCTTACTTGGCAGTAGTACAGTCCCCTTTTTTATACAATAAAATACAGAAATAACATCTTCATAGGGTGATGTAGACTCGGTCATACAGAAATAACGTCTTCATAGGTAGATGGGGACTCGGTCATCTTAGTGAGAGAGGTCATGGCTTAACATCACTATGTCCGGGCCCTGGACATTCGCAACAGTCACAACACTCTTCAATCCGGATGACGATATCGCCGATATTTGATCTGAAATCAAACCGTACTCCGACAGCAATGGTCCATTTCTATCTTCAACACAATTACTGATTTACATCAGCACGACAATACCATGGTTAAATAAGATTTAAGAAAAATTTGGCTAACAGAAAATACATCACTAATTTTAACTAATGTTTCCCCCATCAAAAGTTTTGAGATTCCTTGCTTTTACAAATTTAAAATACAACTTATAATCATTAATTAGAAACATCACAACCTCTCTTAACATGAGATAAATTCACTCTAAATATTTTCATTTTCTGAGGGTCCTTTACAAGTAATGTCACCGGAGTGATAAAACTTATAATTTCACAAGGGCCACGGAATCTTGTGATTAGTTTCCCAGATTCTTTAGAACCAATTTCCTTAACAGAAAAATTCTTGACAAAAACCATGTCCCCAATCTGAAGTGGCGTAGGTTTACGTCCCCTATTATACCTTTGCTGTAGTTTTTCGTGTGCCACCTTCATATATTTCTTGGCCTTTTTCCAAACAGAACGTACGTTCTCGTTCATAACTTTATCAGGCAACAATTCATTAATAGTCCACAAATTAGATATAGGGGAATTTGGGACGAAGGAGAACATTAAATGGAAAGGGGTGGTACGATGAGATTCATGCACCGCAGTGTTGAACGAATAAGTCAACCAAGGAATGCAACTGTCCCATAATCTATGGTCCTTGTGATGGTAAGCAATTAACGCAGCTCGAAGATGTCTGTTCACCCTCTCAGCATACGATCCTTTAGGATAATAGATAGAAGATGTCACATGGGAAATGGATAACTCGAAACAAAAATTGTGGAAAACATGTGATGTAAAGCATTTCGCGTTATCTGATACCAGAAATTGGCAGGGACCAAAAACAGCAAAAATTTGGTGAAGACATTTAATTACCGTTTCAGTGGTAGCTGAACGAGTTGGGAACAATCAGTTAACACGACTGAAGTCATCCGTACAAACCAGTACAAAACGATTACCCAGCTTCGACAGCGGCATCGGGCCAACAAAATCCACGAACAATCTTTCCATGGGTTTATTGGAAAGTTGAGACGATAACATTCCAACCTTAGTGTTAGGAGATGGTTTAGCCAATTTACATGTCGTACAATTATTTACCAGTCTTCTGATGTCACCATCCATACCCTTCCAGATAAGGTTTTGCCTCACTTTTAATCTGGTCTTATATACTCCTAAATGTCCACCGATAGGAGACTCATGAAAGTATTTAAAGATCTGGCCTACTAAAACAGTGGGAAGAACAATCTTGGGTGTCCTATCACAACGGGCCAAACAACACAAGGTTCCATTCCTTAAGGAATATGGATCTACAACTTCACCAACCTCCTCTAATTTTCTTATAATCTCACTTAGAACTGGATCTTCCTTTTGATATTCAGATATATCCCGAAACAACATGGGGCAGTTAGACAGAATTACGTTTGACATGTTATGCTTCAAGATTGCATTACACTTCACATTTTCCTCAACCTCAACATTAGTGTCTCTATACATCCGACTTACACAATCAGCGATGACATTTTCACTCCCTCGGATGTGACGTACAGAGAACTTGAAGGAAGAAATTCGAGTGGCCCAACGAGCTATTCCACCAGTTTTCCTAGGTCTGCCAAGAACCCAACTCAAGGCCTGATGATCGGTTTCTAACTCGAAGGGCACATGTTCGATATACAACTTGAACTTTTCAAGAGCATCCATGACGGCCAAACCTTCTAGTTCATAAACAGAGTAATTTCTTTCTGCATCATTCAGAGTGCGTGAAGTGTATGCAATAGGTAATCTACCTTTTCCATGGTCTTGTAGTAATACTGCACCAACAGCACTATTGGAGGCATCGGTTTGCACAATAATGGTTTTGGAGAAGGGATGGACAAAATAGGTGCATTTATCAAAGCTAATTTCAAATCTTAAAATGCTGCTTCTTGCGAAGGACCCCAAACAAAATCAACTCCCTTCTTCCTCAACATATTTATGGGAGCTGCACGCTGAGCGAAATTGTTAATGAACTTACGGAAATAGTTCATCATACCGATGAACCTTGATACACCTTTAACATTCTTGGTGGGCTTAAAGTCACGAATTGCTTGGGTTCTCGAATGATCCACAAAAATTCCAGACGATGTTACGATATGTCCCAAAAATGAAATCTTAGGTTTAGCAAAGGAAACTTTAGATGGTTTTACGGTAAGACCAGCTTTCTTTAGACGAGACATAACCTCACTTCTATGTTTCAGATGATCATCAAAGTTCTCACTAAATATGACCACGTCATCTAAATAATGATACACAAACTTGATCTTGATTCCATCAAATACCATATCCAGCAAGCGGCTTAGGATGGCTGCACCCGTGGATATTCCAAAAGGTAAACGGTTAAAATGAAAGAGGTTCCAGTCAGTGGAGAAGGCTGTTAAATGTTTGGAATCCTCAGTTAATGGAATCTGAAAGTATGCGCGGTTCAAATCAAAAATTGTATACCAGTTAGCAACCCTAAACCATAGAAAGCAAGATCTCAGATCAGGAAGCTGGATGGACTGCTGAATAACCTTTTTATTAGGAGCTCGATAATCAGCTACTGGGCGAAATTTACGGTCAGGTTTGGGCACCAAGAATATAGGTGACGAATACGAGGAAGTAGACTTACTAATGATCCCTTCATCTAACATCTCGTCGATTATTTCTTTCAAGATTTTCATCTTGGGAGGGGCCAGTCTATACGGTGGCGAACTGACTGGAATATTATCGGAAACATCAATCTTGTATTCCAGCAGATTGGTCACCCCTAACTTATTCGTCAAAACCTCGGGGAAGGATGAACACAGTTCACGAAGTTTATCAGCTTGTTCAGGTTTTAGATTTTCAAAATTAAGCTCCTCAATGGTGTCAGGACTAGGTATAACTTCGGAGCAATTCACTCCGGAAAAATTAACACAAGGCTTGAAGTTTAATTTTAAATTAGGCTTAAAACGAAACCAACATGACCTGATTCTAAGGTCAAGTAACAACCCAACATGAGACAAAAAATCAGCACCCATAATAGCATCGCAAGATAAATTATTTGCAACCCAAAAATCATATCTCCAAGTGAAATCTAAAATGCGGATCTTTAAGTTTACCAATCCTAAAACTTCAAGACTAGAACTGTTCGCTGACACAAAATTATTCGGTTCTTTAATAAGTTTTCCAAATTTGCATATTGACCTCATATTTTCAAACCAGTTTTTATTTAAAAATGATTTTACACTACCCGAATCAATCAGTGCGGTAACAGGTTCGTTATTTACCAAAATATCAATAAAAGGGGAACAATGTTTAGAAACTTGAGAAATGCGACTACACAACCTCACTTTAGGTTTGAGACTTCTGGCATCATCAAAATAATTATTTTCCTTCATAGAATTTATTTTAGAACTATTCGATGAATGACAAACCGAAGAAGTCTCCTTGCGAATTAGTCATTGGTTGTGTTTAGGTCTTCTCGTACACCATTTAGCAATATGTTGAAATGATCCACAAGTATCACATCTTCTCCTGTTATTCGATGTGCGATTACTCGAATCGAAGGAATTTCTATTTTGGAAACGAGGGCCTTGCGATCTATCATAACGGAAAGGATTTCCATAATTCTGAGATTGATTAAAATTAAAATTAGGTGGAGGAACATTGGCAACTCTCAAGGAATCGGAGTGTTTGATAATACGGGAGTTCAACACAAATCTGTTTAAATCAGAGAAATGTATGGGAATGCTGCATGTTGTCAAGTATGACCTGCTTTCTGGTCCTTCCAATATAGAAGCCACAATTTGTTTTTTCACTTAATTGCACAGAAAAAACTCTAGCATAAGACTTGATATCAGTTACATAATCATTTAACGACTCGTCGAATCTCTGAACTCTATAGAAAAAATGATGCTTCAGCATACTCAAAGCACGACTAGGAATAAATGAACTTAATATTTCACGATGGAATCGATCAATGGAATAACAACCTTCCATGGCTACAATTAACTTTTCTCTTAATAAACCAGAGATATAAGGAAAGATCAGGTTGAAAATTTGACTATCAGAACACCCAAATCTTACAGCATTGTCAGTAAGTTCAATAAATTGCTTTAAAAATTTAATTAACAGGTTAGCATCGTTACCGTTGCACATCTCTAGATTTTGGATGCAAGCATTTATGGGATGAGGTACACAACCAAACTTAATTCCCATTTTAAACTCCACACGAGGATTATTATTTACATTAGATGACATATCATGTTCTAAATTCATAGGATTAATAGGATTTTCAGAACATAGGGGTGATAATCTTTCACCATTTGACCTAGCATTTGATAAATTACCCCTAATCTGGTTGCTCGCAGCACCAGAAATGGACATATTAGCAAAGGAAACATTAATTTCATCAAGATTTTCAAGGTTATGACGTGATGAGTTCGATCCTGTTCTGACATTGCTATACTCAGACCTAACCTCAGATATTCTGCACGCACGTGGATAGTTTTCCTGATTATACATAGCTGCAGGTTCACTATGATTCGACAAAGATCCACAAAAACTTCCTAAATTGCTTTCAACACTGATATTATGCACAAATTCGTTCAATCCACTAATAGAAGGAACCCCTTCATTTCCACACACAACAGGGTTAACAATCGTACTCTCACTATTATTTGAGAATAACGCAAAAACACAGTCAACAAGCTTAGCACGAAGAGAAATTAATTTTAAATGGAATACTGTATCTTTATCCTGCCAAACGTCTATTAAATCACGAAGGCGATGGTACCAATGTAAACAGCGGACCTTAAATCTGGTAAGTTGAGTATTAGAAGGAGCACAGTAAGAGTTTAATGAATGAAAAAACATAATTAAACTTTCAACAGATGGTACAATAAGGGACCTACGTAACGTCCAGTCAAATATCCTCCAGTTTGGTACACGTACAGGATTATCCGAAACTGCTTTCAGTAATATCAGATCCTTTTCCCTATTTCCAGAATAAGTTGAACCTCTAATTAGGAGTTCATAAATGATTTCATCTTTGGTCAAACTGTAAGCTGCCCTAAGATTCCGTTGCTCCATTTATAGTCGACATGAAACATAAAAATCACATAGGATTAATACAAGATTTTCAGAATATGTAACCCTTTTAGGACTATGTCTTCTCCAAGTCAAACCCAGTACACATTCTCTCAACAAAATACAAAGTGGAAACAAAACCACGCTCTGCTACCAATGTATGTACCCTCAAGCTACCTTAAGAAACACTAACAAATAAGAAATAAATATAACCTTCAAGAAATATAAAATAAATAATGACAAAGAGTAACTAGGGTATCTGTGTGGAACGGCTGGACAAATTACCATACCCGAGTTGTAATTAAGTTGAGAGAAGAGCACTAAATCTAAGATTGAAGAAAACACGAAGCATGTTTCATAACATAAAATATAATTAAATGAAAGGACAATTTTACATGCATGTTTAAAAATGAACATAATATAAAACATTAGCATAAAGAAAACAAATTAATTAAAATAAAGAAGCAAGGAACCAACAAGTGGGAAGGAGAAGTAAGTATTTACCCGTTTTCAGTCAACCCTTTCAATAACCGATGACCAAATTATACTCCAGATCAGTAGAATTAGATCTCAATAAAATGCATAAATATCCACAAAAATCTTAGAAGTAATGACAACGTCAAAGCGTTTAGAGAATATTCCCTTCAAATAAATTGAATGAATCTTTAAATCAGTTAATTATTCACGACCAAACCCAAATACGTGCGTAAAGCAAGCAATTGCAAAATGACTGACCACAAGTCGACTGGAAAAATTATCCACATTGTTTCCAAGAGAAACATGAAAAATTAACAATCCCGAATTTGTTTCCAGGCAACGGGCGAAAGAATAAAATACATATCATAAGAGGTGATATATTATACAGAGTCTATAAGAGACCATACTAATCGATGCGAGGAAAAGAAAATTAATTATTACGAAAATATATTAAGGTTAGGGAAATTCCTCGCTCAACACAAAATGAGATCTGAACGTTACACAGCTCGGCACGTCAGAAATAAAAGATTAATCACAGCCCCTAAAATAAATATAAATATATGTCTTACATCAGATAAAAAAAATAAGTTATTGGAACTTTCTCTTCATGCTTAGGCCAACTCGGGTCTCCAAGCCAAGAGACTTACCAACAGCAAAATATATGCCAACTGCGCTTAGATAATTATTATTCAACAGCTCAAGACTGCAACATAAAAATATGAAGAATAACACCAACACAATATACTCGTGCCGACGACCAATTCACCTTTTCAGGTCACAAATAGTTCCAATAACTTTTAACACCTAACCGACCTTAATAGAGATGTACTCCTGTAGTAGCCAAACGTCATACATTACGTTTTTCTTCATGTCTACATATCTAACCCGATGATATAGATTTCCCCACAGTGGACGGTAAATGTACATCAAGTAGTGATGAAATAATATCGGGGAAAGGAGATTTATCTGGCCTACGGCCAGATAATCCCCGTTTTACACCAGGGATTTAGTTCTCACATCTCTTCTTCTTGTAAGAATTCCTTCAACTTACTTTTGTTTTCGTCAACAAACGGAGACACTAACGGTTCGTTCGGGCACCCATGGACCCGATCGGCAAGCTTCGTACACTACAAAATTACGTTCCAACATTTGCCACTAGGTCAAGCCATCTACTGGACAGAGACTCGCCGAGGTACAAACATTTACCACTAGAGCGAGCCATCGACAGTACAGAACTTCGCGGAAGTTAGCCGAGATACAAGATTAGTCAGACAATTATAGGTACAGTGAAGGTCAGGATTGCGCCAACATCCGCCCGCGGAACGGTTTGGATGCGAGTTAATTTTATTAACGGGTCAATAATCATTAACAGCAAAACTTCGCTAACGAAAGTTAGAAACCTGGTATCTACTGTTATCTTGATTGATTTCGATAGCATTGTATGCGTCAGGGGTATGACATTTCATAGGTTGCGAACGGATTGCTTGCTGTGGAGCTACGTTTTGGCATGTCTGCCAACGAATGAAGAATTAGTTTTAGTACTAAGGTTTCGTAGTTGGCACTCACAACGCTCGCTCCAAAACCGATAGGAGGGAGTTGTTTGCATTCTTTGGATTGTGTTTCGAAGTGGTGTTTGTGACCACGTGTTGATTTTGGTTCTGTCTTCTGGTTTTCTTTTACTCAAAAGACATTTCATACGTCACAAGACCTGTCTGCACTACTGTGCCCTCTATTGCTATATATTACTTGGAGTGTAAATAATACGTGCTCTGGTATGTTAACAACTGTTAGTGAGATGGGACAAATCAGCTTCACTTATTCCGTAATTGATGCATCCTCCCTCACTTATTCTTGGTTCGTTGAGGCCCCTTGGACCACGTGGTTCCTAACTCTGGCGAGCTTCCTTCTTAGCCCATTATTCTTTCTTTTCCCGAGTCCACATCACTCCCGCTCTGGGACGCAATGTTTTAGTGTTGTCAATGACTGGACAGTGTCGGATATTCCAATCAGCATTGAATATATCTTTGGGATCAATTTCTAAAGATTCGAGGTATTATCGAACAAGTCTCGTCTATTTGGCGTCTGTCCCCTTCCCTCTGGAAATGATGTTGAAGATTCATGTTGTTCATTCTGACCATATAATATAAGCCTCCTCTTTGTCATGGCTGATGTTCTGCTAGTAGGAAATATTGAAACCCGCCTTATCAGTACTGTTGGTTAGCTGGTTCCTCAGTTTAGGGGCTGCGTCAACGCGGTCATGTAGCCCCGTGTAATTTGGGTGTGTGTAGAATCTGTCTGATAACCGGTGTTAATTGTGATGACTGTATTAGTGTGTGTTATCTGTAATGACATGTAAATCGTAAAGTAGATAACAAATCCAAAATAGAAATGGATATCCTTGGTTTGAATTTAAGAAATGAAAAAGTTGCAAATATATTAAACTTCTTCCTTGTTTGATTCATGAAATGGTGCGTGTTTTTTATGGATAGAAATCCTGAATCGACTTATAGTTTACGATCTGTGCAGAAGTCATCAATATTCCTTTTTTTTCGTGATTAGGACATCACTCTTGTCGCACTGTCGGGTAATGACATAATCAATCATGTGCCAATGTTAAGAGTGTGGGTGAATCCATGTGGTCTTGTTGCGATTTGCCAGTTGGAACTGGGTATTGGTGATAAAGAGCTCCCACTCAGCACACAGGCCAAAAGTAACACACCATTGGCATTGCAGTTCCCAATTCCATGTTTACCCATGACTTTCCCTATAACAGGTTGTCCCTCCCCACCCTGGCGTTGAAATCTCCTAGTAGTGCAAGCTTGCCTGTAGCAGGCACCTTAGTGAGGACTGTGTTCAGTTGGTGGTAGAAGCGGTTCTTAGAATCCTCGTCATCCGTATGATTGGGGGCATATGAAGAGATGAGAGTAATGAACCTGCCTCCTTCAAGAGGTATGCGGAGGGTCATGACACTATATTTACTGCAATGGGAATGAGTCGATGATCATTCACCAATTTGGTCTTTACTGAAAAACCCACACCATGTATGCGACGTTCATTTTCCTCCTTCCCTTTCCCGAAGATGGTGTTGCCTGAGGAAGCCTCAATTATTTTTCATTCTCCCACGAATATTATTTCACTAACAGCAATGACTTAAAAGTTAAGTCCGTTCAGCTCATGGCTGATGAGAGCTGTAATCGTTGTCTAATAATGTTCTGACGTTCCATGCACCAATAGTGAAGAACGTAGATATCTTTCTTTCTAGATTTCGACCGCAAGTTGGGGCAACCCTCTGAGGGCGGTTTCCCAGACAGGTTTTGGAAGTGACTACCAAGTTTAGGCCACATTCTCTAGGGCCTTCCCCCTTCAGGGTTGGCAGTGGTGATCCTAAATAGGCCTGCCCAGTCACAGATGCAGGACCGGATCCCTGAGTAGTCACAGGTCTCAGGAAGGCGACCATCACACATCTGCCGCCAACGTGCAGGTCCAGACTAGAAGCCTCCAGTTTACCCAAACCTGCTTCCGTCATACATACCCCATCGCCGTTGTGCTTGTTCAGAAACAGCAGGAGGGAATGCCATAGGCATGAGTTTGTTTAAGGTGGATCGCAACTTGCCAGGGAGTGAACCCCACACTATGGTCCTAGAGCCATTCACTGTGGCTCATAGAGCATGAGACATGCAATGGTCCTAGAGCCATTCACTGTGGCACATAGAGCATGAGACATGCAATGGTCTTAGAGCCATTCACTGTGGCACATAGAGCATGAGACATGCAATGGTCCTAGAGCCATTCACTGCGGCACATAGAGCATGAGACACGCAGCGTCCAGCACCAGAACTGCAATGGTACGCCGAAGACTCAAAATATAATTGTTTCGCCTTTCCGGCCAAGTCATCTGGCATGACCACTTCCACCTCCACAGCCGTTCCTCCTCCGTCTTCTTTGCTGTTGGGTAGGAACACATTGGATTTCAGTGGCATTTCCTCCACTGGGGGCCGACACCCAATCCCAAGGACACTCCTCCGCCCAAAGCCGTTGGCCTACCTTACTTACTTACTTAATTCACTTAATTCCTCTTGTTCCCACTGGAACATAGGGCATCCGTGAAACGTCTCCATTGCGGTCGTCGACTTGCCAATGCTTTAACTTCTTTCCAGGTTTTCCCAATTTCAAGTGCCTCCTCTACAGTCCTCCTCCAAGCCTTCCTAGGACGACCTCTCCTCCGTGCACCTTGCGGATTCCATTCCAATGCTGTCCTTTCTACAGATCCCACTGGCTTCCTCAAAGTATGACCTATCCATTTCCATTTTCTCCTCTTGATTTCCACTTCAACTGGAACTTGATTTGTTATTCTCCATAGTTCTTCGTTGGATATTATTTCCGGCCATCTGATGCTTATGATGCGTCGTAAACAACGGTTTATAAATGTTTGCAGAAGATTAGTGATAGTTCGTGTAACCTTCCAAGTTCCACAAGCATATAGAAGGACACACTCCTAGCAATGTTTGTATTCTTCCACACTGTATACAGCTGCATAAATGCTCCATTTGCTTTCCTTATTCTCGCTTTCACATCTTCTTCTGCTCCTCCTCCTCTTGTCACTACACTTCCCAAACAAAGAAATGTTTTAACCTCCTCAATATCTTCTCCTGCCACAATCAACCTTTCTTCAATTTTGGCATTTACTCTCATTTCCTTGGTCTTATCAACATTTATGTTGAGTCCTGCAGCCTCTGCTTCATTTCGTAATCCTTCTAGCTTGCGTTTCATGTCACTAAATCTTGAAGACAAAAGACAAATATCATCTGCAAACTCTCGATCTTCCAGTCTTTCCCCCATTCCCGATTGTATTCCTCTTTCCCTTCTACCCTACATTTTCCTCATAACATTATCGAGCACCACTAAAACGAGTTTTGGTGACAGAACGCATCCCTGGCGAACTCCACTTGTGACATTCACATAGTCTGTGAGCTTCCCCATATGTACTACTTTACATCTGTATCCTTCATACATTTCCTTCATAAGATTCAAGATTTAATGTGGTATTCCATATCTCATCAAGGTGTTCCACATTACAGTCCTGTTTACTGAATCAAATGCTCTTTCGAAATCTATAAACGTCAAGTACAATGTTACCTGCCATTCATTACTTTGCTCTAGAATTATTCTTAGCGTGTTTGTTAGATCAACACAGCTGCGCTGTCTACAGAAACCAGCTTGTTCTTTTCTAAGGCGATGTTCGAAAGAGTCCTTCACTCGGTTTAGGATTATTCTAGAGAGAATTTTACTTGGTATGCTCAGAAGTGTTATTCCTCTCCAATTCTTGCACATTGTGGTGTCACCTTTTTTGGGAAGTTTCACAATAAGTCCCTCTTTCCAATCGGATGGAATTTTCTCTTCTTTCCATGTTTTCTTCAATAATAGTAGGAGCAAATTAATGGTGACCACTTCATCTGCGTTTAATATTTCTGGCTCTATATTATCTACACCTGCTGCTTTCCCATTCTTCATTTGTTTCAATGCGAGTCTAACTTCTAGCCTTGTTGGGGGATCTAGCTCTATTCTTGGATCTTCACTGTCTAAACCATCATTTACTTCTTGTATTTCCTGTTCATTTCCACCATCTTTGTTTAAGATTTCTGAAAAATATTCTTGCCATCTTCTCAACTGTTCTTCTTGGGATAACAACTTATTTCCTTGTTTGTCTCTCACTGGTTTACTCTTCCTATAACCTCCTCTTGACAATTCCCTTGTAATATTGTAAAGTTGTTTCGTTTTTCAATTAAGTCCCATGTTTCCACAGACATCCAATCTTTTTGTTGATAACTCCTATAACCAATTACTTTTTCACTTGTTTGTATATAAATATTCTTAACATTCTCCCAAGTTCTTTCCACACTTGACTCTTCCTCTTTTTTCAAGATTTGCAAGGGCTACAAACCGGTTTTTCAACTCCAAACTAAATTCTTTCTTCCTCTCTTCAGTTTTCAACTTTTGTATGTTAAACCTCTTTTTACGAGTGTCAAACTTCTTAGATGCAGCCATTATTTTCAATTTGAACTCTACCACCACTAGGTGGTGATCACTACCAATATCAGCTCCTCTTCTGCTCCTCACATCTGTCAGAGATCTTCTGAATTTCTTACTAATAGCTACATGATCGATCTGATTTTCTGTTTTGTGATCTGGTGATACCCAAGTAACTTTGTGACACTTCTTGTGAGGAAAATGTGTTCCTCCAATCACCATTTCCTGACTGACACACAGATTTACAAATCTCTCTCCATTATCATTAGTTTCCTCTAATCCATGTTTGCCAATCACATGCTCTAATCCCTCATTATTTGGTCCAATCTTCGCGTTCATATCACCCATAATAATAACAATATCTCTTTTATTTATATTCTTCACAGTTTTGTTCAGCTGGTGGTAAAATTGGTCCTTGGTGTTACCAGCAGATACTTCTGTTGGTGCATAACAAACTATTACTGTTACATTGCGAAATTTACCTTGAAATCTAGCTGTCATCATTCTGTCTGAGATGGGACTCCATCCAATTAAACTGTTCTTGGATGTCCTACTTAGCAGCATACCCACTCCATTTCTTCGTTCAACATCATCTCCAGTCTGTCCAGAATAAATAAATGTGTTCCCATTCTGCGTCGTAATCTCCCCAAAATCGCACCACCTCACTTCACTTAGTCCAAGAAATTTCAAACCATAATTCTGCATCTATTTCTCAACTTGCTTTAGTTTACCTTCCTCTGTTAAAGTTCTAACATTCCAACAACCAATTCTCATTTTCTGTTTCGGGCCAAAGGTCGTCATCGAGGTATCCATCCGGTTTTGTTTCACTTCAGTTTCTTTAATAATTGAATTTAAGATGTGCAGGTTATTAGCCCACAACATCCGAGCTTGGTGGTGGGGCTGCCACCTAAGCCTCCAAGCTTGCTGATTTATTTGTCGGGGTTGTCTCCCTTAGCCTTTAGAGGACCAACTCCACACTTCAAGGCAGTAGTTTCACCAGAGCTCCGTTAGCCGCTATTTTCAGGGTTCCTGCAAGGCCTTCACAGCTACCGTAGCGGTCTCGGGACACATGAGTTCCCCACTGTATTTCACCCTTACAGGCACTCCCCTACTTCAAACGTTGCCCATCTCCCACGACGTGGACGAGGAGTTGGACTTATGGGAGACTGGCCTACCTTAGGAGTTGAGTTATTTACCGCCGCTCAACACGAGGCGTTAGCTGTCCTCACAAGCTATTTACCAACCCAGCTATATCTCCTCTTTTCTCATTCCGGGCTTGTGACCGGGCAACGGTGGGGTGTACACCTCGTACAGCAACGTAAAACAAGTCTGATAGAGCGTTTCAATCGAACGTTAAAATCACGCATGTGGCGAGACTTTACATCGCAGGGATCCTATCGCTGGGTTGACTTAATAGCAGAGCTGGTGACACGTTACAACGATACCAAACACAGGACTATTAGCACATAGCCTCGTCTCGTAACAAAAATATTCCACGGCTGCTCGGGATCTTTAATCCCATCAAAATAGTCGATCCTTGACGCCACCACCTTCAAATAGGCGACCACGTCTGCATCTGTAAACACAAGTCCGTATTCGACAAAGGATATGCCTCAATCGGATCACTGAGCTGTTTCATATTAAAGAAGTGAAACTTGGCAAACCTGTTACTTATTTGCCGGTAGACGTTAGTGATGAGCCCATTAAAGGCAGGTTTTATCTCGAAGAACTCAAGCTAACAAACTATCCTAAGCATTATCTAGTAGAGAAGGTTTTACGTAAGAAAGGCTAAAAGCCTATGTACGTTGGTTGGGTTTTAGCTCAGCATTTAATTCCTGGATTGATGAAAAGGATCTAGTTTGAGTCTGTAGTGTTTGTGAACACTGCAAAAAATACCTATGTTAGCTTAGCTTATATAGAGACATTGTAAACGAGACGAAGAAATTGTAAACGAGACGAAGAAATGGACGGCAAATAATTTGAATTACTAGGCTAAAGACTACGAGAATGCTTTAAAGAGCATTGAAAAAATCATCTATGAACAGCAATGAAAATGCAAAGGAATTCATAGAATATACAATTAAAGAGTTACACATCTCTTGCTGAACTGCTGTGCCCACGATTGCGGGTTCAAACCTGGCCAAAGTCGTCGGATTTTTTAAGATGTTAATATCCTTCAGTATGCCTTCCTTCGAAGGGGAAGTAAAGCCCGTGGTCCCATATCATAGATTTATGGCATGTAAACGATCCTTCCACTAACGAAACTTGTGTGAAGCTAAATTTCTGGGTTAGATTTCGTTGTGACGCTCTGTTAAAGATCCAACTTTCACCACTCGGTGCCAGTGATATCTGGTAGCGAAAGTTGGAACTACTTGAAATTGAACGGAACTTGTAGTTCACCCTATGGGTGTCCGATTGAAGCAGCTACAGCCTCTGGTGAGCCGAACATGTCCTCGGACACTCCCGGCACTGAATTCCATACGCTAAATAACTAAATGTGTCATGCTCAGCAACATAGGGGCTTTTAATAATGAACTTTTGGATTTATCATCCACAATCTAACAGAGTTTAGAGCATATAAACAATATTCTCCTTACTTAGAGACACTAAAATATTAGCCCATGATGGATGATTGAAATGAGCTGAACAAACTAGGGCAGGCTTGTAACCTCCCTCTAGACCGCAAGACTCCTCGTGGCGTTGTGTTTTGTATGAGTTTGAAAAAAAAATCTTGCATTTTTTACACTCATAAAAGGTTCCGCATGTGCATAGTCCTTTGCATGTTCATAGCACTCATCGCTAATATTTTCCACTTGTAATTTGTTTTGAAGGTAGACTCGTTTCTTCATATTTACCCCACGAGTCGATGTATTCATAGAGAGAAACGCACTTTCTCCTCATTAAAGAAGCTTCGTTTACTCCAAAGTGTTTGATAGTTTCAGGAGTGTGTTCTAAGTTTTTGGCTAGTATTTCCAGACTGGTATTCAAGAAACAAAATGAGTCTATAAATTTAATTCGCACAGATTCATCTAGAGTATATTTCGCAACGGAACTGTATTTTTCACTAGTGTTCTGAATAGCTGTCACTTTCCCCGGTGTTGAACATGGTTCTCTTACAATACAATGCATATCATAATTCTGGAGATTATGTTCAAACACGGATAAGAATGTGTCTTTTTTACATTTCAAAATTGCAATTGTTATGTGCACAACCAGGGTGCTCCCCGGTGATATGACAGTGGTCTCTCACTGGGTAATTACTTTCATGTTAAAAATATTTTCCACATATGCAACAAGCCTTAGCTGCGTTCTTGCTCCTCTGTCACGTTCAAAGACAGTTTTTCTTCGTGCACAAAACTTAATGTGCGAGCCAAGCTTCTTAAATAATTAATTAACTCCTTGGCTGCATTAGGTCCATGGTATAGTTTCGGCTCTGTAGGTAAACCGAATTGTATGGCTTCGATTGAGGAATCTGCTTTTAAAATATACACTTAAGCTCGTGGGTTCACGTTCCTAGTAGGAGATAATCCAACTCGCTTGGTCCCTAGGCGGACATGATTGAACAGGTTTCAAGAGGTATTCAAAGAAACTTGAACCTTATTGTAAACATCTGTAAAACGCAATTTGAAACTGCCATCGTGTAATTTCACACGAGCAATTTGTTGGTCAAGACAGTATATTTTATGGTCTGCAAGTTTCTCGGCTGCGCTACTCCCGTGCTGGTCATCGAAATGAGAAATACAGCGCATTCATATAGCCGAGACATTATGGTGTTTCGTTAGTTCACTGCGGACTAGGCCGATAAAGTATTTTTGTAAACATATTGTCCTAAGCCTTTATTATTGGTAATGTACAACAGATTGGTATGGTTTGCTAACATTTCAGCAACAACCTTTTACGGCATAACGTTGTGGTTATAATCTAAACAGGAAACGTTTGCAGAAATATTTATCTGTTTTGAAAATGTTTAATAGAATGAATAGCCATGGGGAATATGATATCCTAAAAGTCATATTTATCTTGAAAACCTTTGTAATTGCGAACACAATCAGCATCCATTTCAATAAATTTTGACTGCATTGCACAGAAGAAACACCAGTCATCATTGTTTTTATTGTTTATACATGCTTTCTTTCTTCAGGGAGTTGTAGGTATGTAATTCATCTCAGAGGATTATACTTGTTTATTCTAACCCGCAGACCATCTACACCCAACAGAGAACACCCTCTACCTTTCATTTCAGATTTATGTAATTCTGGGATTATTTTTTAAACTGTTTGTTAACAAATTCATTTAGATCCGTTCCCTTAAACACAGCCTCATTCTTCGTTTTAAAAGCTCGATCACGTACCTCCTCGTGCACGTTGACCATAGCATTCATCTTTATTGAATTATGGAAAACTAGCTGTTATCCGCAACTTCGCCAGCAATAACATTTGGAATCCCGTTATAACATTAGTTATATAAATTTTTCCTGTAGTGGAAGATAATGACGGCAACATGGAGCGTTGAAATTGGAAATCGGGTGCAATATACGACGGGGAGCTTTGATTTAAAGCAGGTCCCCTGGAGTGTTTTTGACGACTAAGCACTTCTCGGTAAACTACATTTCTGGTCTTTCTCTCAGGCTGCAGAATGACTAAGCCACCAGAAGAACTGACTCTGGAGCATGCCACTTACAGTTGACCATGTGCGAAACAGTCACTTCTCAGATCCACGCCAGCTACTTTTAAACTCTGCCCCTAAGCCTTGTTAATTGTCGTGGCGTAGCAGACATTCAACGGAAATTGCAGAGATGCTACAAAGGGCAGATGCAGCGTGACTGAGGTTAAGAGGGAGCTTGAAGGCAAAATGTGCTGTTCGTCCACCATCCAGTAGGGTTGCTGCAATACCCGAGGTGGCGACTGCGATATCTATGTTCTGTCGACTTCTAAATGTACTGAGCAGGAGATTAATCAGGAAGGTTTTGCCTGTTCCGCCTGGTGTATCCGGAAAAAAGAGCTGACCACATTCTGAAACAACACTTCGAACTATTTCATCGTAGGCCAATCTCTGCTCGTTGTTCAATTTTGGAACATTATCAGCAACCACTTTAGTCAACTTAATTGTGTCGTAAGATAGTTCACTGACATATTCTCGGTGAACAACGGCGGAGTGTTGTTCTCGAGAAGGTGACGGAAGTCTAAAGCGTTCCAGTTGTTGACGAACAGACATTTTTAGTACTAAATCCTCAAGAAACACCACACACCTCTTGTAGATAACACCCATGATCAGGTTGACATCAGCACACTGCCTCTGAACCTCTCTCACAACATCTTCCGCGACGCTGTCTTTGTGTTTTTTCCAGAGCATGATGGGATCACTCACTCGTCAAAACACCAGTAAGATGGCAAACAGCTCGCGTATCTTGTGGGGAGAGTCGGTGGAGGACGCTTCCTCAAGTGTGCGGTCCCAGTGCGCTTCATCCTCTAGCAAGCCAAGTGCTTTACATACCGCTTGAAATGTTGGTTGAACCACCCCTGCCTCGGTTTTGAGTTCAGTAAATGACTGAGGGCCAGGGATTTTATGTAAAGGAGGCGGATGTAGTAGCACTCGGCATTACCAGGGTGAACGGTGCAAACTCTGCCTAGGGTCTGCTCTTTTTTCACACCAGGATGGCCTGGAACTGGCTTTCCTTCTTTGCTTCTACAGAACTTATTACCTTTCCAAACGGAAAAGGATGGAACTTCACAATATAAAAGTGTTGAAACAAATTTATCGGATCAGCATACTTCGAAGAAAACATGAAGAGTGGTGTTTGGGGGGCAGTTAAACTGATCACGAACGTCGTCTTCATTAAAGTAAAACCCGCTGGCCGTTCTCGAGGTGGACGGCAAGTTGCATGACCGAAGGATAGCGTTCATGTATGAGGAAGCAGTATATGCGCCTCGCCGACTCTGAGCTGCTGATGTAACGTCCTGATTCATATCTCGCAACTTCGTCAAACTCTCCGATGCTAAAAGTAGCTTGGTCGGAACCTTTGTTAACGTACTTGCAAATGTATTTTATTGACTTTACAGAGTTGCAGTACTCAACATTGATATGAGCTGAGAAGGTGCGAGATTGGACGGGGTGATAGGGTACCACCCAGCTATTGTCAATTTCCACTCCCTTTTTAATAATGGAAACCCCATCCTCCGAAGTGGACAGCCTGCGATATTTGGGATACCCATCTTCCCAGGTTTGGGTTTCCTTGTTGCATATTCCTTCCACCATGCAAGGCGAACTCCTGTTGAGAACTCCACATGGGCCGTGGATCATGGTTGCCTTGACAATCTCATGGTGACCAGGGTCAAGATTTGGATCAGGAATCTCAGCACTGATCACCTTGTCGATGTCTTCAGGCCTTAGCTTTTCTTCCAGCCACATAAGTATTTGAACCTGAGGTAATTCTCGCTTTTGCCATTCAAGGGAATACGTGTGACACCTTGAAGGACCAAAGATACAACCCTTATTAAGAAGTCTTAGCATGTGCTTGACTTTCAAATGGAATACCCGCGCTACCAAATCATGCCTATCTTGATGTTGTTGACCTTGTTTCAGGTTCTCGACTACTTCGGACCATTTTGGATTGCAGGTGATTGTTATAAAAAAAAATCAGGTCGTCGAAAATGGCGCATGCATTCATGCATATAGCGCGGGCCTCCAGTGAAAGTCGACGGCAAGACGACCGTTTTACCAATATCTGACAAACGGCTGACAGCTCTACTCATTGCGTCCTTCAGGTGCACATATTCCTAACTTCTCAACTTTTTCTTATTGATGCGAATCCCAAGTAGTCTCTCAGTCTCAATCTTTGCATACATATCAACCTGAAACTGATTGAGAAAATTGCGAAATAAGTAAAGATAAAAATTATCACCCTCAAGCTCAAATATTCCGAAGCTATAAAAGTTAGCGGCAGAAACGGTCTTCTTTAAAGGTGCTTGAGTGCTGTTGTGACGTTGAGGGGTATTCTCCTAACGTAATAAAACAAATCTCTACTTACTGATACCTGATAGATGGAACAGACCTAGCTTAACTTAACAACATTAACGTTGGTAGAGGTAATTTTCTTTTACCAAAGTCTACTTTTCATTATAAGTATGTCTTCTTCTTCATTTCACCTTTTCCAGCTGACGCTGGGTGGAGGCAAATGTGGTTCCTCTGCACTTTGTTCTGTCGTTCCACCATTCCTCTTCCGACACGGTGTTCCAATCCAGGCTCCGTTTTCTAATGCTATTCTCCACCGAGTCCATCCAACGCATTCTTAGTCTTCCTCATCCTGTCTTCCCTGTCATCCGTCGTTCCAGTGCTCGTCTTGGTAGCCTTACTTCATTCATCCGTTTGACATGTTCAGACCATCTCAATCTGTTTTGCTCCAGTTTGTCCTTTAGTTTCTGTACTCCCAGTTCTTTCCGTATATGTTCATTTCTCACTCTGTCTCTCCTCGTTTTCTGGAGCATATTTCTCAGGAATCTCATCTCAGCTGCCTGTGCTCTGCTCTCTAACTATGTACTACAGAGAAATGATTGAAAACGCCGTACCTAATCCAACAAACAAAGGAACTCTACAATTACGTCAACTAAAGGCTAATATATAATGCAATATGATGATTATAAAGTGATGGCGAAAGTATAAAGTACAAACAGAAATTACATAGAAGTACTGTTTGAACAGAGAGGGTGGGTAAAGGTTGAGAGCGCAGACAACAATGACGTGCACGTTATGAAAGTAAGCTCACTGCCTGCAAAGACTGGTGGGGACGACGTGCTGCAGCCCGCATTGCTTCATATAATCGCGGTTTTCGCGGTTTGACCATGAACCCGAGTGAATTTTTTTGAAAACCTTTCTTAGCGAGCACCTACGGCCCCTGAGGAAGCTGCATACCAAATTTCATTCCAATCCGTTCGGTGGTTTCTGAGATTTCGTGATGAATGAATGAGCGAGTGAGTGAGTGGTATTTGACAAACATATAGTACTAGCAGGTGCCCGCGGCTTCGCCTGCGATCAAGACAATGGGGACGATGCATTATTGCTGATAATTGGTCTATTCTCTTCCAGCAATTGCGGCTGTAGTTGGGTCCATTCTAATTCTGAATATTCTGATACATACAGTACTGTACCCGATACCTATTTTAGGCTATCGGCTACGCCAGCTGACATTAAGCTGTAGTTGAGGTTTTGGAAGGCAAGCTGATATGATAGCGCATCGATCGCGTCAAGAAGAAAGCCAAGATGACGTAGGAGGTCAAGAATCAAGGAGGCATTGAAATCTGTAAGAAGATAGAATTATTAATAAAGATGTGAAGCTTTATTGAAATATATATGGGATTATAATAAGTTAAAACAACTTAGAAGAGTATATATGACATGCATTATATGTGGAAATAATTTTATGGAAATAAGTTATTGTATAACAGAACAGCCGAGAGGATTCGGGTTCGAGACTATCTTCGTGACGTGGAAGCACCGTGGTGGGGAGAATTAGCCACGTGCCGCACGGAGCTCATAAGCTGGAACACAGCGCTGAGCAGTTCAGTTGGGCTCAATGAGGCGAGCAGTACAGAGCAGCTCTATAGCACAGCGAGACGGGCATTGAAGGTCACGCAACACACGTAAACCGTCACGGCAAGTGTAGGCGACATTTCTCGCATCACCGAGCAACAGAGGCCGCGTGGGTCTTTGATACAGGCGACCTAGCCGAGAAGACAATTGTAGATAGCCGGGGTATTTCAAAACCACACTGATCGCATATGAAGACTTTATTTCAAGCTTCATTTCGACGCTGTTCGAACACAGGCTTTCACAATTAACCTTATAACCATGCTGTTATATAATACATTCAAACGACTTTTTACTATTTCAAGTAAACTGAATGTTTAGCATAGGCTCTGATGAACATTACAGCGTGCATATATAAGATTTTTATCTTATGCCATTTTCATGGATTACATATTACAGACAGATACAGGGTGTATCGTAATCTTGTACACTATCTAGTAAAATTTTTATTTTACTCAAGTAGAACTTTGCAGTAAGTTGAGAGAGGACTTACAATTCTCAAACTGAACATTTATCGGAACAGTGGCGCATATTAGAAGAAGAGTAGGGGGTCCGCTGTTTCCATGAACTTTTCGAGAAGGAGTTGGACGATATCCGCTATGGGTAATCCGAGGTTCAACATGATCGAGTAAACGTGAATAGAGACAAGATGGCACCACAGAGCGATGGATTCGGCTCCTGACGAGAGGAGTCCAACAACTGATTCGCTTGGGATTTCGAAGGAAATCGTCATTTCATGGATGAAATGATATTCACGCCGATCTTACGAGAAATCTTTAGGTAGGGAAAATCGACGATCTTGGAAATTATATTACAACTGATAATGAAAGGTATTGTAAGAGTTCTATCTACCTGATACGATTATTTTCATGAATACTGGGCACACATGTATATTTTTCTAATAGGAGTGATTTGATTATTAAGACATGGTTTGAATTTATATACTTCGAATTTGCTAGAATATGGAGTGACCATATGATATGGCAGGCATCATTATTCGATATTCTCACCGTTGTTTGGCTTTATTAAGAAGATGTTTGGTCTTATAGACAATTTTCCAGCTAGGATATTTTTCATGGATAGTTTTTTTTTGAGTAACGAGTATTTCGAACTCGTGATCTGCAATTGATTATCAGAAACTACTTCGTCAGTTCATTGCATACTAGCGAGTGTGTATTATTCATCAGTAGGGATTTTTTTTCATTGGATTGTTTGGAGATATTAAGAAGTTATTCACTTTAGTGAATGAACGTCGCTTTTATATGACAACTAGAAACTTGTTGATTCCTTTCTAGTACATTCACTCATATAGCCTACGAGGTGGGGTCCTTCGTATTTATACGATTGTATGGTGGCTACTCACCTTACCCACCGTTTAGGGAACTATCATCCAAGTCGACGGGGCGAGGTCCTTCGTATTTATACGATTGCACGGTGGTTACACATCTTACTCGCCATTGAGGAACTCATTTTATCATCCGAATGTACACGAGATGTAAGTGAATTAAACAAGGAACTACTAGTCACATATCAGTCGAGATTTTGTTAAATAAAGTAACGATAAATGTCAACAGGATTGCATTTAGTAATTCTTGTTTGCCAATCCAATATTTTGTTGCTATACTCTTTTGAGAGTAATTTCAGTTTAACAGCTGTTACAGCTGATGCTTTGATGATTTTTATAATTGTGTTTGATACCTTTGAGAAGGATTTAAAGTAATTTAATCTTGTAAGATTAATCATTAATGGTCATAATTATTTTAAGGCAGATCAGTATTGCAGATTTTGATGTGAGAGATTATAGCACATTGGTGTTTTTCTACGATGTGAATTATGAAACTTGTGAAAGAGAATTTATGCTATTTGAAAGAAAATATTAAATTACTGAAGTAATGTTTTTCCAATTGTTTAAGAAGTTGTCTAGATATGATCAGAGTAATTACAGTCATTGGAGATTATGTGCGTTAATAATTTGAAGCCATTTATATATTTTTGTAGATCATGCAACGTGGTTAAATGAAGTTTGTGATAGGCATTTTGTGGAATTTGCCATTTGATAGTTGCAACGTTGATAATGTATTTTGAAGCGGACATGAGGTTGTCGTACCCAGTCTAGCGTATTTGTTGAGATTCATGCTGTATGTGCTGAATATTTATGGAGTTTTGTAGCAATTCTTATATTCAAATGTGATATTTGGAATATTGAAGAAATATAATGTCGTTGTGGATAGTTAGATCCAACGTGATGTCGTGGAGACAATAATATTTTTGGCATGATAATTAAATACGAGATATAACTTGGAAGTAATAAACTGTAAGACAACGTTCTATAAACCATATTAAACAATTTGTTAGGAAATTAAACAAATAAATGAAGTTTATAATACAAGATTTTCTGAAAATAATAATTAATGAAATAATAATCTGAGATTTAAGCATATTAACGATCTGACCTAATGAAATAAAAATCAGAATGACTAGATGAAATAATAAAATTAAATAACCAGATGATTGAAATTTAAATAAGTTGATAAATTAAATTTTGAAATAAATCGATGAATTAAATAAGTGGATGAATTAAAGATTGAATTAATTAAACTGATTGAAATGAATTATTAGACGATTGTAATGATGATGAATAACTGAATTAGAAGGTGATGATTAATTAAAGAAGCTGATGATTAATGAATTTTTATGAAATTAAATAAATTTAATTGAGAGATAATTCGAAGGAATTGCAACTTGAAATGTGAATTTAAATGATGTTATGGTGAGGAATTAACGATTCTGACAGGAATATTTGGAATTTTGAAGTGAGAATTAATGTGAGAAATATTTAATTTTGATAATAATGATGAGGATGACCAATGAGAATTTGAATTTTCTGTAATTCACAGATAAGAGATTAATGACGATGTAAATAATGTAAATTAATTATTCAATGTTTAGGAACATTTGATTAACATGTTCTACGTTCAAATTATACCATGCAAACCATAATTTATGTGATATTTAACATGAGTGATTATTATATGTGTATGTTTAGGCAGATTAGTAACTTAATTAAATCCACATTGATGTTAAATTAAAGAGAATTAGGTCTCAGGTTTCACAAATGTCAGTGACGAAAGACATAGTGATACAGTGATCCTGAGAACCCAAGAGAACTTTATACATTTTTCTTGATAAGTGGATTGACATAATTTTGCATTAGAAAGGAGATGGTTCGATTTTTGGACAATGACAATTTAACTTTGCATTCGACCATACTCTTAGGTAGGAATTATATTTAAAATGTCTGTCTGACTATCAAAGTAAAATAAATTTGTTTTTATCTTAGTTGTGATCTGATGATGGTGTGATGTTCCTTTTTCTTTCCTTGTCTTGAATAAGGCTTATCCGGAAAGGAAGTGGTTTTGCTAGGAATTCAGTTGATGGCGCCCATTTATATTTGAATTATTTTTATTAACTTAAGCCCGTAACGACCCTAGAGATACTTTGTCTCGTGAAACCCACTGCTTTTTCAAGAACTCAGCTGAATTTCCGACACATTCCTTATATGACTAGAGATTCATTTAACTCCGCTCTGTCCTGGAACTCCAGGGATGTGATGTTATAGCAGATGGGTCATCGCATCCCCAGGACGAACGGGTACAGAGAGAGAGGGAGAATTGGCTTTATCCAACTAGTGGGGCTTTTCGATTTTGTTAATTCTATGGAATCACTTCAGATTTAGATTACTGAGAGATTGATCTCAAGTTCATTTAAGTGTGTTACAAAATTTATTATACTTAGTCAGACAATGTACTTGTGTGCCCAATCCAGTGTTCATGTTAATCGTATTAGTAATATCATGTTAGTTATAAGATATTTTTCCCTATACCCAAGTGAATGCAGGAATTGAGACATTGTGATGTGTTGTTGTCTAACGTCTCTATATAATTCTATATTGAAATATAATTATGTTGCCAGAGGATTTAGCGAAGGTGTTAGGAGAGTTACAGACGGGTATGTCTGGAATTGCAGAAACCATTTCTAAGATGGAAACTGAAGTTAAAGAACAAATTAATAATTCAGAAGCTAGATTAGAAGCTAAATGTAAAGAGAATGTACAAGCATTGCAGTCAACTAGTGAAGAAAATTTAAAACTATTACAGTCAAATAGCAAAGATGAGTTGATGTTATTAGAGACTAGGCTACAGTCAAATAGTGAAGACAATTTTAAGTCATTAGAAAAGAAATTACAGTCTCGTAGTGAAGAAACTAATACTGAATTAGAAAATAAGTTAACCAGATTAGAGAATAGTTTAACTTTGAAGAACAATGAGATGTTGAAAACTTTACAATTAGACATAATTGCAGTAAACATGAAAGGAGAGGAAAATGTTCAGATATTAAGGAAAAATATTATCGAGTTAGAAAGTAGAGGGGAAGAAAATATTTTTACTTTAAGAACAGACGTTATGACCATACAGAAAGACATTAAGTCAGATGTATCGAAGTTGAGATTCGACATCGATGGTTTAGTGGCAGATGTAGGAAAAATTCAAGATTGGTCTACCGAAGTATCTTTCGAGACTAAGATTAAGAGTCTAGAAACGAATCTAGGTAACGAAATAAAAGATTTGAAGACAGTAATTGGGACCATTAAAGATGAAGTCTTGGGAGAGGTCAATTCTAATATAAAGTCGTTAGAAAATCAATTGCAGAAGGATATTAGAAAGATAGACGACGATATAGAGCAAAAGGTTAACGAAAACTTAACTTTATTTAAAAATAGAGTCGGAGCAATTGTTGAAGAACGATATAATGAGGTCGATGCCGAAGCAAAAGAGAAACGTGACGGGTTAGATGAAAAATTAATCGCAGGTATGGCAAACTTAGAAGCTAGGTTTACGGAAAGTAAGGAAGCGATGAAATTAGATTCAACACTATTTAGAACAGATGTTGATCTGTTGAAAGAACAAGTCGCGTTAGTGAAGAACACGTGCGAAGGAAAGATTGACAAGTTGAGGAACGATCTAGACGAAAGTAACAAGACGCAGGACGTTACATCGTTAGATGAGTTGAAGACTCAGGTCAAGAGATTAGCAGAAGACAGGATGACGAAACTAGAATCCATAGTTAACAGTTTTACCAGTCATAATGTGACATCAGGGGAAACATTGATAAATCAAACAGCGATAGACCGCAGTATGACGAATCAAGACACGAGCATGGTAGAAGACCGTCAAATGCAACCGAATGTGACATTCGAAAGGGTCAGTTCAACCCCTCAGGAGAATCCAAGTTCGAGTAGGAGTACGTCGAGTCCAAGTGAACGATACTCAGGTCCAGTCACAATTATAAGGAACCTAGATGACAAACCGAGAAAATTTTCGGGAAATACAGGAGTTACACCAGTAGAATTTCTGCGAGATATTCGAGACTACATGGCGGAACACAGGGTAGCCAAAGAAAGAGAGCTAAGGATAGTAGAACGCGCCTTAGATGGATCTGCACTTACGTGGTTTAGAGCGTTCAGAAGCAACTTTGCGAACATGGAGCAATTTGCCATGGCTTTCTTGAGGAGATTCTGGAGTGCCGAGGATCAACTCAACGTAAGAGCGGAGATGTACTCTAAACGCTATTCTACGTCACATCCGACGCATTACGCCAACTACTTCACGTCACAGCTGGCTAAATTACAGTTCCTTATTCCTCCATTGCCAGAAGAAGAGCTTTTGCAAGCTATAGCGCGACAGTTACCGATAGAGGTACAGCGATCTTTGATAGCATCGGGAGCCAATACGCTGGAACATTATGATGACATATTGCGGAGATTGGATTATACGAGCGCACAGGTTACACCGAGAAGTAATCGAAACGACAACAGAAACACGCAAGAAGTAAATGCGGTAGTCGTGGACAATGCAGCTCAAACGGACAGAAGGGATTCCTGGGAAAACCGACGGAACGATGGGAATCGAGGAAATATCCGTAACGCAAGAGGAAATGATCGATATAGAGGACCATATGAAAGGCCATACGATCAAGAAGCGAGAGATAGCCGGTATAGGAATTATAACCAAAATTCCAGGTATCAGGACAGGAATCGGTATAATAACAGATATCGGGGAAGGAATAACTGGAGCCAAGGTCAACAGTTTAATGGAAACGACCGACAGGAAGACCGAAGAAACGATCCTAATGACAGAAGGGAAAATCGTGGACATGAAAGGTCAAGACAAGAGGATAGACAATCCAGTACACCACTCGAAGAGACAGTGAGAGATGTCAATCGAGCCAGCACGAGTGAAGACAGAAGGAATAAACGTCAGAATAACACAGAATCAAGGTGTTAATCATTGGAAGTCATCATTATAGAGAGTCAGAAAGTACCATCATGCTGAGTAAAGGAAATTGTAGAGCTATCGTGTACATGTATAATATATTGAATGCCTGAGAGTGTATTTTTTTTTCTCAATCCTGATAAAAAAAAAGGTGATGTACGGGAGAGATGTACCCGATACCTATTTTAGGCTATCGGCTACGCCAGCTGACATTAAGCTGTAGTTGAGGTTTTGGAAGGCAAGCTGATATGATAGCGCATCGATCGCGTCAAGAAGAAAGCCAAGATGACGTAGGAGGTCAAGAATCAAGGAGGCATTGAAATCTGTAAGAAGATAGAATTATTAATAAAGATGTGAAGCTTTATTGAAATATATATGGGATTATAATAAGTTAAAACAACTTAGAAGAGTATATATGACATGCATTATATGTGGAAATAATTTTATGGAAATAAGTTATTGTATAACAGAACAGCCGAGAGGATTCGGGTTCGAGACTATCTTCGTGACGTGGAAGCACCGTGGTGGGGAGAATTAGCCACGTGCCGCACGGAGCTCATAAGCTGGAACACAGCGCTGAGCAGTTCAGTTGGGCTCAATGAGGCGAGCAGTACAGAGCAGCTCTATAGCACAGCGAGACGGGCATTGAAGGTCACGCAACACACGTAAACCGTCACGGCAAGTGTAGGCGACATTTCTCGCATCACCGAGCAACAGAGGCCGCGTGGGTCTTTGATACAGGCGACCTAGCCGAGAAGACAATTGTAGATAGCCGGGGTATTTCAAAACCACACTGATCGCATATGAAGACTTTATTTCAAGCTTCATTTCGACGCTGTTCGAACACAGGCTTTCACAATTAACCTTATAACCATGCTGTTATATAATACATTCAAACGACTTTTTACTATTTCAAGTAAACTGAATGTTTAGCATAGGCTCTGATGAACATTACAGCGTGCATATATAAGATTTTTATCTTATGCCATTTTCATGGATTACATATTACAGACAGATACAGGGTGTATCGTAATCTTGTACACTATCTAGTAAAATTTTTATTTTACTCAAGTAGAACTTTGCAGTAAGTTGAGAGAGGACTTACAATTCTCAAACTGAACATTTATCGGAACAGTGGCGCATATTAGAAGAAGAGTAGGGGGTCCGCTGTTTCCATGAACTTTTCGAGAAGGAGTTGGACGATATCCGCTATGGGTAATCCGAGGTTCAACATGATCGAGTAAACGTGAATAGAGACAAGATGGCACCACAGAGCGATGGATTCGGCTCCTGACGAGAGGAGTCCAACAACTGATTCGCTTGGGATTTCGAAGGAAATCGTCATTTCATGGATGAAATGATATTCACGCCGATCTTACGAGAAATCTTTAGGTAGGGAAAATCGACGATCTTGGAAATTATATTACAACTGATAATGAAAGGTATTGTAAGAGTTCTATCTACCTGATACGATTATTTTCATGAATACTGGGCACACATGTATATTTTTCTAATAGGAGTGATTTGATTATTAAGACATGGTTTGAATTTATATACTTCGAATTTGCTAGAATATGGAGTGACCATATGATATGGCAGGCATCATTATTCGATATTCTCACCGTTGTTTGGCTTTATTAAGAAGATGTTTGGTCTTATAGACAATTTTCCAGCTAGGATATTTTTCATGGATAGTTTTTTTTTTTGAGTAACGAGTATTTCGAACTCGTGATCTGCAATTGATTATCAGAAACTACTTCGTCAGTTCATTGCATACTAGCGAGTGTGTATTATTCATCAGTAGGGATTTTTTTTCATTGGATTGTTTGGAGATATTAAGAAGTTATTCACTTTAGTGAATGAACGTCGCTTTTATATGACAACTAGAAACTTGTTGATTCCTTTCTAGTACATTCACTCATATAGCCTACGAGGTGGGGTCCTTCGTATTTATACGATTGTATGGTGGCTACTCACCTTACCCACCGTTTAGGGAACTATCATCCAAGTCGACGGGGCGAGGTCCTTCGTATTTATACGATTGCACGGTGGTTACACATCTTACTCGCCATTGAGGAACTCATTTTATCATCCGAATGTACACGAGATGTAAGTGAATTAAACAAGGAACTACTAGTCACATATCAGTCGAGATTTTGTTAAATAAAGTAACGATAAATGTCAACAGGATTGCATTTAGTAATTCTTGTTTGCCAATCCAATATTTTGTTGCTATACTCTTTTGAGAGTAATTTCAGTTTAACAGCTGTTACAGCTGATGCTTTGATGATTTTTATAATTGTGTTTGATACCTTTGAGAAGGATTTAAAGTAATTTAATCTTGTAAGATTAATCATTAATGGTCATAATTATTTTAAGGCAGATCAGTATTGCAGATTTTGATGTGAGAGATTATAGCACATTGGTGTTTTTCTACGATGTGAATTATGAAACTTGTGAAAGAGAATTTATGCTATTTGAAAGCAAATATTAAATTACTGAAGTAATGTTTTTCCAATTGTTTAAGAAGTTGTCTAGATATGATCAGAGTAATTACAGTCATTGGAGATTATGTGCGTTAATAATTTGAAGCCATTTATATATTTTTGTAGATCATGCAACGTGGTTAAATGAAGTTTGTGATAGGCATTTTGTGGAATTTGCCATTTGATAGTTGCAACGTTGATAATGTATTTTGAAGCGGACATGAGGTTGTCGTACCCAGTCTAGCGTATTTGTTGAGATTCATGCTGTATGTGCTGAATATTTATGGAGTTTTGTAGCAATTCTTATATTCAAATGTGATATTTGGAATATTGAAGAAATATAATGTCGTTGTGGATAGTTAGATCCAACGTGATGTCGTGGAGACAATAATATTTTTGGCATGATAATTAAATACGAGATATAACTTGGAAGTAATAAAACTGTAAGACAACGTTCTATAAACCATATTAAACAATTTGTTAGGAAATTAAACAAATAAATGAAGTTTATAATACAAGATTTTCTGAAAATAATAATTAATGAAATAATAATCTGAGATTTAAGCATATTAACGATCTGACCTAATGAAATAAAAATCAGAATGACTAGATGAAATAATAAAATTAAATAACCAGATGATTGAAATTTAAATAAGTTGATAAATTAAATTTTGAAATAAATCGATGAATTAAATAAGTGGATGAATTAAAGATTGAATTAATTAAACTGATTGAAATGAATTATTAGACGATTGTAATGATGATGAATAACTGAATTAGAAGGTGATGATTAATTAAAGAAGCTGATGATTAATGAATTTTTATGAAATTAAATAAATTTAATTGAGAGATAATTCGAAGGAATTGCAACTTGAAATGTGAATTTAAATGATGTTATGGTGAGGAATTAACGATTCTGACAGGAATATTTGGAATTTTGAAGTGAGAATTAATGTGAGAAATATTTAATTTTGATAATAATGATGAGGATGACCAATGAGAATTTGAATTTTCTGTAATTCACAGATAAGAGATTAATGACGATGTAAATAATGTAAATTAATTATTCAATGTTTAGGAACATTTGATTAACATGTTCTACTTTCAAATTATACCATGCAAACCATAATTTATGTGATATTTAACATGAGTGATTATTATATGTGTATGTTTAGGCAGATTAGTAACTTAATTAAATCCACATTGATGTTAAATTAAAGAGAATTAGGTCTCAGGTTTCACAAATGTCAGTGACGAAAGACATAGTGATACAGTGATCCTGAGAACCCAAGAGAACTTTATACATTTTTCTTGATAAGTGGATTGACATAATTTTGCATTAGAAAGGAGATGGTTCGATTTTTGGACAATGACAATTTAACTTTGCATTCGACCATACTCTTAGGTAGGAATTATATTTAAAATGTCTGTCTGACTATCAAAGTAAAATAAATTTGTTTTTATCTTAGTTGTGATCTGATGATGGTGTGATGTTCCTTTTTCTTTCCTTGTCTTGAATAAGGCTTATCCGGAAAGGAAGTGGTTTTGCTAGGAATTCAGTTGATGGCGCCCATTTATATTTGAATTATTTTTATTAACTTAAGCCCGTAACGACCCTAGAGATACTTTGTCTCGTGAAACCCACTGCTTTTTCAAGAACTCAGCTGAATTTCCGACACATTCCTTATATGACTAGAGATTCATTTAACTCCGCTCTGTCCTGGAACTCCAGGGATGTGATGTTATAGCAGATGGGTCATCGCATCCCCAGGACGAACGGGTACAGTACATTGATATGAGCAGCAAAGTGGGAATTTTATAGAGTTGTGAATGTCTGCAGGGTTCGATGTTACATTATGTTAACACATTTTAGAATTACGTTTTTGGTTTTGCCATCTTCTGCTGAGACATAACGATTTTGTTTTCCGGATGCTCGCGAGCACGCCACATACAGTTGCCCATGAGAAAAAATGTTTTTTGTCTAAATGTACACGTGCTACTGTTAAGTGTGTGTCATTGCGCTCTGTTAAAGAAATTGCGAATATTGTTTGAAGAGGGAACTGCACTCTTGCACACTGGAATGGCAAATCTATCGGAATATGGGGAATTAAAAGTATTCTTACTTAAGCTATTCTGGATGTAATTTGGCCATACTTATTGATGATTTGAACGTCAACATATCGCTATTAATAGACCTATAGTTAAATATCTCTCACCTTGGCCGCTGATGTACATTATGCAGTCTCTTCCAGTGTTGCATCCCAGGGATTGAAATCTCCAACCACCATTTCGCCTCATATGCCTCTCTAAGTAATTAAAATTCCTGATGGTCGTTGTGTGAGTCTTCAGTTTTTTAACTGGTTTGATGCAGCCCTCCATGTCTCCCTCTCCTGAGCTAATCGTTTCATCTCTACATAGCTACCACACCCTACATCCGAGGCAATCTCTTTAACCCTGGTTTACCCCTACAGTTCTAGGCCGCGACCCTCCCATCCATAACTAAGCTTGCTATTCCTGGGTGTATTATTTTTTGTGCCCTACCCTCCTATCGCTTCTCTTCATTAGCAGTCGCCAGAAACATCTCTCCTCTCCTACTCGTCTTAATACCTCCTCCTATGTTACCCTATCTACCCATCTGATCATCATTCTCCTGTATCACCACATTTCAAAAGCTTCAATTCTCTTCTTTTCTGCTGCACCATTAGTACATAAGTCCAACTCAGCAACTTTTCTAGGTTTAAGCCGTGACTTGTGCGGGAATTCAATGGCCGTGAAAGAAAAAAATACCAACATTATTCCTCAGTAAGAATAATTAAGAAAAAATAATAACGTGACAGCCGGTAGAATACGACACATTCGACTGTGAATATGGGTTTCTGATCATGGTAAAAAACGAAAAAGAGCAGATCAAAATTGGCAAACAAAAATATTCAGTTAACAAAAAACAAATTAATAAAGAAAATGAAAGCATACCGTGCAAAATAGAAAGAATCTTAATATTGTAAATTAGAGTAAAGATCTGAAAGCTCGCTTACAATAAACAGCTCAAAGAGTATAAAATTAGACTCAAAATCACGATCGGATCCGAACCCAAAAGCCACCACTATAAATAAAATATATCTCAATTTACGCGTATCAATGCGAGGAGCAATGTTCGTGGTTAGAAGGGAGAACCGAACCCCGCGTTTTAACGCCCTAAAACAAACGGTTTTCGATATATTGCCAGAAAACTATCCCCGGTCTGGGAAATTTCAGCGGTTGGCATAGTAACGTTGATTTGTTTCTCAGAGGGAACACAGTTATTTGGGAATATCTCCGAAACCGTTCATTTTAGGAACTTAAAAAGTGTGTTTTGGGGTCCCTACAGGATCTCCGAGTATTGTTTCTCGTATCTGGTGGCTTAAAATGAGCTAAATCCGACCTTTGTACCGACTGTCCTTGCTCAGTGCCAAAGGGCCGAAAAAAGTCACTTACAAATTAAATTTTCAAAAACCGTTTCTTAGTGGGCCTCTACATACTCGGATCAACCAACATGCAAAATTTCAGCTTTCTAGGTCTAGTGGTTTGAGCCCTGCGTCGATGAGTCAATGTTGGATGGTCAATGGCAAAGGGCCGAAAAAAGTCACTTACAAATTGATTTTCAAAAACCGTTTCTTAGTGAGCCTCTACCTACTCGGTCAACCAACATGCAAAATTTCAGCTTTCTAGGTCTAGTGGTTTGAGCCCAGCGGTGATGAGTCAATTTTGGATTATATATAATAGATGAGACTTTCCAAGTCGATTTGCTCGTAGAAATATGGAATATAGCTCTTCTTGCGCGTATCAATGCGAGGAGCAATGTTCGTGGTATCCAGTTCAAGGAAGTGGGACCCGAACCCCGCGTTTTAAGGCCCTAAAACGAACGGTTTTCGAGATATTGCCAGAAAACTATCCCCGGTCTGGGAAATTTCAGCGGTTGCCATAGTAACGTTGATCTGTTTCTCAGAGGGAACACAGCTATTTGGGAATATCTCCGAAACCGTTCATTTTAGGAACTTAAAAAATGTGTTTCGGGGTCTCTACAGGACCTCCGAGTATTGTTTCTCGTATCTGGCGGCTTAAAATGAGCTAAATCCGACCTTTGTACCGACTGTCGTTACTCAGTGCCAAAGGGCCGAAAAAAGTCACTTACAAATTAAATTTTCAAAAACCGTTCCTTAGTGGGCCTCTACATACCCGGATCAACCTACATGCAAAATTTCAGCTTTCTAGGTCTAGTGGTTTGAGCCCTGCGTCGATGAGTCAATGTTGGATGGTCAATGGCAAAGGGCCGAAAAAAGTCACTTACAAATTGAATTTTCAAAAACCGTTTCTTAGTGAGCCTCTACCTACTCGGTCAACCAACATGCAAAATTTCAGCTTTCTAGGTCTAGTGGTTTGAGCCCAGCGGTGATGAGTCAATTTTGGATTATATATAATAGATGAGACTTTCCAAGTCGATTTGCTCGTAGAAATATGGAATAAACCTCTTTTTGCGCGTGTCAATGCGAGGAGCAATGTTCTTTGAAGTGGAAACCACATCCCGCGTTTTAAGGCCCTAAAACGAACGGTTTTCTAGATATTTCCAGAAAACTATCCCCGGTCTGGGAAATTTCAGCGGTTGCCATAGTAACGTTGATCTGTTTCTCAGAGGGAACACAGTTATTTGGGATTATCTCCGAAACCGTTCATTTTAGGAACTTAAAAAGTGTGTTTCGGGGACTCTACAGGACCTCCGAGTATTGTTTCTCGTATCTGGCGGCTTAAAATGAGCTAAATCCGACCTTTGTACCGAATGTCCTTACTCAGTGCCAAAGGGCCGAAAAAAGTCACTTACAAATTAAATTTTCAAAAACCGTTCCTTAGTGGGCCTCTACATACTCGGATCAACCAACATGCAAAATTTCAGCTTTCTAGGTCTAGTGGTTTGAGCCCTGCGTCGATGAGTCAAGGTTGGATTTCATATAATATATGAAATTTATGAAAAAACGGTCGAACACCGACTTACTTATTCTTTAAGCTGATTTTTTTTCTGCTGAGTTTCAAACTCCTCGCCTATGTCGTTAAAGAGATACACGCTCCGTTAGGAGTCCTTCAACCCCCACCTTTCACCGTTTTCACATCATAATATACACCACATCGAAAAAACCCCCAGACTCGTGTCTTCTTATTTTTTAATGATGAGTTTATATGCCGTGTATCACTTCCCCAATGAAACCAATCGGGGATATTGTTATTCATATGAAATGCAGGTTTAACCCCCTTAAGATCCCTTTAAACCTGAATATCTGAAAATCCTCTCATAGTAGACGGTTTTGATATACAATGAACATATCCCCAAACTGTCATGTTTCTAACTTCATTAATTTTGGCTGGACGATGATGAGTGAGTGAGTGAGTGAGTCAGTACATTTTCTTTCAATTTTCTTTTTTCAGAATTTCACCCCTCCCCATGACCCCCTAAAATTTGATTGATGAAAAAGCTGTCGAACAGCTATTTACTTACTTTTAAGCAGTTTTTCCCCGTGAGTTTGATGAGTGAGTGAGTCAGTCAGTTAGGACACTTTCTTTCCTGTTTTCCCCCCAGAATTTCACCCCTCCCCATGGGCCCCTTAAATTGGATTTATGGAAAAACAGTCAAACACCTATTTACTTATTTTTATGCTGTTTTTTCCCGCTGAGTTTCAAACTCCTCGCCTATGTCGTTTAAGAGATACACGCTCCGTTAGGAATCCTTCAACCCCCACTTTTCACCCCTTTCACCTCATAATATTGTACCCAACTGGGTTGGTACAAGAGCCGAACTTCAGATCTTTGAGATGTAAAGATGCAGTTTATGTCACACCGAGAATTGGACATAGCAGAGTGTTACGTCAGCCATGTGTGAATCACGCCTCACAGCTGACGTATTAAGACCAATTTAAAGGAGTAATAAATATATTTATCAGTGACAGGAGCCGAGATATATAAGCAGGATAAGAATAATTCTGCATACTCATAAGCGATAAAGCCACGTGCAAGAAGTCATTAAAAATCTTAATATAAGCGAGTCTTAATCGAATTTATGACAGCATAACTGTCAAAGTAAAGGGACCAACGCAGCATTAATTGCGATATGAGAGTCAGGGAGACCCCCAAACATATGTTTATCAGTATTAGGGAGTAACATGACAGAGGAATAACACTATAGTCAGATGGCAAGCGTATAGACACACATAGGGACCATGCCTTTTAGTAGGTTGTCAACCATGAAAGCTGACATGGAGAAAAATTGCATCGTCAACGTTACGTCATTGATAGTTCAATCGCAAGGATATGGGAGTTAAATAAACTCATCCGCCGGCCCCGTAAGGAGGATAATAATCATTTTAATTAATTAGAAATAAACGTGTGATTGAAAATAACTCCGCACGAAATAAATGTTAGAATTAGCATATTCTACAGCAGCACACAGAATTTCAAGCAGGTGGAAGCCCAGATAGAAAAAATAAGCTCCGCATTGAATATGGGGACTACATTATTGTAGATTTGAATTAATAGTGGCTGGGACAAAGCAAAGGTATACAGTAGCAGTTCAGTTTTAGACAGGCCCGGAGAGGCTCTGCGCAGTTTCACACAGTACACAGTATACAGTACGCAGTATCACAGTCCGCCTGGACGGAAGTTCTTCGTCACGTTGATAAAAACTCACCGCACTCCTGTATGGAGATGTCGCGTCGAGTCATTCATTTCGTTACCGACCGCTAAAGTGGATCGTGTTAAGTCAAGTTAACGAATCATCAGTATCCGCGGTGACGGAACATGGTGGTTATTAGACAGCCATTAGACAGAAACAATTTAGAACGCAGGAATATTTCACGGTTAGTTCAACTAAAAATTCGAGTGTGCGTAGAAACATGATACGTCACATCATAAAGTACTGTTTTTTAAATGATCATTAAAGCGCTTGCGCTATATCAAATAAAAATTAACGCTACACAGAAGTCGCGACGAAAATAAGTTGCACCGCGCCGAGTTAAAGAACATTACTTCAGCCTGAAAGCAATCAGTAAATACGCTACGTGGAAATCATCGGTCCGAGACTATAGACAGGTCTTCGTAAAAATCAAGTGAAGTAAAGTGACAACATTATTAAGAATCAGGTATCAGAACGGAATCCAGAAGTTCAAGAAAAGGGACACGGGTTCGATACATATAGCGTATTCAGTGAACTTTAGTGAAGCTACAGTGTGTCCAACAGAGACGTAGCCAGAAAAACATTCTCATAAGAGAAATAAAATAAATCTCGTCGCAGTATAAAAAAGACAGATTACGGTCAAGAATTAGGAGGATCACAGTTTCGATAGACTGCCATATAAGCGTAGGGGCAAGTGAAGGGTACTTAATCGCTTATAGAAAGGATAAGGGAAGCAGAGATAGACTGTTAAAAGCAGAATAGAGACTAAATCCGGTGTAGGACTAGAAGCTGTTCGAGCTAATTACACGTCCGATGCAGGGTCTTGGGATATCATCGAGGTGTCAATTGCCGACAGGAAGTGCTGAAGATCACTGAGATATGGTGAAGAAAGTGCAGTGTGTGTGTTTGAGTCTTCAGTCTTTTGACTGGTTTGATGCAGCTCTCCATGCCTCCCTGTCCTGAGCCAATCGTTTCATCTCTACATAGCTACCACACCCTACATCCGAGGCTATCTGTTTAACATATTCTAACCTTGGTCTACCCCTACAGTTCTTGTCCTCGACCCTTCCTTCCATAACTAAGCTTGCTATTCCTGGGTGTCTTAGTATGTGTCCTACCAACCTATCTCTTCTCTTCATTAGCAGTTGCCAGAAACATCTCTCATCTCCCACTTGCCTTAATACCTCTTCGTTTGTAACCCTATCTACCCATATGATCTTCATCATTCTCCTGTAACACCACATTTCAAATGCTTCAATTCTCCTCTTTTCTGCTGCACCAATAGCCGTGTAAATAATATAAAAGAAATATATATTCTTTAGTGTTAAATATAGTGTTTTTAAAGAGTAATAATGTATCTAAATGTATGTGAAGGCCGATTGTGCCTAAGTGAAATGCAGTGTACGAAAGAGAGTGCCATGAAAAAGTGCTAAATATGTATTTAGATGGGCGAACCCGTCTGAGAATGAAACGAGAGCAGCACACGGGTGAGTTATGATTTTTCATTAAATTTGCAGCTGTACTATGCACTGACCCAGTACAATCGATCGTTGACTGGGAAGTTTAACGATTGATTCACTGGGTAGTTGAATGCACTAAATGATTGAAATGTTGGGATATTAATAATTGTTAACCACGAGGATGACCTCGTAGAAATAAAATATAAATGGGATCAGTAAATATAAAGTAATGGAAACCCGAGGAATGGAATAATAAGTAATAAATAACTTGAAAGAACGAATCGAAATAATAACTTAAAATGGCTTAAAATTTTTGCCACAGTAAAATTAAGTTATGAAATAAATATGCACCATATTGAAATTGTTAAAAGTCAAAGAATAAGGTAAAATAAAAATAGTTTGATTTTATGCCATATAATGAAATGGTAAAATAACTAAGCGTTATAATGAAATAATTGAAAATTTGAAATAATAATAATAACGATTATCGACATTGTTACACTCTAAAAATAAAGTTGTGGTTAAAAATAGGAATGAGCAACTCAAATAATAAAATGGAACAGAATAAGTAATATTTTGACGTATTGTTGTCATAATAATCTCTCTCTATATAAAAATGAATGTTTGTCTGTTTTTTCTGAATTTCCACGGTAGTTTGAGTTATTAACGCGTTTCAGACTGGTTTATGACGGTTGCGCGCAAAAACAAAATGTTTGTCTGTCTGTCTCTCTGTTTGTCTGTGTACAATTTTGCACGCGCATCACTCGAGAACGGCTGAGTGGATCAACCTAAAATTTCGTTCAGATGTCCATCAGAGGCACGAAAGTAATCATTGATGTAACCTTTCTCCATACCTCTCATAAAAGAGGGCCTATCCCTTAAAATGCATGCTGAAATGGGCGTAGAAAGACGAGACAAAGCTAATTTTCAGCGTCTCAATGTGAGAAACAAAACTCGGGAGCCCTACGGGCCCCGAATACCACATTCTAAGGTCCTAAAACCAACAGGTTTTGAGTTATACCCAGAAAACTAATTTCATTTATTAAGCTATTGAAAGAATGCAAGCCGGTAACCATGGCAACACAATCTCTGAAGTCCATCTATGTCTGTAAGACGCAATGCCATTCCATTTATTACATTACTGTGAATGTTCGCAAACGGCTATAAGGTTATCACGGAACCAACTTAAGCTGTAAAATTCATCAATACGTATATAATGCGCTTAAGGGGGTCAATGGGTACTCTTAAATTTTTTCACGTGATTTACACGGGCGGGTGTGGTACTAAAGATCTATTATATCTCTATCCCTATATTATTAAATTATTATTATGATTGTTATTATATTATGACGTACAAGGACGAGACAAAACTCATTTTCAGCCCCTCGGTGGCTACTACGTTTTAAGACTCTAAAACCACGTTTCTGAGATATTCCCAGAAAACTAATTTCATTTAATTAACTAATAAATAGATGATGAGTACAGAAGAACACCAAATCAGGAGCTATATAGACATACTGAGAATATCACAGATGTGGCCAGGACGAGACGTCTGGCTTTCTACGGACATGTCTCATGGATGAACCCAACAAGACTAACCAACCGACTTCTCTACTACTGGGGGAATAGAAAGAGCTTGACACCGTCGCTAACATTAGTTAACAAGGATATCCAAGAACTGAAGGTTTTGAAAAGTGATATTAGAAGCCGATCACATCTCAGAAAGATACTTAAACAGAAGAGTTTTCAGGACAGACCACCCTGTAAGAAAACCGGCATCATCTGGGCAAAAGAGAGAAAAGAGAAACATAGCCAGAGAATGCGCGAATATTGGGCAAACATCAAGTCCCTCGCCAAGCTGAAAAGTTGAACGTCGTGGTCCTTAGCTGGCCCATCCGAAAGAAGAATAACAAGAAGAAACTAATGAAGTAATGCAAGCCGGTAACCATGACAACAGTATCACAAGAGGTGACATCCAACTTTCCATCTATTTCTGTAAGAAGCAATGCCACTCATTGTATTACTTTTCTGTGAAAGTTTGCAAATGGCTATAAGGTTATCGTGGAATCAAACTTAGACTGTAAAATTCAACAATGCGATTAAGGGGGTCAAGGGGTACCCTAGAATTTTTACACATGACTTACACTTGCGATATGTTGTACAAAAGGTCTATTATATCTCCAAACAGCAACATCATTTTCAAAAATTCCTGGATTGGAATAGTGTTTCTTGCAGCTTTTGGGAATTTGGACCATTGGAGGCAAAAAAATCCCGAATTTCCATGCACCACAAGCCTTTATAATTTATTAAGGGGGTCTTCCTGGGGATGGGGACTTTCCATAACGGTGAGGGTCAGTTTTAATTTGACATATATTGCGTTTCGTCTACGAGGCTTTCAATATTATTTTCTCGTCAGGAAGTACACGTTAGGTGAATTTAGTTTGAGAGCACATTTTAAGTTATCATATTTTTGTCGACAAACGGGTTCATCGTAAATATGATTTTGTTTGATACTGTGTGGTTGATATATATTTATGTTTATGTACGCCTATAATTCATGTTCGGGTGCTTGGAGCATCGTAAACTTAAGTATTGTAACCATGAGTCAACACACCAATCATTTAGACTACTCTTTAACGTACTTCTCATAGAAGGGTGGGTATAAGGAACAACTTTTCAAAATACATGCTAAAATAGGCGAAAAATAAAAAATATCCTAGAAGGACGACCAAAGCATATGTTGCGCTTCTCAATGTGTTACACAAAACTAGGGAGTCTATAAAAGGTCTCCGAATACCACATTTTTGTTTAATTGTTTGCTACTGTAATTGGGGCACTGCCCTGTTGTGGCAATAAATAAATAAATAAATAAATAATAAAAAAAAAAATGACAGTGTCTGGGATATACCCAGAAAACTAACTTCGTTCTGATAAACTTATGAAGGAATGACAAGCCCCTAACCATTGCAACAGTAGCTCAAATGATAACGTCTGGTTGTTAATACCGAGGACCGTTCGAAGAGCGGGTACTTCTGCTAGTCAATTTATAAATTTCTAAAGTAAAGGGTGGAAAGAAACACCTAAGAGTGAAAATGTTATATTGTAGGCTACCAGGCCAAAATTGTAAGAATAAAGTTATAGAGAGATCGAGGTCTCACCGCTATAAAATAATCGCGAATATCCAAGCAAAGTTGTGTTGCCGAAAAGGCCAAATAATGAAATAAGTTTAGCTTCAAGCTAATAAATATGCGTTAATCAGGATATATTTATTCGGGAGATGGAGAGTATCGTCGAAATATCGTGGATGAAGGTTTCCCATTAAAGTATTATTGTTATATGAAACGCCGTGTTGTATTGTGGAGGTGAAATTCCCACTATAGTATTGCCGTATTGAAGCGTCGTAAATGATAGTTACATGTGAGTCCCGCCGAATGGATAGTGTTCCTGGCCTGGCATTGTTATAATAAAATATTGTAGGCAAAAATCGTCGAAATGAAGCGTCGTATGTTTGATGGATAGAGATCCCCGACCAGGCGTTGTTAAAATAAAAGGTTGAAATAAGACGTCATACAAGTTATTATTAATGATGATGATAATTGTTGTTTTAAGGGGCCTAACATCGAGGTTATCGGCCCCTAAGTTATTATTAAGGTTGTTGCAATCAACAATTATACATCATCTCCGAAATAAGTAACCAATATCCTGAAAACACTAAATATTAATGATAATAATAATGTAATAAGGAAGCAGGTATTTGCATAAGAATTGAAGCTTGGATGATCATACATTTGAAAGAAAATAACCATAGGTTTAAAAGCAGGACGATCCACGAGACGTCATAAATCAAGTAAAGTGTCGAGGGGAAGGAGGCAGCCAGCCAGTACTGACTTACCCTAGTGAATGAATGAAAGAGACCATTTAACGAGTTCCGCGGTCAAGTAGGGTCTAACAAAGACTAATAATAAAGAAGCCATTGTATGAAAGTTTTTATTAAAAGGTGCAAGCTCAAAATAACCCATAAAATCATAATGCTGAGATTGAGGCAATTCTCCAGAGTATAAGTTCGAAGTGTTTATATAGAATTCGACGGATTTTGTCAAATATTTTCATTGTTGATAAAAAGGATTCTTTCCTCAAAAAGAATGAAACAACGGGTTATGAAACAATCTAGTTAAATATGAATAAAGATCCCACTCTGATAGATAATACAGTGCATGGTACAATGCTGAAGCAAATCACCTGATGCATGGAAGAATAACTGGTGGAATAAGGGTTCGACCACGATATAAAGGGCATGTTTGTAAGATATTGTATTGTATTTTAAATTCCTAAGGCTTTGTGAAGTGTTGTTGTAAAAGTCAAGGAACTTAATAACTTATAAATGAATAAAGATATGAACAAATGTAGAATAAAGAGAGCCTTGAAAGGCATATATAAGTAATCTGAACATGCAAAGCCTTAGATGAATTATGTGACTAAAGTGATAGGTGCGCTCGACGCCTAAGTGAAACAAACATAAAACTAAAAAATAATTGATAAAAGTGATTAGGTTAAGCAAGACAAAAGGACTCAATGATTTCACAGAATAATGTAATGACATTGTAATAAATTCTAGTGAGTCTAAACAGTGAATCTTTCTCACTTGAAAGGAAAATACCGAGTGAAGGTTGATTTTGAATAATGATTATTTTTGAAATGATATTTTTCGTTAGTAAATAAATAGTTTGCATTGTAATGTTGAGTTTTTTATCTATCCTTGTGAACCTTAAGTATTCCATATCTGAATGTGCAGTCATATTGTGGGGGAACGTAACGCGCCTCGATGCCGGAGCAGCTAAGCCGAGTTATGACTAATCATTCTCGGTATAAACGGGCACAATATTCACCACATCGAAAAACCCTCAGACACGTGTCTTCTTATTTTTAATGATGAGAATATATGCCCAGTACCACATCCCTCAATATGACCAATCGGGAGATATTGCTATTCAATGAATTCCATGTCTACCCCCTTAACACCCCTTTAGAACCTGAATATCCAAAAATCCTTCCTTAATGGGCGTTTGCGGCCCTTGAGAAGCTGCATACCAAATTGCATTCCATTTGGGCTGGGCGATGATGAGTGAGTGAGTGAGTCCGGACATTTTCTTTCAATTTTCTTTTTTCAGAATTTCACCACTTTCCATGAACCCCTTAAATTTGATATATGAAAAAAACTGTCAAACAGCTATTTACTTATGTTTATGCAGTTTTCCCTCCTGAGTTTGATGAGTGAGTTAGTCAGCCTATCAGTTAGGACACTTTCTTTCCTGTTTTTTTCCTCCAAAATTTCACCCCTTCCCATGGGCCCCTTAAATTGGATTTATGAAAAAACCGTCAAACACCTATTTACTTATTTTTATGCTGATTTTTTTTCGCTGAGTTTCAAACTCCTCGCCTATGTCGTTTAAGAGATACACACTCCGTCAGAAATCCTTCAACCCCCACTTTTCACCCCTTTCACCTCATAATATACACCACATCGAAAATCCCTGTGGTGTATTTTTGGAAATACACGGGAAGGCAGAGTTTACTTTGGCTGCTCTTCATTATTTCACATTATTTCATTCATTTGAATTTCCTTCCCGCAAACACCAACATCGAACTTTTTTATGCTGTTTGCCCCGTATATTTGTTCATTTGCGGTGTAAGTTTGTTCTAGAAACGCATATTCTTCGGAACCAGCTTGGCAGCGTCTTTCAGCTGCCCTCTAAACATCAATCGCCTCAAGTCATGAAGACTTCGTCATCAATCCGCCAGGCGTCGTGTTCTTCTCCAACCAACAACTATGCGAAGACACCGCTCCAAGAAGAATTTTGTTTTTGTAATGTTTTCTATGCTTGTGTAAACTCCGCTGTTTCCTCCCCTTAGCCGCTCGCTTCCCCCTCTCCTCGCCCACCTACCTCTGACGTGTGCGTTGTCGCTCGACTCCATCGGCGCGTCACTCCGCTCGTTCACTCGACTTCTGGTTGCCATGCCGTGAACAACTGCTCTCATTCCTATAGACCACTCGTTATATTTCTGATTTTTTTTTGAAAAATTTGGTTTTTTAAAGTAGGCGATAGTTTGAAAACCAAACATGATAGAATGTTGTGCCATAGTTCAAACCAATGGTCTCTATGACCTTTATTTTTATAATAAAACTTTTTTATATTTTGAGATTTTTTGAAAACCCTTAAATTTTGAATTGTTATTATTTTGGAAACTAACACGTTGACAAAAAATTTTGTTTGACATAAATGAAAGATCCCTATCCCCTCTACCATGAAAATAAATGTCAAGTCTCTAGAACAAAAAACTATGCATTTTTTTAAAATAAAAGCGTGTTTGTAGACAGAGAGCCGGTAGCGCTTGACGTATGTTACAACGAGGCTATGACTGCGCATGGTGAATACTGGAAATGGCTATTTCGACGGGCGCGATGTATGGCAAAACGAGTGGTTGCTTTTCGATATTTTTCCTATGACGAATGAATGAAGGCGAATATTTTGAAATGTGACAAGATTTTACCCCTGAAGGGGATCATTAACGTTTTAGTTAACGGTGATGAGCGAGATCGCTCTCTGACACAACAGACGGTTGTGGGATATGACCAAGTGATTCTTAGACGTTGGCGATGTCGGTGACCGTGCCCGGAAGAAATGAATAGCTATTTTGGTGGGATGGCGGGGGCAGCTTATGACGGTTGGTTTTGTGATATTTCCTATGACGGATAGAGGTGAATATTTGAAATGTGTTAAGTGTGCTAGGAATTTTTTACCCCTGAAGGGGATCTTTAACATGCTAGTAAACGGTAATAAGCGAGACAGATGTCTGGCACAGTAAATGATTTTAGAATATGGAAACCTATAACATTTGCTCGACCAAGTCATGTGCATGTATGCCAAGAGCCAAAACGGTAAGGTCATTGGCCTGAAATGTTATAAACTAAATATTGAACTGGTTAAAGTCATGTGTTTTAGTATGAAAGTATGTGGTTAACATGATCATGTACTGTGGATGGCCGCTCGCTAGTAATTATTATTACAGTAAAATGTTTAATAATACTAATAATAATAATACAAATAATAATAATAAGACACACACACATGTTTTGAATGCTAACACGCACACAGTCCAGCTCACTGGTGACTGAATATTGTACCTAGCCAGAGGACTCGTGAGAGCTGTTGCTGGTGCTGACGAGGCAGGAATGTCTACGTCAGCAGGAAGTGTGATATCAGCTTACTTGCCTCGTGGTGGCTAGCAGGTGTGCTGTTTAAGCAGAGACCGCCAGTTTGGTTCTGAGACAGTAGGACTACCGATGTATAAGAGGTAGACATTTTGGTTCCTTATTAAAAACATGAAACTAGTATAAGGTACACGAATCTTATTCAGATTGAGGAATGTGAAGAGGCGTGGGAACACGTGCGAGAGATAGACAGAGAACCATTCAAGGTCAAAACGCTGAGAAAATACAATTTTTCTGTTGCTAGGCTAACTGATAACGATTGCGTTAGTCATGCACTTGCCATTTTAGCACACGGACGTATACAGTAGAGCTGTGGAAGAAAAATCCTTTTATTTTTTGGTAAGTACCTATGAATGATTATTTTAATAATGTCATGCTAATGAACCTTAAATTTTTAGTTATTGATTAGGTTATTATTGATTTTTTAATTTATTTGTTTGCAGGTTACCGGTATACCTTACATGTCTGAGATACAGGAAACCAGTTTACTTTTGAGCCCACTAGAAGGAAATAGCAACAAGCCACTGCAAGTGAAGGTGGGATTATTTTTTTAAACTAACTTGTTTAATTTTTTTGTTTCATATTTTATTTTATGAAATGCATGTACTAACCTGAATTTAGGTATTTATAACGGTTTATTTTATTTATTTTTAGAAACTTGGAAAGAAAAACCTTACCGCCGTAGCAGTCGCTGAAAACCCGAGACGCAGTAAAGTGCAACCATTGTTTCCAGGCAGTGAACTATTTAAAACTCAGGTAAGCCTAACATAAAATGCTAATCCATTTTACCACTACTGAAAACTCGTAGACAAAAAATTCATTACCTGTACATGACTAGGACGATGATTGCTTTCTTGATTAATGACTATGTATTGGCAACCGGTACAAGACCATATTGGTTGTTTACCGGGAAAGTACAAGGCCATATTGGATTTTGTAAAAAACTAAAATTTTAATTTAACTGACATGTCGTTCCCTATAATAATAATAATAATAATATATTAATAATAATATTAATATCGTTAGGCCTCGGGTGCCGGGTGCAAGCTTTGTTATTTGACACACAGAGGGTAGCTTGCATGTCGAATTTAGTTGTTCCTTGACTATGAAAGTCAAGGAGGTTAGTTGTTAGATATCTAATCTCCTTAAACTCTATAGCGCTTTCTATTAGAAAAATGAGGAACTTTGTACCCTATGAACTCAACGAATATTCACAGGTTTGAACATCATAATCTGAATAAATTGACATGACATTATTATTTTTTGTTTAGGTATTGGTTAAAGGGGAATGTAAATGACTGCAGCTTTATAAAAAGAAAATAAGTACATGGGTTACTGTTAGTGCCGACATACAGTTTATTATAATTTTATGGTGTTTTGATATATTAATGCCAATTAACGTTAAAGTTTTATTTACAAGTATTGATTGATTGATTGAGTGATTGGTTATTTTGTTTGCTTTTAGGTGTCGTCATGCGCCATTAACGTAATGAACAGACAGTGAACAAGCATACATTGTGCTTTAAATTACTCTGTGCAACGTTAATACCTTACAATAAGAAAAAGTTTTATTATAACACATGGCGTTAGTACCAAATACAACAAGTGAGCAAGTTGGTTTACCACGTGGGTTAAATTTAAAATCAGAACATGATCGTTGGTTAACATTTGAATCCTGGCCTGTAGGCTTTTTGTCGACACATGAACTTGCAAAAACCGTTTTTTTTACTTGAACCGAGAAGATGTGGTGCGCTGTGTGTTTTGTCGTATTGAACTTTCACACTGGGAAGAAGGTGTCGTCCCTTTAGAGACCATTTGCGATGGTCTCCTTGTTGTCCTTACATGCTTGTAAAACAAGTGGGTAACATACCCGTGTATCCATTTTACCGAACCACTAGACCATTGGCCGCTACTTACGTTGCTGAATCACAATAAATAATAATAATAATGTATTACCAGCCAACAACGGTAGTGTCGATATATGTGGTCCATATGCCATAGTCACTGTTGAATTGGCATGTGCTTTTGAAAAATTGGGAGATTGCAAGACTAAAGCACTAGCACACCCAGAGTACAGCTCTGTTGAAAAACGTTTAGAATCTTATAAAAATGTTTGGCCATTAATATTAAAACACCTTACCAAACAGCTAATTGAAGCTGGATTTTTTTTATACTGGTGAAGAGGATAAAACAATATGTTTTTATTGTGGATTTGCTTTAAAGGATTGGCAAATGACTGATGACCCTTTTGTGCAACACGCTCGTTGGTTACCTAACTGTAAATACATGGTGTTGCTTAAAGGCCAGGAATTTGTGAACACTATTCGTAAAGAAAACGTGATTGCAGAACAAGACATAAAAGTGCCTTTAGAGTTAGAACACGCGGATCAAATACATGAGGCTGAAAAAAAAGACTTGTCTCACGAACAGATACAAAAGTGTGACCAACAATTATGTAAAATTTGTTATCAAGATGAACTAGGTGTTGTATTTTTGCCTTGTGGACTCATGATAGCCTTTGTCAAGTGTGCATTGGAACTCAACACTTGTGCTATATGCAGAAAAGCAGTATCTGCTAGAGTTAGGGCATTTCTTGCATAAATAGTATAATTTATTAGCCATGCATAGTGCAAAATCCCTTATGGCACAATATTATTAAAGCTGTTTTAGAGTGTAATCGATATGCTTTTCTTTTGTTTATAGACTACTACAACGAATATTTTGAATGCTGTGGGTCAAGCTTGTGACTTAGAGACAAAGAAGCTCAGCGAATTGCCAACGCATATTCCATTCCGCATTATCAAGATTCGGAAATTGAAAACAGCATATGGTGATCGTGTACTTTGTGTATGTGAAAACGTTGAGACATTTCTGCCTACACGGTTTAATGATATGTTGGAGAGTGTTTTTGATGAAGTCAATAATGCTGTGCAACCTGTACACTTAATTTATGAAGGTTTTAAAAACAATAGGTGCATGGTTCGTTTTAATTAAATAAAAAACAAATGTCAAATAACAATAATGGAAGATATAAGTGATGACAATGGACTGAAAGAAAAATATGTGTATAGAATAATAATGTTTTAGTTTTTAGTGTTGTCTTAAAAAATATTATCATGAAACCAAAAAAAATGTATATAAAGTTTGTAAATAATTGCAAAATGATGTTACAATGTTGTTTTATTTTATACAAAGTTAGAATATTTAACATTGCAGAGTATACATGATTATGACAATAGATGCACACTTAATACAACTCTTTCTCTCTTTACAATAGTCTGTTATAGTTTTTAAACACAAGGCTTGTTGTAGATCTTTTTATAGCAATGTCCATTCACTGTTGTTTTCAAAAACTGGGGAAGCCGCAATGGTTTTATAGGCATAAAAACCTTATTGTTATTACTATTTAGTCATTTTGATCCTCTTGCAATACTACGGTACCTTTTTGCATATCAAGGGCAGATGACCAAGTTGTTCCACTCCTTTAAACGACAACAAGAACACTACCTCTTGCATAGTTTGTGATGTTGATGGCTCTTGCGGTGTGGAAGACGGATTAAACATAACTTTTAGAACAGGGGTTAAACGTTGCTCATTAAACAATCCACTATTTTGAGTAGCAATATGGTTTTCTTGATTTTTGTCGACGGCAACTGTGTTTCATGCAGTACACTACATTGATGATCACTGACACTTAAAACCTCACTATTTTTACTTTTTAGGTCACCACGACAATGCTTGGAACGTTGTTTTGAACAGCGCCAAATAACAGTTCCGTTTCTATTGGTTCGTTTCACAATATATGAATATCCTTTATAGTATGCATAAGGCTTACCATACCTAGTCACTGATATTTCCATGTCAACTGTCAAGCATAGACTAAGCTCTAGTCAAGTCAACTTGGTAATAAAAATAATAGTTTAATGTGAGAGCAAATATGGATCCAAAGAGCTCAGGTAAAAGTGGAAGCAAATAAGCAAATATAAGAACCAAGAGTGGGGGTAAAAGTGGTCGCAAAGTGGTAGAGCCATTACACAATAATTTTAACACGACGTAGCTCTTGTTCAATTTCTTTGATTTCCCAATCGTGACCGGTATGCCCAGTTTGTTGTATAGCGTGCAAGTGTCGAAGCCGTTGAATTAGCTTACTGGGTTTGTTCCAGTATACAAATTTAACAAATGAATTTGTAGGTGTAAACAAAGCATTACCATTATCATTATCATCATCATCATCATCATCACCATCATGATCATCATCATGATCTTCATTATCATCATGTCCATTATCACTTTTACTATATAGTCCTTTTTGATCCTCTTGCAATACCACTTCATTTATAGTCTGCGTTGATTTTGATAGTGTTAAAGGTTCCTTGGACGTTGACAACTGTATAACATGACTTTTTGAGGACATGATAAGTCCTTTTGAACAAACACTGCACTATTTTTAGCCGCAATATCGTTTTCTTGAACTTGCTTTTTAGCATTTTGATAATTGTTTGTAAACAGCAACCGTGTTTCGCTTGGAGCACTACATTGATGAACACTCACACTTAAAACTTTTCCATTTTTACTTTTCAGATTGCCTCGACATTTTGTTGACCTCTTTTTTGAGCATCGCCAGAATATTATTCCTTTCGCATTCTGACGATTATAGTTATAAGAGTAGCCTTGATACAGTGCACGTTGCCTACCTTTGTTGGTTGTAGTAAGTTCCATAGTAGTTACTGACCTGTCAGTACGATGTTCACAATACAAAGGTTACAACTGTTTTGCTGATGGAGTGTCCTACCATAAGCTTATATATTGGCTTATGTGTTGGCTTTTTGTGTTGGCTTTTTGTGTTGGCTTTTGTGTTGGCTTTTTGTGTTGGCTTTTTTGTTGGCTTTTGTATTGGCTTTTGTATTGGCTTATTTGACAAGTTATTTTTGTCAATGTATTTAGTGGATTTTTTTTCTTGGTGTTGGAAAGTATTTGAAAGAGAGGGAATATTTAAAGACTTAACCTCAGTTCGCTAACCTAACCTAACCTAACGTAACCTACTGTAACCTAACCTAACCCAACTTCACCTTACCTATCTTCACCTTACCTAACCTTACTTCACCTAACCTAACCTTTCAACTCTCAGATGATAATTAAATTCTTTGCATAGTCGAGTTGGAACCCAAGACCTCAAGGGTAAAAACCAATTATTTTTTGGTAGCTTATTTTCATGGCTAACCTAAATTTACCTAACCTAACCTCTGCTCACTTTGGATATCACTAGTAAGTGTTCATATCCTCCGCTAGGTGGCATGCTCGTTGTTCAGATAGTGCTCATATTTACCGCTGGGTAGCGGAAACATACTTTGTGTGTTGCATGTGACTCTTGTGAAGTTTGACCGCGTGCATGACGTGCTTGTATAAGTTCTATATATAAACTCAATATAAAATAAACCAACAAATGTTCAGAACTAACATGTATAGCCAGGTTTAGGGTATACAGGAGACCCTTAGCAAGAAAGGCTGTCTAACCCACTAGTCTACAGCCAGCTTCGTCATACACAGTAAGCACCTGTTGACAGTAAATCCTATACCACGTTGTTCATATCATGGCACTTAAACAGACTCTAGATCATGGAATAAAATTGGTAAAAAATCAACGTATGCCTTTAGCCAAGGTCTTTGTTTAAACTTTAACACAAAAGCCAACACATGAAATCATCGTGTGTTAAAGTTTAAACAAAGACCTTGGCTAAAGTCATACGTTGATTTTTATACCAATTTTATTCCATGATCTAGAGCCTGTTTAAGTGCCATGATATGAACAACGTGGTATAGGATTTACTGCCAACAGGTGCTTACTGTGTAGTATGTTAAAGATCCCCTTCAGCGGTAAAAAAAATTCCCAGCACACTTAACTCATTTCAAATATTCACCTCTATCCGTCATAGGAAATATCACAAAACCAACCGTCATAAGCTGCCCCCGCCATCCCACCAAAATAGCTATTCATTTCTTCCGGGCACGGTCACCGAGATCGCCAACGTCTAAGAATCACTTGGTCATATCCTACAACCGTCTGTTGTGTCAGAGAGCGATCTCGCTCATCACCGTTAACTAAAACGTTAAAGATCCCCTTCAGGGGTAAAAAATCTTAGCATGCTTGTCACATTTCAAAGTATTCGCCTTCATTCATTCGTCATAGGAAAAAATATCGATAAGCAATCCCTCGTTTTGCCATACATCGCCCCCGTCGAAATAGCCATTTCCAGTATTCACCATGCTCAGTCATAGCCTCGTTGTAACATACGTCAAGCGCTACCGGCTCTCTGTGTACAAACACGCTTTTATCTTCAAAAAATAAAATTAAATAAATATTTTAAATGCCTATTTTTTTGTCCTATTGACTCGACATTTATTTTCCTGGTAGAGGGGGTAGGGACCTTTCATTTACGTCAAACAAACTTATTTGTCAACGTGTTAGTTTCCAAAATAGTAAAAATTCAAAATTTAAGGGCTTTCAAAAATCTCAGTATATAAAAAAGTATTATTATAAAAGATAAAGTTCATAGAGACCATTCGTTTGAACTATGGCATAACATTCTATCATGTTTGGTTTTCAAACTATCGCCTACTTTCGAAAACAAAAATTTTCAAAAAACTTTCAAAAATATAAAGAGTGGTCTATAGGAAAGAGGACGTCAGCTTGAGGCCAATGACATCTCATTTTTTAAAATCCAACCATCCGTTCGCCATTGATCACCAATTTTCGCGAGAAAGTAGGCTATCATTTTGTTTTTCCTCCCTCACCCTTGAATCTTGCTGTCCATCTAGAGGGCATACCCACCTTTCATTAACGTCAAACAAACTTTTTCCCAAAATTCACCGTTTCCAAAATAGCACCAATCCAAAAAACAACAATTTTCAATTTTTTTATATATACCAGCACACATGCTTAGCCAAGAGAACGTCATCCCAACGCTAACAATACCTCGTTTGTTAAAATCCGACCACGCGTTCGGGAGATATCGCCCAAAGTTTATATGAAAGTAGGGGGGGTGGGAGTAGAACTCTCCAATTCACACTACTGCACAGTTTTAGTCCTAGAGACTTGAAATTTAATTTGGGGGTAAAGGGGGTCAGGGCCATTCATTTATGTCAAACAAATTTTTTGTTAACTCTTTAGTTTCCAAAATATACAAATTTCTAAATTGAACTTTTTCAAAAAAAAACGTTAAAAATAAAAACGTTTTATTATAAAAAATAAAGGACATAGAGACCGTTCGTTTAAGCTATGGCACTACATTCCATCATGTTTGGTTTTCAAACTATCACCTACTTTCGAAAACAAAAATTTTCAAAAAAAATTCAAAAATATAACAAGTGGTTCATAGCAAAGACCCCGGCAGTTCGAGTCCAACGACACCTCATTCGTGAATCTCCGACCACGGGCTGGGGAGTTATCGGCTCGCATTGGGAGTAGTGGTGGCGGGGGGTGGGGGGGGCAAGTCCCCTCCCTCTCCCCTACTCAAATGTATTCTGAAGGTACGATATCCTTCACTAGATGACATAGGAGTAGCGGTTCTTGATGGCGACGTTTTCGCTCAGTTGTTCTTTGAAGTGCTATGGGCGCAGTCGAGCGGTAGACTACCTTCGTGCGCGAACGGAAGTGCATTTTTTTTGCCGACCGCCAAAAACAAAATATGAGTATTTATCATAGTATTTCCTCATTTCTGGGACATTTCATTCACTATTGATAGCCCAGTTGCTCATTCTCCCCCCAACATTCTCACACAACACTATCTTTAAAGCTGTCTTCATTTTTGCCACCACCGGATTTTTGTTGAATAAATGTTTCTATATATTTACACCTCTGTCTGTCAATTAAATGTTCGATCAACCTCAAAGCCAGTCATATTGCCATTGAAAGTGAAAATGAAACTCACAATTGAAAACAAGTAGATCTCCATCTACAACAAGTAGTTCCGTGAAGAAGTAATTAGCCTATTTTCATACATCCTTCTAATATCGATTGCCTCTATCAAAATACAAATTGTCAGTTTGATTGCTCTAATAGATATTGAGAAGCGTTTAAATATTTTGGATGGTCACCATGTTGGATTTTTATATTATAGGCCTTACATTTATATACTATTACATGACGATTATTGTGCAGGTGTTTTATTCAAACTTCAATCGCATGATTAGGACACAAGAAATAAAAGCGGGATAAAATTTCTCTCAACCGTCATCTTGTGGTTATGAAAATAATTTAAATTAATTAGATGCCAGTCGATTAAAATTTGTATAAGCATATACCGTATCAAGTTTCACTGCGCTCGGATGGTTAAAACGCAAGAAACGTCCATTTAAATATTTAAATTTCGCGTCGCCGCCATGTTGGATTTGTGTTCACCAGTTTATTGAATGTCCCATAGGTGAACTTATTCTTATAGCCTCTATACACTTACCAAATTTCAGTTGGATTGCTGTAGTTGATAAATAGATATTGAGAACCGTCTAAATATTTCGGTTGGTTGCCATGTTGGATTTAAATATATGTAGGCCATAGAGTTATGTACTATTAGATGATGATTATTGTGTAAGTTCATTATGCAAATGTTGATTACGATCGCATGATTAGAACACAAGAAATAAAAACTTAATTTTCGAAATTCGCACAGCCGCTATGTAGAGGTTATGTAAACAATTGAACGAAGTTAGATGTTGGTAGTAGGGGGGAGTGACGGGTTTTAAACACACAGCCTACTTTCCTGCGAACATTGCCGATATCTCTCGAACGCCTGGTGGTATTTTTACAAATGAGGTGTCGTTGGACTCGAGCTGACGTCCTCTTTCCTATGGACCCAGCATTATATATTTTTTTAAATGTTTGAACATATTTGTTTTTGAAAGTAGGCGATTTTTTAAAAACCAAACATTCTAAAAACTGTTCTATGGGCTTAAAAGAATGTTCTCTATGTCCTTTATTTTTTATAATAAAACTTTTTTATTTTTTTACATTTCTTGATAAAAGTTGAAATTTGAAATTTTTATATTTTGGAAATTAGGAATTTTACAAAAAAGTTTGTTTGATGTAAATGAATGGTCCCTACCCCCTCTACTCCCAAATTAATTTCAAGTCTCTAGGATAAAAACTTGACAGTAGTGGGATGGGGAGAGTTCTACCTATAATCGCGTGTGTGCTTGAATTCGTATGGCTATATTGGAAAAAGGTTAGGTGGTTGGGGAGGACTAGGGTCGATTGAGGTGTCGTTTAGATGTTTTTTTCCGCTCTATTTGATGGTGAGTTTATTTTTTTTAAATGGGTGGAATTTGGAAACGCAATTTGAGGTAAACGTGCGTTTTTTTACATTTTGGTGATATTTACTGAGCTTGTAAGGCTAGAACGATGTGTTGTTTATGAACGGGGTGACATTCTCTTTGCTAAGAATGTGTGTAGGTGTTTTTAAAAAATATTTTTGAAAATGTTTGTTTTTTGGATTGGCACTATTTTGGAAACGGTGAATTTTGGAAAAAACTTTGTTTGAAGTTAATGAAAGGTGGCTATGCCCTCTAGGCGGACAGCAAGTTTCAAGGGTGTAGGAGGGAAAAATGATAGCCTACTTTCTCGCGAACATTGGCGATAATTGGCGAACGGATGGTCGGATTTTAACAAATGAGATGTCGTTGGACTCGAGCTGACGGGGGATTTGCTCTGGACCACGTATTATATTTTTATTTTTTTGGATTTTGTTTTCGATTTTGAAAATAGGTGATAGTTTGAAAACCAAACATGATAGAACGTTGTGCTATAGTTGAAACGAATGGCCTCTATGACCTTTATTTATTTTATTAAAAAACTTTTTATTTTTGAGATTTTTTGAAATTACTTAAATTTTGAATTTTTACTATTTTGGAAACTAACACGTTGACAAATACGTTTGTTAGACATAAATGAAAGGCCTCTACCATGAAAATAAATGACAAGTCTCTAGGACAAGAACTATGCATTTTAATTTTTAATTTTATTTTTTAAAATAAAAGAGTGTTTGTAGACAGAGAGTCTGTAGCGCTGGGCGTGTGTTACAACGAGGCAATGACTGGCCATGGTGAATACAGGAAATGGCTATTTCGACGGGGCGATGTATGGCAAAACGAGAGGTCGCTTTTCGATATTTTCCTATGACAGATGAATGAAGGCGAATATTTCAAAAATCCCTCATGGTGATCTTTAAGCATGTTGGTAAACACTGACCAGTAACCTGACAAATGCATAATGCTATGAGACGAATAAAAAAGCAAGACTTTTTATAGTCGACAACAACAGAACTTGTTTTTCTGTGTCTGACTGGCAGCCAAGAAAGAAAAACAGAATATCAGCTCGAGAAGTCTGCTTGGAGCCTGGCTGGCTGGGTGACAGGATGTAACATGTTATCGCGAGTCAGGAATGTAAGCGGCCGGGACAACAGGCCAATGGAAAATTACAGTGATGAAGAGGTGAGTTGAAGGTCGAACAATATCGCAACGACGTCAGAGAATTAATGCAGTAAGCGAGTATAACTCCTCCCCCTGCCATTGCCATTGCCAATTGCAGGGCAATAGCGATGTTAACAGCTGTGGCAAGAGGGACACAGGGCGAGGGGCTGGGCGAGGAGAGGAGGGCAGGGGGTATTAGAGTGTTGATCATGTTATGACACACAGTCAGTCATTAATGTTTTAAACGTTCCTGTGTTTACATAGGCTGTGTCTTATGTGTATAAAACTAATTGCATTCGTGGGCTCAACCCCAGTTGGTTACTATATCGGATACATTATATATTTGACGTGAGTGTGAGATTAACACTGTTTAGTTTATTTTTATGCAATGAATTATTAAATTAATATAGGTTTACCATTTGATTGATGAATTGTTTTTATTTTGTTTGTTTTAGATAATCTGCATACCTGTTGTGGGAGTCAGAAACCTCATTCCACTCGAACCTAGGAGAAGGCAAACGCAGGGCTTTTTACAAAGCAAGGTAAGATTTTTTAAAATGATAAATATAAAACCTGTTTTTTATTATTTTATTTTATTTTATTTATTTTTGTTTATGAAAGGTGCTATTTGGAATGGATATGCTCAAGTGTCAGAGATATAAAGGTAATACCATCAGAGGCCTTAGTGTCTCCCACAAGTCCAACCCCTCGTCCACGTGGTGGGAGACGGGCAACGGCATGAAGTAGGGGATTGCCTGTAGGGGTGAAGTACAGTGGGGACTTTGTGTTTCCCGGGACCGCTACGGTAGCTGTGAAGGCTCTATGGGAACCCTGAAAAGTGACGGCTGACGGGGCTCTGGTGAATCTACGATAGGCCTAGCAAGCCAGTAGTGGATATCATATTTGCTTTCAAACCAGGAACTGGCCTCGGAAAGGATGGATGCAAACGACGACGAACCGGATATGCTAATGGACTACGAGTTGGGACATTAAACATACAGACACTGACAGGAAAAGTGGAGGTGATTGTAGATGTGATGGAGAGAAGAAAACCGGATGTACTGGGCTTGGCAGAAACAAGATGGAAAGGAGAAGGTCGCAGAGAACTGAGGAAAGGGTACTGGTTGTACTGGAGTGGGAACAGTGAAGGAAGGAGCAGCGGAGTAGGAGTAGTTGTGAGAGATGGAATGAAGGAAGAGGTAAAGGGAATAAGTGACAGGACCATGAAGATCAGAGTAACTGTAAAGGGAAGAAGCCTGGAGATAGCCCAGGTATATGCCCCTCAAGTTGGATTTACAGCTCAAGAGAAGGAAGACTTTGAGGAGGAGCTACAACAGCAGTTGAATGGGCAGAGCATCATTGTCATGGGAGATGTAGGAATTGAAAGGCAAGGATATGAAAATGTATTGGGAGCAGAAGGATGGGGTAGCAGGAATGAAGAAGGGAGAAAGTTGCTGGATTTTTGCAAGAGAAACGGTTTAGTGGTAGGCAACTCCTGGTTCCGGAAGAAAGAAACCCACAAGGTAACGTGGTACAGCAGTGATTTAACAAAGAAATCTTTGGTAGATTACATGCTGTACGACTGGGAAATGAAGAGAAGTGTCAGAGATATAAAGGTAATACCATCAGAGGCCTTAGATAGCGACCACAGAATACTTGTAATGAACCTGGGAGTTGTTAAGGATAGCAAGAGGACAGAGTACCAGGAAAGGAGAATCAAAGTATGGAAACTCAAGGAAAAGGAAGTCAATGAAGAATTCCAGAAGATAAAAAGGGAAAGGATGCCAACAGACAATCCTAAAACAGGGGAAGAGGAATGGAAGCAATTCAAAAACACAATGGTGGAAGCTGCAGTGGCAGTATGTGGAAGAACAAGCAACAGAAAGCGATGCAAAGAGACACCATGGTGGAATGAGAGAGTAAAAGAAGCTGTGGGAAGGAAGTACAAGTCTTTCAGAGTGTGGTTCCAGGAAAGAACTGATCTGACATGGGAAGATTATAAGATAAAGAAGAAAGAAGCAAACAAGATTGTTGCAGAGGAGAGGAAGAAGTGGATGGTAAAGTGGACAGAGATGATGGGGGAAGACAGCAGAGGAAATAAGAAAGTACTTTATGGGATGGTCAAAAGTAAGAGAAGAGGTCTGCGAGAGGATGTGGTAATGATGGACAAAAACGGAAATGAGGTACACAACAAAGAGACAATCAAGACAGTGTGGAAAGAGTACTTTGAGGATTTGCTGAATCCAAATGGTCATAGGGAGGAAGACAATGTATTGGAAGATGGAGAAGACAACACAAGAATGGAAAATGACCTGACTTGGAGAGAACTGGAAATGGCTATAGACAAGATGAAAGGAGGAAGGGCACCAGGTGTGGATGAAGTGAGTGTTGAAATGGAGAAGGCAGCAGGGGAGGTTTGGAAACAGTGGCTGTACCGTGTGATGAGGGTGATATGGAAGGAGAAAAAGACCCCAGAAGATTGGAAGAAAGGATTAATTGTCCCAATATTTAAGAAGGGAAGCAGAAAGGAGTGCAGAAATTACAGGGGAGTCACACTCATACCACACTGTGCCAAGATATATGAAAAGATATTAGAAAGTAGAATACGAGCCAAAGTGGAGAGAAAATTGAGAGAGGAGCAGTATGGATTCAGACCTGGGAGATCAAAAGTGGATCTCATATTTTCAGTGAGACAGCTCCAGGAACACCACTACGAATTTGGAGATCTGCTGATGGCCTTCCTGGACATCGAAAAGGTCTATGATAGTGTGTGTAGAGAGAAGGTTTGGAAAGCAATGGAAAACATGGGAGTGGAAAAAGAGACTGTAGGCAGAGTGAAGGAGATGTATTGTGGAAGTGTGAGTTGTGTGAAAGTTGGAGGGGAAAGAACAGACTGGTTCAGACAAATGAGTGGCCTGAAACAGGGTAGTGCGCTGTCACCCCTTCTCTTTATTGTGGTTATGGACGAGGTAATGACACGGATAGCAGGAAAGATAGGAGAAGATAAGATGAAAGCAATGGTGTTTGCAGATGATCTCATGGTCTGGGGAAACAAGGAGGAGGAAATTCAGGAGCAACTGAAGGCTAGGGAAGAAACAGTGGGAGAGTACGGATGGAAATTCAACATCAGTAAATGTGAGATCCTGTTAACGACCAGGAAAAAGGACAGACCAATGAGTGTGGTAACACTTGGAGGTGGGCAGCTGAAGAAGGTGTAAAGACTTAAGTACTAGGGAAGTATAGTGGAGGAAATTGGGAGAAATGACAAAGAGATTACGGAACGTGGCAGACAAGCAGAAGCCTTTCTGAGAAGCATTAGGAGCTTAGTGTGGAATAAAGATGTCCCACAAAAAAGCAAGGAAGTGTTATACAGAAGCTACTATATCCCGATACTGACCTATGCTTCAGAAACGTGGACAATGAAGAAAAGAGACATAAGCAGAATACAGGCAGGTGAAATAAAGTTCCTGCGAAGTAGGATCGGAGTAACAAGAAGAGACAGGGTGAGGAATGAGAAGGTCAGGGAAATGGTGAAAGAGGAGCCCCTGCAAGGTAGGATTGAGACATCAAGACTGAGGTGGTATGGACACTTAAAGAGAATGGATGAGAAGAAGATTCCCAAGAGGATACATGAGATGCAGATGCAGAAGGAACGACCAAGGGGAAGACCAAGAGATAGATGGCTGAAAGGTGTGGAGGAATGTGTCAAGAAGAGAGGCGAGGACTGGACCAGAGTGACAGCGGAGAGGTGGTGGGAAGAAAGAATTAAGTGGCGAGGCTTATGTTCCAAACAGACCCAGCCTGGGGCTGGAAACTGTACAAGATGATGATGATGATGATGATGCTCATAGTGGTTTATTTTATTTCTTTTTAGTGTGTCTTGGTAAACGCTTGACCACTGCTGAAAACCAGGAACGTGTGTGTTTGAGACCATTGTTTACCGAGCAGTCTACGGCTGAAAACTTTGGTGAGATTGTTTTTTTATATTAATAATGTCTTTTGCCACTGCAGATAGCTTAACTTGGGAGCCTCTCGAGTCCTGTTTTAAGTCATGTGTCTGCTCTGGCCGCGTGATCAATGTTAGTGAGAGTTTAATCCCAAAAGACTTTATTGAATTAGTTTTGAAATGTTTAAAGAACAAATTTGTGCAGCGCAAAGGTTGCATACGGCTTTAAAGGTCAATACACAACTGTTGTGCGATTTCATATATAAAAACAAGGACGGTGAGCATAAAAAACATTTTATATTGGCAGTAAAATGCAAGAGCTTTTGATAGCCGATGATCTGAAAGAGTGGTATCAATGCCATGTTGTAAATGCCTTGCTATCAACATTTGATAAACTGCAACAAAGACCGAGTGGTCTAGCATTAGACAAAATTCATCATCTACAAATCAACATTTGTCATTTCAACCCGTTGAATGCTGGGTCTATACACATTTCTTTACCATCAGCGATTGTCTGCCGGAGAGTGGTGGTAAATATTGAAAATAAAGACGATAAATGTTGCCTCTGGTGTGTGGCCGCGTATTTGCAGCCAGCACAAAGTGACAGTTGTCGACCAGGAATGTACAAGGCCAAGTTTGAAGAATTAAAACAAAATTTAAATTTAACTCGAATGTCGTTCCCTATGGACTTAACCGAGATCCATAGGTTTGAACAAGACAACCAGGACTTTTCGTTCATGGTATATGGCCTTGATGGTAATGAGTTTGTGGGTCCTCTTTATGCCACAAAAGAACCGAAACGACATCACATTCATCTTTTATATCTGTTTTATGGAGAGGTGAATCACTTTTGCCTTATTAAAAGCTTGAGTAGATTGCTAAGCAGTCAAATGTCTAAGGACAAGCGTGTAAATCATATCTGTGACAATTGCCTCAAATATTTTATATACCCTACCTCTTTGGAACGTCATAGGGTAGATTGCGTTTCTCAGGAAGCGGTGAGATTGATATTGCCACAAGGGGACAAAGCTATGTTAAAGTTTAAGGACATTCATAGGCGTGACTCTGTTCCCTATGTGGTATATGGAGATTTCGTAGCACTGACCACACCCATGGCAGGATGTGAACCAGATCCCGCCATCAGCTCAACCACACCCATTCAAAAACATGAACCGTTTGCCATAGGATTTAATGTGGTGTGTGCCTATGACCCCACACAATCCGTTTACAAATCCCGTGAGGGGCAAGATTGCGCCAGATGGTTCTTTGATGAACTTGTAAAGTTTGCCGACCATGTAAAGGGATTACTGGACCACCCAGTGCACCAACCTCTTAAAATAAACATATTCTTGGCGTGCCTCCTAGCTGCATCACTGGAACCGACTAGAAAAGAAAGGAGTACGCAGTGGAAATGGATGTTAATTATTTCTGACCTGTGCTGGGCCCGTACTTGCAGGCCAGATGTGCCGAGCGACTCCAGACTCCGTGAAGGTGGTCCCACGACGAGTGGTAGGAATACCCTCCTGGTGCTAGAAAGCTAGACTAAGTTAGGCCTAGGTTTAAAGAGATAGAGCGAGCAGCCCGATCGCCAAACACTACTAAATAAGACACATGGATAAAGAAATGGAAATTTAATGAATTGAAACCGAACACACAAAGAAACCCGGCCAGAATAACACACACAAAAAAAGGATCCCCTTCACCTAGGGGTCAAATAAAGTCACTTTCAAACGGGGAAGATAAATATAAATAACAATAAATAACTTACGATAGTAAATAACGTTAACAAATTAAATTCATACCTGTGCTCACTTCCGTGAAAACGATGTAAAAAGGGAGGAAGTAAATGATCAAGAGGCAATCGAGCCGGTCGCTGGTCAACAACAATCCCTTCTCAGCCTAGAGAAGGATGGTTGTCATGACGACCACAAATAACAAGCATAGCAATGATAAAACAAGAGGCTGTGAGCGTGTCGCAGAGGCTGTGGCGGACAATGGGGATGCGATCGAGCTGGCAGTCCCCAGAGAAAAGAAATGCAAAAGCCAAAGATACTACAAGGAGAAACAAATGACGTTAAGTGTCCGTGAAATATATCAATGATACACACACGCAATCAAACACACAAAATGCCAGCCGACGATGCAGAAATAAAACTCAAAGCAACTCGTGCTTGTAGGTAGTCTAGCAAAATATGCTAAACCTATATGGTCCCCAACTTACGTTGCGAGTTCGAGCTGAATACGGTAAGGCCTACTTAAAGTTGCCGCCGTGATTCAGTTGCACGAAGCATGGAATGAAGTTAATACATAAGGGCTAAAATATATGGTGTCATGCTTCGTGTTGGGAGAATGGTCGAAACGCCAACGTCCACAAACCACGGGTGACCCACTCGAAAACATGCCCAATCAAAACAGCATCAGTGCACCTGGCAGCAAGAAAAACATACACTCACAAAATCACTTGCAGATATATTTCACGGCACAAATAAAAGGTTAAACGAAGACTCAAAGAAAATAAAGCAGGAGACCGCCATTTCGATTGGTTCCACAGCAAATCCAAGCACACGACGAAGACCAAAAAGAAAAGTTAATTTTAGGAAATGAGCATAGTGGACACAAGGTTAGATGTGTTACTTGCATGAGTAAATGGAAGGCTTCGGCATAATAACCATGTTAAATAAAGGCACGTCCGGACAGAAAGCATCTCACATGGCGTCTGAGTCAACCGGGACGGCCGACAAAGAAAATAAAGAAAAGAGAGATGTTAAACATGGCTCAGGATCCACACCACCCCCCAAAAGAAAAATTATTTATAATAATAAAAGATTTTTCTTTTTACATCACTAAGCACCACCGCTTTGAAATCAATCATGTCCCAAGTGTTCCTAAATACACAACATCCTTATCACACAGGTGGTTTGTCAACAACTATAACAGTACACATAATATGAGGGGGTGATCGATATAACAATCACTTAAGCAATTGAGCCGTATCAGAAAGAATACAGTTATAAAAGGAAGTAATATATAAAAATTATCAGATCGCTTCGGCGATCACAATATCAGGACAGAACTCCTTCGGGGTCCCCAAAGGCGCGCGTTCCTTTGACGATCCCTGGGTTTGTCATAATGGTATTACGGTTCGCCTGAGCGTTACAATGACAAGAAAAGTAGATAGAGATACGGACGAAAATCATAAACAAAAGACTTTCGCCCTTTGACGCTGAAGTCTGCCATTCTCCTTATACCCATCATGAAAGTGACGTATTAAATTAACAAAGAAGCGATATAATGGGTCCATCATTTATAGAATATAAATTCTCTACTGGCCGAGTTCGCAAAAATACATATTTTTACAATAAATATTAAGTTACACAGAGTATGTAGGCCTATTTCTTCTTGTATTATTTTCTTTCTTGAGCTCGTAAATTTGTACTTGACTCTGCCTCGGTCAAAATTGGTTCAATAATAGGCAAATAATGTTCAATAACATAAGCAAATTATGATTGGCTAACCTACGCAGAAAAAGGACAACATTAATCACAGCAAATAAGAAGGTTACACAATAAATGGTTTCAATTGAGATATGTGAGCTCTGGATACGTCGGTGGGATTCTCCTTGGAGATCAATTCAACAGTGACAGGTGTTAAAAATCTAGTGATAGTTTTGGGCATGCTCCAGCGAAGCAATAGCTTAACTGACTCCTTATTCTTGGCCGAACTCTGTGGGTGCAGGCGCACTAGCACGTCGTCATTCACCTGAAAACAAACAGGTTGCCTACCATTGTTATAGCGAGACGCCACGCGATCTCGTGCCCTTTTCAGATGCCGTACAGCAACTTCCCATTTTTCTTTGACTGAGGTACGGCGGGATGGCGCAGCCAGATAATCTATTTTCCACTGAAGCTGAAGTGGATCAACAATACGCCTTCCTAAAAGCAATTCCGAAGGGGTAGAATTCGTCGATTCATGAAGAGCAGTGTTAAATCCTAAGGAGAAAAACTGAAGATTTGCGTCCCAACGTGACTGATCTGCGTTGCGGAACGCACTCAAGCAAGCCTTCAAGTTACGATGAAACCTTTCATCGTGATTTGGCTGAGGGTGGTAGGGTGCCAAAAAGACATGATCAATTCCCCAAGAAAAACACTTTGATCTAAAAGACTTGGACTGGAAAACGCTCGCATTATCGGACACTAAAAGTTTTGGAGGACCAAAAACACCAAAAATATGATTGGTCAAAAGCCTAACAGTGGTACGTGTCGTGATTTCCCTGACAGGAAATAACCATACAAATTTTGAAAATCCATCAGCGACAGTAAGTATAGCTTGATGACCAGAAGATGACCTAACTAGGGGACCAAAATAATCTATAAAGAGGCGCTCAATAGGATATTACATCGTGTCAGCGTGGTGAAGTCCAATGCGAGAATTCTTTGCAGGCTTAGAACGTTGACACGTAACACATTTTCGGACGAAAGCAAAAGCATCCGCTTTCAAATGAAGCCAGAAGAATTCCTGAGAGATTTTATGGAAAGTCTTCCTCATACCTAAATGTAATCCAAAACAGGATTCATGGAAATACGCCAAGAGCATACTTCGTACATTCTCTGGCACGAAAATCCTACATTTCGAAGATCGAGGAGCGGTATGCACTATAACATCATTGCGCACTGAAAACTCAGATACACCAGGATCTTTCCCGAGAATTTTTTCACGCAATGTGACACAAAATGGGTCATCTGCTTGGTACGTGCGGATGTCAGTAAAAGACCATGGAATGTGTTGGAGAAGATTCACTGGCTCGGGGATCTCAACAATGGGAGGAGGTTCCTCAAACATGCGTGACAAACAATCCGCTACAACATTTTCACTGCCTCTGACGTGAATGATGTCGAAGCTGAAAGAGGATAGACGAAGAATCCAACGATTTATACGTCCCAATTTTTTGACATGCGAGCGCATCCAGGACAGAGCTTCATTGTCGGTATACACTATGAAATGCCGATGTTCTAGAAAAGATCTGAAACGTTCACAGCCGAATACGACAGCCAGACTTTCTTTCTCGAAAGTGGAATACCGGCGTTCGCAATCGTTCAGCATCCGACTGGCAAAAGCGATGGGTGCCAAATTACCATTCACCTGCTGACTAAGCACACAAGAAACTGCGACATCACTCGCATCACAATGTATCATAAAATCTTTCCCAAAATCCGGAGATCGAAGGACGGGAGCAGAAGAAAGACATTCTTTCAATTTCTCAAAGGCGAGACACTGGTCGGGGCCCCACACGAATCGTACATTCTTCTTCTTCAAATAATTCAAGGGCGCTGAAATGTCCGAAAAGCCCTTAATGAACCTACTGTAAAAGCCTGCCATTCCCAAAAAACGTCGGACTGCTTTCACATTCGTGGGAGTAGGAACTCTTGGATACATTGGACACGCTCAGGGTTCACTTCTATGCCCACATCCGAAAGAATGTGACCTAAAAATTTTGATTTGCTTCGAAGCCAAAGAGATTTTGTCCGGGTTAACAGTGAGTCCGGCGGCTCTGCGAAGATGACATAGGACTTCACGTAAATGGATCAGGTGATCCTCAAAAGACTGACTCTAAATCACGAGGTCATCAAGATAGTTAAACACAGATGAATACTTTAAATCTCCAAATAACTTGTCCAAAACCCTACTCAAAACTTGTCCGTCGATAGAAATGCCCATGGGTAACTTATTGAACTCAAAAAGGCCGAACGGAGTGGAGAACGCAGTTACCTTACGACTCTCGGGATCGAGAGGAATTTGATAATATGCACAATTCAAATCTAGGACGGAATAGTACCTCGCCCCGTGAAAATGCTGTAAAGCGCTCTCCAGAGTTGGAAGGGGAAAGTTGTCGAACACCACCTTAGAATTGAGTCGACGACAATCAACTACTAAACGAAAAGTACCCTCTTTCTTAGGCACCAGGAATACTGGACTACCATAAGAAGACTTAGAAGGGCTCACAACACCGCGTGCCTTAAGATCATGAATATATTCTCTCATGGCAATGAGTTTGGGTGGAGAGCAAGAAAATGGCGCCGACCTAACTGGAACCTTATCAGTTAAATCAATATGACACTCGTAGCCGATAGCGGAACCCAGTTCCGACGTGAGAACATCAGGAAATTCATTCACCAAATCAGATAAAGCGTCACGTTGACTCGTTAATAAAGTAGGAGGGATTTGAACAGCAGCGATACCAGAAAAACTACAAGGAACACTCGCTTCACAAGTATTAAAATGAAACCGCTCCTTGGATTTAAACAAAAAACTGAAGGAATTATCCGAAAAATCAAGCCTCAACCCTGCTTTGTGCATAAAATCAGAACCTAAGATCATAGGCGTAGATAAGTCATCCACCACATGGAAGTTCCAATCCCAACAATAACCACATATCTTAATATGACATGTTACAACGCTAGAAACAGAAATAGATGACTTCACCGCAGAATAAAATTTTAAACCCCCATCTTGTGGACAAATCTGAGTAACAGGAAGCTGTTCCGCGATGGAGCGCTGAATAAATGAACTTGAAGCACCAGAATCCATTAAAGCGGGTATCGACAATTTCTTAACACTTACAGGGACCCAAGGACAGAAGTTTCCAGTCGTGGAAATGTTCATTTCCCGGCGAACTTCATCACATGGCCACTCCGGCGGGTCTAAACCAGGGACCCATGCTCGTTTCCCTGACGCGAAGCACATCTAGGACAGGCAACGTGAGTCACGTCACGAAGACCACATGTGTGACAAAACACACGCGAGGGCGCGCGGCAGGAATTAAAATGATGACCGATAAGATCACAATTCCAGCATCTTATACGATTATACATGTTCGGGTTTCGAGGTAACTGTTGATCCTGAGGAGCGAGATTCGCAGAAGAAGTAGCATTGGGAATACTCCCGACAATATACGAGCTGGGACGGTTAACTGCCCGGTCCTGCTGACGAGAAATTGAAGATGGGTGCGCAGTTCTCTGAATCTGGGATTGCGCGCATGCAGTCTCTGGAAACAAACTGTCAGAGTGGAGGGGTGGGGGTACATATGACTTGCGCAGGCGCCGATTGAACTCACATTCACGTCCTTGATCAACAATGTCAGCCACACTATACACACTGGACCGGCGTATAAAAGACTTGTATTCAGGTGCCAGATTTCTATACACAATATCAACAGTTTCAATAAAGGGAAGGGGCTGCGACAACCTACTTGTTAAAGTCATTAGCCCAGTAACAAATTCGTCTACAGGCTCTTCCAAACCCTGGGTACGGCGATGAATTTCAGCCTTCGAGTCATGTTCAAAATCATAAGTCGTAAACCGCTCCTTTATTGACTTACAGAAATCAACCCACGAGATGAAAGATCTGTTGGTAAGTCGATACCATTTTAAAGCTTAACTATTCAACAATAATGGTAGGCAGACAGCAATGTCGTCTGGTTCGAGGTCATAACAATGGCAGAGTTCACTGACCCTGTCTAAGAACTCAAATACAGACGAAACTCCCAGTTCATCAGAAAATGAAATTCCCCACTTGGACACTATATTGGCTACGACTTCCTTGCGATGGCCTTTCACCTCAGTCAATGGATTAGTGTCTTTCCCACAGACACTTTCAAACAATAGCAGATCATCGTCAGACTGGAAGAGCTCCTTCTTCACGTTACAACCTGGGAGAGAATACATGGCTAAACTACAGAAGTACTGCTAGCTACAATTCAAAACAATAACTACAAATGTCTTGCCTCCCTCCTGCCCCTGAAATGAGTACGAAACAAGAAGTAGGGTTGGTTAGTACATTACCAATGCTGGGGTTCGTTGATAGGGTCCAACTCATTGCTCTCCTTACAGTTTGTTATTTTTATGGTCCATACTCCTTGGAAGTTCACATTTATTCTCAATATTTGTTTGCATAGTATGCAATAGGGAACATGAAACAGAATAAAAACAACATTGAAAAATATGCAGCGAAGTATTAAAATCCATTGGATATGGCTAAGCGACCAGGAGACTTAACCTCGCAACTGATACCATCTGCACCGCCCTGTTACAATAAACATATTCTTGCCGTGCCTCCTAGCTGCATCACTGGAACCGACTAGAAAAGAAAGGAGTACGCAGTGGAAATGGATGTTAATTTCTGACCTGTGCTGGGCCCGTACTTGCAGGCCAGATGTGCCGAGCAACTCCAGACTCCGTGAAGGTGGTCCCACGACGAGTGGTAGGAATACCCTCCTGGTGCTAGAAAGCTAGGCTAAGTTAGGCCTAGGTTTAAAGAGAGAGAGGGCGAGCAGCCCGATCGCCAAACACTACTAAATAAGACACATGGATAAAGAAATGGAAATTTAATGAATTGAAACCGAACACACAAAGAAACCCAGCCAGAATAACACACACAAAAAAGAATGCCCTTCACCTAGGGGTCAAATAAAGTCAATTTCAAACGGGGAAGATAAATATAAATAACAATAAATAACTTACGATAGTAAATAACGTTAACAAATTAAATTCATACCTGTGCTCACTTTCGTGAAAACGTCGTAAAATGGGAGGAAGTAAATGATCAAGAGGCAATCGAGCCGGTCGCTGTTCAACAACAATCCCTTCTCAGCCTAGAGAAGGGTTGTTGTCATGACGACCACAAATAACAAGCATAGCAAAGATAAAACAAGAGGCTGTGTGCGTGTCGCAGAGGCTGTGGCGAGCAGTGGGGATGCGATCGAGCTGGCAGTCCCCAGAGAATAGAAATGCAAAAACCAAAGATACTACAAGGAGAAACAAATGACGTTAAGTGTCCGTGAAATATATCAAAGATACACACACGCAATCAAACACACAAAATGCCAGCCGACGATGCAGAAATAAAACACAAAGCAACTCGTGCTTGTAGGTAGTCTAGCAAAATATGCTAAACCTATATGGTCCCCAACTTACGTTCCGAGTTCGAGCTGAATACGGTAAGGCCTACTTAAAGTTACCGCCGTGATTCAGTTGCACGAAGCATGGAATGAAGGGAATACATAAGGGCTAAAATATATGGTGTCATGCTTCGTGTTGGGAGAATGGTCGAAACGCCAACGTCCACAAACCACGGGTGACCCACTCGAAAACATGCCCAATCAAAACAGCATCAATGCACCTGGCAGCAAGAAAAACATACACTCACAAAATCACTCGCAGATATATTTCACGGCACAAATAAAAGGTTAAACGAAGACTCAAACAAAATAAAACAGGAGACCGCCATTTCGATTGGTTCCACAGCAAATCCAAGCACACGACGAAGACCAAAAAGAAAAGTTAAATTTAGGAAATGAGCATAGTGGACACAAGTTTAGATGTGTTACTTACATGAGTAAATGGAAGGCTTCGGCATAATAACAATATTAAATAAAAAGGAAAAACATTACATTTTAAATAATAAGGCGGAGAGCCTCAAGGCACGTCCGGACAGAAAGCATCTCACATGGCGTCTGAGTCAACTGGGACGGCCGTCAAAGAAAATAAAGAAAAGAGAGATGTTAAACATGGCTCGCCAGTACCCATGAACCTATCTCCAGAACAGCAGCAGCAGTATGACCATGCAACGACATGTCATATTTGCGAAAAGCCACTGATCAGTGCTGAAGACACCGTTCGTGATCACTCGCACTTTACGGGAGAGTTTCGTGGAGCGACGCATAGTAAATGCAATTTGAACTTTTCAGCTCCTCGTTTCATCAGTGTCTTTTTCCACAATCTGGCGAATTATGACATTCAGTTTTTGATTCGTGAATTGGGTCATGTCAACAAGGGCTCGTTTACCATAATTCCCCAAAACCATGAGCGTTTTACAGCCCTGACATGGCGGTTGAGCAACTTTAGCATTCGATTTTTGGATTCCTTTAAGTTTATGGCATCCTCGCAAGACAGTCTTGTGAATGGCTTGGATGAAGAGGAATTAAAATACCAGAATGCATTTTAATGATCCTAAGCAATTTCAATTGTGCATTCGGAAAGGTATATTCCCGTATTATTTCTGCAACAACTGGGACGTGTTAAAGCAAACAAAACTCCCACCACAAGACAAATTTTACTCAAAACTAACATGCAGTACCATTTCCGATGAAGACTATGCACATGCATGTCAAGTTTGGCGAGTGTTTGACATTAAGACGCTAAGTGAATATGCTATGTATTACCTAAAACTGGATGTATTGCTGCTCACAGATGTGTTTCAAAAATTCCGTGAGTTGTGTCAGCACATTTATGGTCTTCACCCGGCTCACTATTATACGAGTCTTGGGCTCTCGTTTGATGCCGCTTTGAAATACACTCATGTGGAATTGGATTTACTCACTGATATAGACATTGTTCTATTTTTTGAATAGGGCATTCGCGGTGGCTTTGTGTCGCTTAACCAGCGCAATGCCGAAGCGAACAATGTCTACATGCCTGATTATTCACCAGACAAACCAGAATCGTACTTAATGTACTATGACGTGAATAATTTGTACGGCTACGCCATGTGTCAGCCTTTGCATTATGGGAAGTTTGCTTGGCTGACAGAGAAACAAGTGTCAGAATTTGATGTAAACATGGCTAGCCAAGAAACAGGCCGTGGATATGTCTTAGAAGGGGATATTGGATATCCCTCATCCTTGTATGATCAACAAGCCGATTTCCCATTCTGCCTTGAGCAAATGGTTCCACCCGACAGTAAAGTGAAAATTGAAAAACTCGTGGGCACACATTACAACAAAAATCGCTATGTGCTACATATCCAAATGTTGGTGCAATGCGTCGCCCAAGGTTGGTGTTGAAGAAAATCCATAGAGGTATTTATTTTGCTCAAAAAGCATGGCTCGAGCCATACATGCGACTCAACACAGAACACCGAAAAATGGCAACACAGCAGTTTGAAATTAATTTTTTCAAATGAATGAACAACTGCATCTATGGCAAGTCCATGGAGAATGTCCGCAAATACCACAACATTAAATTGGTGAATGTCTGGGAGGGGCATTGGGGTGCCCGGTGGTACATTGCCAAGCCAAATTTCAAATCGATCAAAATTATCGATGAGGATTTGGCCACCATTGAATTGAGTAAGACCAGCGTGACCATGGATGTGCCCGTTTACTTGGGCCAATTCATTTTAGACATTTCTAAATCGGTCATGTATCGATTCCACTATGAGTTTGCCAAACGCCATTTTGAGGACGTCTCTCTTTTGTATTTGGATACGGACTCATTCATTTACCACATTCGCCACTGCAACCCCTATGACGTCATGAGGCAGCATAGTGACTGGTTCGACACCTCTTCGTATAGAGCTGACATCGTGTTTCAGCTGCCTATAAAAACAAGAAGGAAATGGGCGTTTTAAAAGATGAATGTGGTGATTCCATTATGACGGAATTCGTAGGTTTGGCCTCGAAAATGTATGCTTATCGCACACTAGACTGTAAGGAAGCCAAAAGAGCAAAAGGTGTTGGTAGTGCAGTGGTAAAATCGCTACGTGTAGACGATTACTTAGCGGTTTTACGCACTGGCAAAGCTATGTCCCATACACAGTGCCGGATACAATCCAGCAACCATCATTTGTATCTTGTGGAACGGAGAAGACGCACCCTCGCCTCCATGGATAACAAGCGTGTGTGGGCTGATGACTTGCTCACGAGCCTGCCTTGGGATTATGACCGCAAGGAGGAGGAGGTGTGATTTTTCTGTTTGTTTGTTTAGGGACGTGGCTTTTTTGTAACTCGTAGATTTAGTATTTTGTAAATAATGGTTTTTGACATTGTAAATAGTAGATTTTGTAAATAGTGGCAACCCACTTGGACCTTTTGCTCTTTAAAAAATGTTCTATGCAACCTTATTTTTATTTTTATTTTAAAATTTACAGAGTTGGGAATTGGAAAATGGTATATAGTTTAATTATTTTAAAGCTGTACAAAGTTGTAGTTTTTTGTAAATATTTAATGAGTAATAGTATTTTAGTAACTTTAATTATTTTTGTAATGTAAATTATAAATGGTAAACAAAAAAACTTCTTTTGGGATAAGTGTGCATGTAGAGGATGTGCTTTTGGGAATAAATAAAGTGGTTGTGTTTGTTCCCAAACGCAGGTGTGAATGTATGAGTAGAGAGAAAGCTGGTGTGTATGTATGACCAGAGCGAACACGGTGAGGTAGGGTACGTGGGGAGGGGGAAAGTTTCACTTATATACTCATTTTGTTTTGCCGATAGTTTTTTCTTTGAAATGTAGCGGTGAATAGACATTATTTGCGTAAAAACAGTCTTACCTGCAGTAGTCGTAGACCTCGACGTTTCTCAAAACACACATAAACACATTACAGCATCATCATGGTCAAGCACTCCTATCAACATCATTGACAAATCTCATCTTCCAACATACACCAAATGGAAAAATGTGTAAACAGCAAAATGGAAAATCCATGTTTCGATATCCCCAAAATTCAAAAACGCAAAACTTGAAAAGGATAATTTAAAAAAATGGAAATGGCCATGTGTAAAATATATATATTCAAAAACTTCAAACGGACATTTTTAAAGAGTGTCATCAACAAAATGGAAAATTAATATCATCAAAAACACAAAACTTGAAACAGACATTTTTAAAAACTGTAAATTGCAAATTGGCAAATGACAATGTGTAAAATCGTGAAAATGAAAAATCAGCCCATCAACATCATTATTTTTTTAATTATAAAGAAACATCGTGTTCTGGTAAACCTTGGTTTTTATTTCATAACCATAGGGATTGACAAAAGAAAAAATAGAATACAAACAAATCCCAATTCCTCACACCTCAATTCGTCAATGATTATGTCCATGCATCATCAACTTTCCTTTCATAGCACTCATCACAATCAGGGCTGCCATCCTTCACCCACTGAGGCATCACAGGATGTGAATCGTTGTTTAGCTTTCTTTCAATAACAATTTATCTGCCACATGTCTTAAACCAGGATGACTATGACGATAAGAAAGGTCATGTTCTTTGCATGCTTGATCCAAAAGATTAATGGGTACATCACCACGCTGCAAACGTTTTACATGATGAGTTCCAGGGCCACAAAAACGATAACCTGGAAGATGGATTTCGAAAGGTAAGTATTGAAATACTTTGTCAATGACGCCATTGCCAGTACAGGTCTGGCATATCCTTTTCCATTGATGGTGAAAAGGTTTGGTCTTCCTCCTCCTCTGTGGACGATGTTTGTGTTTGTTGTTGTTGTTGCTTTTTTCTCGTCATGACACCCGTGGAATGATTCAACAAAGTCTTTACACGGACTTTTATGACCGTGATACAGTTTCACTAGCTGACAAGTCGCGCACTGACGCATAGAGGGTATTTTTGCCATGGCCACTTGCTTATGGTGATCGTAATACGTACAGGGTTGCAATTCACTCAACACAGGGTCTCGAGTCCATGATTTTGGTACATGTTGCCAGATTTCTTTCACCGCGTTGGAGGCCACATAATAAATGAATGACTTGGGCAACGCTAAGAGTTCCTCCTTGGTAAAACTGTCCTGTTTCTTTTTGCACACAAAGAACTTCCCGATGGCTTTCTCCATGGTATCACGTGTTGTAGATGTTTACACGTCGCTTGTAGAAATCTCACTGGCGTCATTCACAGGTAAATCTTGAGTTATAATTTTGTTCAACAACTCCCAGCAGGCATGGGTGGTTAACCAATGAAAGAGATGCCACGCATATGCTAGGGCTGTATGGGTGATGTTGCCACAGGAACAAGTTTGCGGGGAGGGGCAGCCCAGGTCCATGAGGTCGATACATTGACAGTAAGACGCCAAAAATGGTTGCAACCATTCACGTTTTTCATTACCTTTCACAAATACCACATTGACCGAGGACAAGTGTGCTTTCATGACCACGTCCGAATATTTATAGGAAATGGTTCCTTGATTCCAGTCTAGTTGCCTATGATTTTCAATCCACTGGGTTTGTTTACGGTCTTTTTCACACAACAAATCAAAAGCATGGGGCGGTTTAAATACCAAATGCGTAATACGCCAAATCAATACTCAATTTATATATAATTCTATATTTCTATATAAATATAAATAAATTGAGTATTGATTTGGCGTATTACTTGAATAGTTGATTAACTTCCATCAATACGGATTTTAATGGCGGATGTCTTCGCATTTTATATACCAAATGCGTAGCTTGCGATATCCAAAACGTGGAACATTCGATAATGGCCACTTGTTTAAATATAAATTTGTTGTCACCAATTTAAAACCCTTGGCAATCCACAATGAGTGAGCGCAACATGTTGCCGCTTGCCTGGACCAATTTCAACTCATGACTGACTGACAATCAATGACTAAGGTGTGGTCATGACATGGACTTACCTGCCATGCTAGTTTGAAAAAAAATTGAGGTTAGTGTAGGACAGGGGGTCATGAAAAAAATAAGAATTTAAGAATTACATCATTTTATTATCATAACATGTCTTACAGGCACTTGTCATTTTGGGATAAGGAAGATACCAACTGATACAACAATATAGTCTCTTGTGTTTGTAACGTCCATAACACCGATTATGTCCCAATGTCTCTAAACTATGCGTTTTTGATGGTGAGCTGCTCACCGAAGCATCATGGACACCATACAGTCCACACGTATCGTAACATGTTTTTTTTTCATCACTCAGAGGCACGAGTGAGGGGTAGCTTGAATGACAGGGTATATTTCCCACCTCCATTCTGCACAGGTAGGGGCAGGCAGGTGACCAGCGCTGATGTTCCTGCATGGGTTCATCGCTCTCTTGCCATTGGTCTATGATGATGGGACAAAAGGCACATTTCACTTCATCTCTTGTTTTTTAAATAGTAGAATCCAGCGGCCGCTAAGGCTTGAGGGTTTATGAAATGCACTGGCCATGTTGCAAAGGTCTTGAAACGTTGTTCCTCAGAGTTCAAATTCATGGATGTGACTTCTCTTGATGCTTTAAAGCAAGTCATGACTGAGCGGCTTGACGTGGGTTGACCTGTTATTTATACACTCGTCACTTGGTTGGACAGTGGATAATAGTTGACATGTTTGTGAAGAATAATCAAACAGTAGGCCGTCGTATTGGCTGGTACATTGTCATGCGTTTCAAAATCTTGTCGAATGTCAATATTGGATGGCTTGACAGACTCTTCCAGGTAAGAACAGTCAAAGACAATCAGTGGTGCTCTTGCCTTAAACGCTTGGGGTAGCAGAATGGGGCTGTTCTCTTTTTGATAATACGACTATCTAAATGTAGAAAACAAGTCGTACAAGGGGCCAAACTTATTTTTTGAAAAATCCAAATCCAGTCCTTCATAGGGAAACACAGCTTCGTTGAGGAAAAGACGTGTATTTCTCAATTGCAGGTGATCAAATTGCGTAGCATCTTTGGTTTGTTGATACTTGCGATTCGTTTGAAAACTCACGATCATGTACAGATGTCTCTCTGTATAGCGGGCTGTTTTTACAGACCAAGTGTGTGTGTTGGTGGTGGGCAATAGCGGATACTCATGGAGTGTCCAGCTTCTAAATTCCATGGGTAGAGGCATATATGTCTTTACCATTTTGAGTATGTCCAGTTTTTTGCTATCGTCAAGGGTCACATTGGGCACTTTCCATAGCAAGCGTTGTAGTTGAATTTTTGAATCTATGGGGGCATTGTCGACTCCCTTGAGTGCATTATTATGAAAAAGCACCACTGGGGGGTTTTCACGAATAATATAGCCATTGGGCAATGTCACTATAAAGTCATAAAGCGAATGCGATGGTTCTTGATTGGTGTACACTTGGCTAATAATATTACACGTCACCGACACATGATGGTCCTCAATGAATTTCACTTCATGGTCTTATTCATGTTTTTTGTTGGGCCCCAACATGCGTGGTTTAAATCCTAGTAATGGACCAATGGAATCGGGGCATGTTTTAAAGTCAATGTTGAATGTGGAGAAAATACTGCAGCGATGAGTGTTGGTATTTCCTACAAGTTCAAACTTGCGTGTTCCATCGAGAAATGACTTTAAACCATATTGATTGATCAACACCACATAAATGTGTTCATAAATATCATCGATCGTTTATCCACCAGAGTTCAGGGTGAGCACAGAATCATCATAGTAAAACTTGTTGTTCACATTTTCACGTATGTTGTATATTCAGGGTGTCTACCGGTAATGAAAATAACGAAAGTAACGAATTTTACAAATGGGTAACGAAAGTAACGAAAAAGTAACGAATTTTACTAACGGGTAACGAAAATTTTCTGAAGGCGGATTGAATCATTTAAACTCGCGCATCTAGGCTCAGAGATTGCGATGGAGCGAGTTTCACGCAAGCGGCGCCGATTGCATAAGCTATATTTCTCCGTACCCGACCTTGAGGAATTGCATACTGAGAATACCCTGAGTGGTATAGATCGTTCAGCGTATATTTTCGGCATCAAGATGACTTTATAGTTTTGTGTGTTATTAGGAAACCTAACTTTTCGCGAGACGTTTATTCGCGAAAACTTCTGAGACTAATCTGAAGCCTCTCATTTCTCGCATTTATTTGGAGACTGTCAAATTGAAGTTCAGAAATAACGCGAAATAATGTAATGTCGCAATCTTGCGAAATGTTACCGTTTCGAAAAAGAATTATGAAAAAGCTTAGAAATACGTAGGCTATAACTTATTTAAAAAATCTGTCTCGTAAATTTGTGACATCCAGTATGGTTAATTCAAAATTCCGTTATATGTCGATTTTTCCTTCGAACTTTAGTTCCATCGGACATATTATAATCTAACCGGTTATTTCGAAAACTTGTATAACTTGTATAATTCGTGATTCGCATTCGAAAGAAAACGCGTCCTCTAGTCGTATTATTCGTGCAATCCTCTCAGAATAATTCTTAATATTTGATACTTACTTCGAATATTCATACTCAAGACGGCCGGCTGACCGCACGACTTGCCTGCGGGAATCTCGTCAAATGGACCGAGATTGACGTCAGTTGCGTAAAAACATAAAACCCGTCCCCTATCGTGAACTTGTGACCACGAGAACTGCGGGAATCCCGTCCAAGGTGATGGGCACCAATCACGAAACATTCCGAAACCTACTCGCTACTTTTCCCATGACCGTATACTTAAAAGCGTACGAGGAGCGAGAAGTGCATCAACCCACTTTGAAATGACAGTCTACGTAGCGTTGCGATACTAATTTCTCCTCGTGATCCACCCTGAACTGATGAACTCCCAACCCCAGCATAGGGACAGCGGGAATCACGCCGCCAGCCATACAACTTGTCCATAACTGCTCGTGAATTTTAACCATGCCCAACCTTGAGCTTGCCTCCACCATTCTGTCACGACGGATAGACAATCGTTCAACGGCCGGGTGCGGCGCGGTATGCATAATATCGCGAGGACAACGTGAATCACGTAAAACGGCCGAGAGCGACAGCGATTGCGATACATCGCGATATTTCTCCGCATTCATTGACGAGGACATCTGGATTCTTGTCAAACGGACAACAAGTGGCGCCGATTGCGTAATAATGCTATATTTTCTCGTGCCCGACCTCATGGACAATGGAAATCTCGTCGAACGCCTAAATGTGACACCGATTATCTAAATCGCGATATTTATCCGTGTTCTATCGCGAAAACTACGGGAATCTCGACAAACGGGTGAGACCAGCGCCGATCGTGTAACATCTCGAAATTTCTCCGCACTTGACTGCGAAGACAGAATTCGGTTACAATCACGTAACGTCCGATAAATTTCTTCGTGATCTACCGCGGGGACAAAGGAAATTTCGCCAAACGGTCAAGAGCAGAGGAACTTCTTGGCAATTATAAAAACGCCTTGTGCACAAGACGACATATTAGCTGAAACAATTCATTTGATAATAAATATCCAGTATTTATTTATTATTTTAATTTTTTTATAACTCCCTAAGTGAATTGTATTTACCGCTTTAAACACAGTTTATTCTTGTTTTTCTTCATCGCGTGTTGAGCCCCTTTGCTTGCAGACCGCAGTCGTATCTTGAATTCAAAGGTAACTAAAATTAACTAAAAGGTAGCTAAAATGTGACTAATTTTTACTTCATCCTTACAGTAGACACCCTGATATTCGATTGTACGTTTCAAGAGAAACAAGTCCCAAACCATAAGGACTTTCACTCAATTCGATAGGCGGGTAAAAGTCTAGGCTGACTTCGGGTCCACGTCCATGCTGTATAAACGTTTTACTTTCTGCCGACATACTGTTGACATTTTTTACATATGCTGAGTCTTATATAAAAAATAAACACGAACGTCCACACTGTTGGCTGTTAAACGTTTGCTCACGTTTCATAATGATGATGATAATTGTTGTTTTAAGGGGCCTAACATCTAGGTTATCGGCTCACGTTTCACATTATAATATATCATGATCATGTTTCCAAAATAGGTCACTAGTTCCATGGGCGGGGGCAAATTCCCAAAACTGTCTAAGTACTATACAGTGGATCCCTCTTTGACATAAGCTACATAATGCGTTCCTGGTCCTCGGTGATCATCCAAATTGACAACAGCACATTCCTGTTTCCAGGGTCGTGGGGGGTAATTGGTTTCGCATAAACACACCTCGAAAATGAGAAAGCTTTATTTGTTTAGCATAGCTTTCCACTTGTTCACGCGTTAGGGCATGTCTTGATATGGCTGAGGTTTTTTTTAATATTTCGAAATGGGGAAATCCCAAATCATTGTTGATAAAAGACTGGCTTTAAATTGGCATTTTTAGCCCCCATAGCAATCGCTTCCATCGTTTCATTATGTCGCTGACTTTCTTTCAGTTGTTGCTTGCCCTGCTGCGTGGCTTTAATGGTTTTCGCCACTGCACTGGCACCGCCCAAAAGTGAACCCAGAGCAGCCAAACCGGCAAATAAAGCAGGTAAAATCCCGCTCGTTTGGGGACGGGAATCACTCGTCCTTGTTTTAACCCTGTCGCTGACGTTTTGGAATAACACGTCTCTGTGCTGCTCGAAGGGCTTTTCTTATTGTCAACTCATTATTATTGTTTCTTTCGCAAGGGTTTGTCCACGAATGTCTTAAGCCCAGGCTTTGCCAAGGACAAAGTCCTTTTTTTTAGTCTTTCTCACCTCATACTTTTTTTCACTATCATGATAATCACCAACAACCTTTCACAAGAAAGTTTAAGTCACAACTAACGTCAGATTGTTATTTCATGGCTGTATATTCCAATTCCAAATCAAGTGGGAAATCGTTTATGGTTTTTCCCGCTTGCTTTTCATCCCATGTCAACATGAGATGAAAGGATGAAAGGATAATTCGTCACCTGCATTGACCATTTCATGGTTATGGACCAACATCCTTTGACCATTTATCTTTATTTTATCGGGCATCGCGTATTTCATGTGAATAGTTCCATCATAGTGTAATCGATAGTGGTTTAAACCCGAAGCAAGCACATAGGTCAGGTGCTGGTCATGGACTATAGGTAAATGGTTTCTGTCATTCACAGGTTTTTCATTTGTCAGATACACTAAAAATACAGATGGGATAAATTTATGAAGCCTTTTCATTTCATAGGTCACGTAACGCTTGGTACAGACATCGTCTTCGTCTTGCGGGTCTTCCACGTGAACAATCCGATGGTGATTAGCGCTATAGCCATTCACTGTAAGCTGGGGCACTTTGTCATAAAACTCATACAGTTTGTTATCCACATACTTTTTTGTAGTAACGTCTATAGACACTTGAGGATGTTTTACATGGGTTAACCGATTTCCCTTAAAGTCATAATCTCCCTGTTTTGTGCGTGGCACTACTGACCTATCCACATAGTGTTTATTAGCAGGATCTGTTTCTTGTTTAAGATCATGTATGGGGACAGACCTAGCTTTGGCCATTAACGCACGTCCAAAGACATCCGTCGTCAACCTGTAGTACCAGTCTTCTGTTTCTATGACAAGGCTCGGTTCCTTGTATATAGACAGCCTGCTAGTCTGGCTAAGCCTTAGTTGATATGAAGATTATTATGCAGCAAGAGTCATTCCCCGTGGGGCCATGGTTTCCCATCTCTGTCCCACATCTCGCGAACAACGCCATGGTTCACTGTTTCCATCTTCCATTCGCTGCATCATTGTGGGGCCTTCCGGCTGTGGAAAGACCAATCTTTTGCTAACGCTCATCACGGCGCCCAATGGTCTGCGTTTTCAAAATATTTATATTTTTCCAAATCTCCCTACCAACCCCTCTACGTGTTTTTGGATCAAGTCATGTCTGGATTACAAAAAGAGAATATGGGTTATTTCACATTTTCCATGCATGAAAATGTTATTTCACCGGATGACGTAAAGCCTGATTCACTCATGATTTTCGATGATGTATCCACTGAACGTCAAGGCATTATTCAAAGCTATTTCAGCATGGGTCGACACAAACATATCAATTGCTTCTATCTTGGACAAACGTATTCTAAAATGTCCAAACAGTTGATTTGTGACAATGCCAATGTCAATGTTTTATTTCGTCAGGACGAGAGGAACAGTCGTCACATTTATAACGAACATGTGAATCTGGATATGACCTTTCAAATGTTTACAGAACTGTGTGCCAAGTGCTGGAACACTCAACGTCATGCCTGTTTAGTGATTGACAAACAGAGTGAACTCAACCAAGGACGGTATCGCTTAGGGTTTGATCATTTTATTGCTATTTAAGGCATTGACTCATTCCCTGTCAAGTCATTTTTCAAGACACCATGGCGTTAGCAGAGAGTCAATTGAAAAAGCATATTATTAGAGCAAAAAATACTATTCGCCAGAAGTTTCGTCAATTGAAACGATCACGTGCAGATCATGCTATGTTTATTCAACAACATTTACAACCTCCGCTAAAAGCCATGTTGAAACCCTCTTTCAAGCCATTTGTAACGCTACCCACCGTTTCACAATCCACGCAGACGCTGCACGAGGACCCTGAGGATGAGGAACAGGAACAGGAAGATTTGACTAGTGTTAGCGAAGTTGAGGATGACGAGGAACAAGTGTTTACGCCTCAAAAAAAAGGCCGTACCCCTTGCAGAGTTTTTGAAAAAAAAGAAATCCTTGGTCATGGTCGAAACACCTTGCCCTTCCAGATTGTCTCCGTTTTCACATGTCTTGGCCACCCCTCAAAATAAAGCTCAACTGAAAAACATTTTAATAAAATATTATGGATCAACATCTCATTGATTTATTTATTGGAAACACAGATACCACGTATGGTGTTCGCTATGAGGATGAGAGTTTTAAAATTGGTGATTCATCCATTAAATTTGCTCGTACTAAAGCTGTCATTAAAAACATCAACTATAAATTGACGCCAGGACTGTTAAAGCTGCTCTTCTCTCGAACACCCTCATTCCATGATTATACGCCAGAGGACCTTGGCAAATATAAATCCATTTTATTGGATACCCATGCCCACAAAAGACAGTATGATCCCACTCAACAAGTGAATGCCAATATATCTCAAAAATATAAAACCATCATTGCAAAAATATTTCCCACCAGTCAAAGTACTCGTCGTAAAGCGTCCGCTTCGGGAGTGACATTTAAACCATTAAAACCCCTTGTGGATGTTACCTACTGGCACAATCCCAATAAGCTCGTCCAGCGGCTACAGTTGTTGCAAGCTTCACGTCAAGCCGGCCATACCGGTCACGATTGTGAAATTCAAGAAATTGAACAAGAACTTCGAAATGCCAAAATTATTGTTTAAGCCCTCGTCCATTAAAATGGGTATTGCTCACGAGTTGCATCGCCCAGCTAGGCGTCACTATCCGCGACTCAAGGTGATTTCACGAGGTGTGGATGAACTTTGGGAGGCTGACTTGGTTGAAATGCTACCCTATGCTGGCGTTAACGACGTTGTACGCTATATGTTAACCGTCATTGATGTCTATTCCAAAATGGCCTTTGTTGAACCTGTGCGTCGCAAGTCTGGTCCACTAGTCACCAATGCCTTTCAACATATTATTCAATACTCTAAACGTCAACCTCAGTTACTACAAACTGATCAGGGGAAAGCATTTTTCAACAAGGATTTCTCTAGTTTTCTCAAATCTAAGGATATTCACTATTACACCACGTACAGCAATCTCAAAGCCAGCGTGGTTGAGCGGTTCAACCGAACATTGAAAACGCATATGTGGAAAGCGTTTACTGCTCACGGCACTTATCGCTGGTTGGACATGTTACCAGAGCTAGTGTCACATTACAATGACACCAAACATAGAACGATTGGGACCAAGCCACGGCTCGTGACCAAAAATATTCAGCGACTGGATAAACTGTTTAACCCCATAAAAACAGCAGACCCTAAACGTCACCGACTGAAAATTGGGGATTTTGTTCGTGTGAGCAAATTTAAGTCTGACTTCAATACCTCAGTGGGGGACTAAACTATTTCGAATTCGTGAAGTCAACTTGGACAGTCCAGTCACCTATTTAATCCAGGACCTCAACCATCAACCCATAAAAGGTAGATTTTATCTCCATGAACTTCAGAAAACAGCTTTTCCTAAACATTATCTTCTGGAAAAAGTGTTGAAACAAAAAGGGAAATAAACTATGTGTCAAATGGTTAGGATTTAACTCTACGTTTAACTCTTGGATCAATAAATTACATGTTGCGTGAACCTGTGCACTTTTTATTTATTTATTTATTTATTGAATTATGTTGTACAAGAGCTCTGTGTACAGCGCTCCGCGCTTCGTGCATGTCCATACATGTTTCTCTTTCTCTCTCCACACCTGTGTCTCACTCCTTTACTCCATGTTAACATACAACTCGTTCAGCTATTGGCTGTCATGGGTTCTCCACTCCTCCCCTCACCTCTCCCCGCACTTCTTCCCGCGCCCCCTCACCGCTTTGCAGTGGTCACGTGATTTCCTGTTCTCTCTTTGTGTTCACCCTTTCCCCTCTCTCCCCCTTTCCTCTCTGCGGGGCCCTGCCTGCTGCTGCTCTGCTCGCCTGGCTGAGAGGATGTGAAATATCATCTCTGTTATAGAGTTGCCACATGGTTCCACCTGTTATCATATGACAGCAGTGTTGACAGCTTGACTGACATTCCATTCTGTTAGCCGACTAGCCATGCCTCAAGAAGATATTCTTTCCGTTCTGGCCGCCAGTCAGACATACATACACAAAGCAAGTTCTGTTGTTGCCGACTATAAAAGCCTTCTTTTATTCGTCTAATACCATTATGAATTTGTCAGGTTACTGGCCAGTGTTTACTAACATGTTTTAAAGATCACGATGAGGGATTTTTTTGAAAATATTCACCTTCATTCGTTCGTCATATACGAAAATATCGAAAAGCGACCCCTGGTTTTGCCATACATCGCCCCGTCGAAATAGCCATTTCCCGTATCCACCATGGCCAGTCATAGCCTCGTTGTAACATAGGTCAATCGCTACTGGCTCTCTGTCTACAAACACTCTTTTTATTTAAAAAATAATTAAAATGAATAGTTCTTGTCCTAGAGACTTGACATTTATTTTCATGGTAGAGGGGGTAGAGACCTTTCATTTATGTCAAACAAACTTATTTGTAAACTTGTTAGTGTCCATAATAGTAAAAATTCAAAATTTAAGTATTTTCAAAAAATCTCAAAAATAAAGTTTTTTAATAAAAAAAAATAAAGATCATAGAGGCCATTCGTTTCAACAGTAGCACAACGTTCTATCATGTTTGGTTTTCAATCACCTACTTTCAAAAAGAAAAAAATACAAAAAATATATAATACGTGGTCCTGAGCAAAGCCCCCGTCAGCTCGAGTCCAACGACATCTCATTTGTTAATATCCGACCATCCGTTCGCCATTTATCGCCAATGTTCGCGAGAAAGTAGGCTATCATTTTTTTTCCTCCTACACCCTTGAAACTTGCTGTCCGCCTGGAGGGCATACCCACCTTTCATTAACGTAAAAAAACTATTTTTCCAAAATTCACCGTTTCCAAAATAGTGCCAATCCATAAAACAAACATTTTCAAAATAAAAAAAAACACACATTCTTAGCCAAGAGAATGTCACCCCGTTCCTAAACACAACACATCGTTCTAGCCTTACAAGCTTATTAAATATCACCAAAATGTAAAAAAACGCACGTTTACCTCAAATTCCGTTTCCAAATTCCACCCATTAAAAAAAATTAATCTCACCATCAAATAGAGCGGAAAAATACGATCTAAACGACCCCTCACTCGACCCATATCCTCCCCCACCACCTAACCCTTTTTCCAACATAGCCATACGTATTCAAGCACGCACGCAACTTGCAGGAGAACCTCCCGCACCCCTCTACCGTCAAGTTTTTATCCTAGAGTCTTGACATTTATTTTGGGAGTAGAAGGGGTAGGGACCATTCATTTACGTCTAATACACTTTTTTTTGTAAAATTCCTAGTTTCCAAAATATAAAAATTTCAAAATTGAACTTTTTAAAAAATGTAAAAAAATAAAGTTTTATAAAAATATATAATACAGGGTCCATAGGAAAGAGGACTTCAGCTCGAGTCCAACGGCACCTCATTTATAAAAATCCCACCAGGCGTTCGAGTGATATCGGCAATGTTCGCAGGAAAGTAGGCTGTGCGTTTAAACCTGTCACTCCCCCTACTGTCGGTGCATTACAATGTGTATAAACATATACTGTACCAAGTTTCGTTGCGTATGGTTGGTTAAATCGCGACAAACGTCTATTTAAATGTCGCAACTTCGCTTGGCCGCCATGTTGGTTTGTAGTTACCAGGTTTCCAAATGTCACATAGGTGAACTTCTAGTAGCTCCCTTCATCACCGCACAAAATTCCGGGGTGATATGGGTAATAGTTTCGGAGATATTGAATGCTGGTGAAATAGTTTGCACAGCCGCCATGTTGGATTGGTGAGACGTAACAAAATTTGAAGGGCACGGGCGGGGTTGCCTGGAAAAGTGAGTGAGTTTCATTGAAATCGCTCTAGCCGTTTAGAAGTTATTAGGGGGAGGGGCACACAAAATCCATCATACACACTATCACACACGCAGACACAGACAGACACACGGGCAAAAGGTGACCTCATAAGCCTATATTTTCAAAAATGAAAATAGGCTGAAAACGGGAGAACGGTAGATTACCGTCACGCGACTGCGTGTATAACATAAAGGGGCGTGACCGCTAGAAGGTTAATCACATCTACTATGGTAAAACTGAAGGGGATCTATTCACGGAGTAAAAATCTTAAACTACTATGCAATCTGCAAAATAAAATGCTTGCTTGCCACCAAAATCTACGAAGTACCCCGTTCCAGCCCACACGCTAACAACACCAACAATCGACCAAGTTGCACACTAGCCAACCTGTAAAATAAATAGTAACAACTTTAAGACTAGGATATAGAACCTAGAAATATCCCATAATACAACATTTCCCCTCTAAACTTTGTACAGTAGCCACCCGCCAGAAGGAACATTTTTGTACAACTCCTTTCTAATCCTTCACATTCTATAATTTTTAAAAATAAATGAACCACAGTTTCCTAGAAATAACTTAACATAATATTACAACTCAAATTAATTATACAAATGGACACTAATTTACATTAACTCACGTGCTAATACCAGCAGACTGGCAACTCACTAGTGGTGTATTTTATAAAGCAGTTGAGGGAAGAACGTGCTGCGCCTGTCTCACTAACTCTCCTGTGGCTAACTGAACACTGTTGGCGATTTGGCTCATTCAGTAAGTGGTTATTATCACTTATTATTACCGTGGGGGATACATTCGATAACAGAACCCTATAAACAAACAAAAAATAGATTACACTGAAACCCAAGCATCGGGATGTGAACACCTCCAGTCGAACACGTCCCCACAAAACATGAATACTAGGTCAAGTCCTCAACCATTCGATCCTCATAGAAACAAACTCACTAGAACTAGGCAATCCTTTAATCCACGACACAAGGATAAAAAGCATGACTGACAATGTTTTATTGTTAAGGCAACGTGATTTCTTTATGAAAATAATTAATAAAGGGCTCTTCTCGCAGTAATAACGAACAAGCGTTAATAGAGACAGGAAACTGGTATATCCATGTCTTTGGCGCCGGAAATTAATTTTGAAATGCTTTTACATTGTATGAACTTGCTGGATTGAAATTCAGGTCGAAAATTAGTAATACTACTTCGGAGGAAGGGGATTAAGTCGTTGTGTTGAGAAAAGTGAACTTCTAAAACAAAAGGTGCCAGCCAGAAAGTGGAACGCTCACTTCAAGTTAATCAAGCATATGCACACAATCGGTGTAACCCTAAGTTCTGCTATCCATTCATCTGTTATGTTTTCAACAGTGAAGTATAATAACCCTTATGAAGTCATGTGGCCAGTATATTCCAACTAGCCAGAATGGTCATTCTGTGGTGAATTAAATGTGAATTAATTTGTGTCACTTGAATGTCCAGACACATTGCTAGTTACTTGGTATTCAGTTGCCCATTTCAATTAAATAATCGTGAAGTCCTCGTACAGACTTTTTTTTTGTTCAACGTAAATTTCTCGTTTACTCGACAGGAAAAGAATATCAATGAAAACATTCCACTGTAATGAGTGATAGATAATAATATTGAATGCTGGTTCTTGAGATATCAAGCAGCACGATGACAAAATATCTTAACCTTATGGAAATAACAGCCGTATGTGAATGTTATTAACCTTGCCCCATGCATAATAATATGTGTCGTGCAGGAGAAGGGTTATCACGTTATACTGAATAACTTTTATTCCAAGGTCTCCGACATATAAAACAGCATTGTATGTATAATATGTATTCAGACTGCATGTCACTTAATATTGAAGAGTAGAAACGTGCTCGGTTCCTCATATTTGAGAAAAACCTGCATAGTAATGGTACTGCTGAATGTTACACCAATTAACTTTACACTCCTTAGATCTCTGCATCATCTTACGTAGCGTCATTAAATGCTATTCAGTCGGTCAACACGATTCAACCCAAAATGTTATCGGGGATAGTTCCTAACACTGAGACAAATTATATGAGATTAAATAATTAATTGTCAACAAATGCTTAGAGAAAGGAAATATGCCACAGTGCTTGAGGTACTCCAAAGTTAATATTCTCTAAAAAGGAAATGGTAACACAGAAGATCCCAACTCCTATCGAGGTATCGCACATGGGAACAACGGTTCCAAAGTGTTCACTAAAATCCTATGTAATAGGTTGACCGAGTTGTTTGATATCTCTATTCCGGACTTTCAATTTGGCTTTAGAAAGCGAACATGAACTCTCCATGCAGTAAGGAATTTATTGACTGACATAGATGCTGTCTTAATAGATGAATAGGGAAAATTCTTCGCAGTTATCATAGATTTTAATAAGGCTTTTGTCTTACTATATACGGAAGTACTTATCACGAAATTAGAGCGCTTTATAGGACGGAGAATCTATCTTGCCATAATCATCAGAAACATATTATCTGACACGAAAGGTCATAGATGATGGCATTACAACATCCAGTGTCATGACCCGAACGAACAGTGTACTACAGGGTGACCACATGAGTCCCTTATTTGTCAATATAGTAACAGCCAATGTGACAAGAGTCACTCAAGGGATGGATAAGAAGGTCGTTGTATACTTGTATGTTGACGGCTTTGTCATAGGAGGATCAATCCTGAAAGACGTCTAAGATGCGATAGATAGACTCTCGGAATTGGCAATGGAAAATCATAAAATCAATCATAACTAAAAGGACATACCAAATGACGTTCCGGAAGAGAGGAAGAAATTAATCACAAGACCAATTGTACCTAGGAACAAAACAAATTCGCCATTAAGAATCAGTTCAAATATCTGGGCATTTGCCTTCAAACTGCAAGGGCCACTTTCTCTTTTCTTTTTAGAAACAAAACTATAGCAGCGATTAGAGCTATGAAAGTCATTCCAAAACCCGAAAAATTATCCCTGATTACCTCAATGGATCTCATTCAAATGTAAATAATACTTGTTTTGACTTATGGAATTGAACTGATATGGGATCAATTAAAAGTGATTATAGAAACTCTAGAGAATGTAAAGACCTCTTTCCTCAGGAGAAAACTTGATGTCTCGAAATTCACTCCACCGAGACACGTATATGTACTAATTATTGAAGACTATGGGATATAACAGATCAGAAATAGAATGTTTCGGTCGTCGACGACCGCATTCCAAGATACTTAGAGAAGACGAAAACGAAATGAGTAGACTTTGGGCGGTAATTTTGCAGCACTGACACGATGACGAATTGGCACTGAACTCGGACTATTTACGAGTAGAGGCATGTTGTCGCCAGGTTTGCACGTCATGGTTTTCATCATGCGGTCACGACTAATAAGGGACATCCTGAACTTGTTGATTCGTGTTTGTGTGAACTGTGTGATCTTCGGTGTGGTGAATGCCATTTGCAATTTGGCAGAAACAGATAAATATCATTGTAAGATTATGCAAATCAAATGTAATGCACGTTGTGCTTAATTGTTTTAATAAATTAATTATTTATTAGGACGACTAATTACCATCATCGAGCGATGATTATCTGATGCTTTACATTTAGAATTTATAATCTATATCCACTATTGCATAATAAAATTATAAATTATGTTGGTCAAAGAATGTAATTTTATAAAGTAATTACGAGTAATTGAACATCGTATGTGATTTTTTATATTATAATGTTAATGGCTACTTACCTAGCTTGCTTCAGTGGATATTTTCTATTGCTAGTCTTATGTTCCACAGGCCGGAGAACATCCTTACAAATTATACCCTTGTAGCCTCACATTTTCAAAATGGTAACAGGAACATGGCAGCCTGCAGTGTCATGAGGAAACAAATCTCAACTGATAACGGTCTAAAGCCCTATTCAAGTAGTACTGATAACGGTCTAAAGCCCTATTCAAGTAGTACATGCGTAATAAATTTTACACGGAGGGACGGTTTGAAGACTGAGAGGGGAAGTTCGAGGAAGCACAAGCTCATTCATAGTGCTGTAAAGCCATATTCATGTAGCACATGTAGATCAAACTTTACTCAGAGGGGGTGTTTGAATACACACATGCTCACTCATAGAGGTATAAAGCCACAGTCATCTAGCACTTGCGGAAAGAATTTTAGAGACATTGGAAATTTGAAGACACATATTCTTATTCATAGAGGTATAAGGCCTTACTTCTGTAGCACATGCGGGACAAATTTTACTCAGAATGGAGATTTCAAGAAACACATGGATATTCATAGTGGTGTAAGGCCGTATTCATGTAGCACATGTGGATCAAAATTTACTCAGAAGGGAAATCTGGAGACACACATGCTGAATCATAGTGGTGTACGGACCCTTCCATGTCGATCAAATTTCATTAAGGAGGGAAATTTGAAGACTCGCATGGTGATTCATAGTGGTGATATGTTATATTCATGTAACACATGTGGATCAAACTTTACTGAGAAGAGATATTTGAAGGCTCATTTGCTGAGTCATAGTGTTTTGAAGCCGTATTCCTGTAGCACATGTGGCAGAAAGTTTGCTCAGAGGGGAAATTTAGTACAACTGCTTATTCATAGTGATGTGAGGCCATATTCCCGTAGCACATGCGGAAGAAACTTTACTCAAAGTGTATCTCTGAAGAAACACATGATTATTCATAGTGGTGTAAGGCCTTAATCATGCAGCAGATGTGGATCTAGTTATATTGATAAGGGAAATTTTATCAGACACATATTCATCCATATTGTGGTAAACCAACACTGTTGTAGCACATGCGGAAAGAACTTTCCTGAAAAGGGAAGATTGATGACAGGTTGGTTGGTTGGTTCTCAAGTTTAGGGGCTGCGACAACGCGGTCATGTAGCCTCGTGTACTTTGAAGACACATGCTCATTCATTTACTAGATGCGGAAAGAATTTTATTAGGAACGGAAAATAAAGTAGGCATATGTTCATTCAGAGTAGTGTTAGGCTATATATTCATGTAGTACATGCGCAGCAAACTTTGTCCAGAATGGAAATTCGAAAACGCATTAGGTTTTTCATAAGGGTGTAGAACCACATACTTGTATCTTATGTTGAATGAAATTTTGTTTCAGACTACATTTGAAAATCCACATTTTAATACATAAAGGTGTAAAGCATTAACCATTAACCATGTAGTACATGCGCACCAAACTTTACACTAAACAAACTTTATCTTAAAGCGTCATTTGGATAGTGGCTTGTTTTCTTTCTGATAGGAATGTAGCAAATGCGCATTTGAGTAGCAAATGTGAAAATAACTTTACTATGAATCTATATTTTGAGATACACTTGCTTATTCATAACAGCTTACAGCCCTTTTCATGCAGTACATTTGGAGCAACTTTACTGGGGAAGGGTCTTTGAAAACATATCTCCTAATTCATAGTGGGCTGCAACCAATAATCATTTAGTACATCCGGACCAAACTTTACTCTGCCCAATTCTTTAGATAGACACATGCTAATTATTAGTGGCCAAATGTGCATTCTTGTTGTTAATGCGGAGCTATATTCGCAGGGATAGGACCTTTGAAGTCACATGCTAGTACCTGAAGCCAAATTCATGCAACATTTGCGGAATCTAGGAAAAGATCTATAGAAGAACCCATGAGGAGATAGCGTTAATATGAAAAGAAAAATTAGACACATGCTTATCGATTGGGGCCAATAGCCGCATCTACACAGATTATGCCCAGCAAACTTAACTGAAGAAAGATGTATGCCAAACTCATGTATTATATATGCAGTGGCATTTACTCACAATTCTCTCTTAAGATTCGCTTGTGACTTAGTTGCCACAAGGCATATTCAAATAGTACATGCGGAGCAGTTTTTACTTTATTGGGTGTATAACGACACATGTGTTAATTCATATTTGCCAAAAGCAGTATTCGTATAGTATGCACGGATTAAAATTCACTGATTGGGAGGCTCAGAAAAATCCCCTGTTCATCGTTGGGGCAAAAGCCATATTCATGTGGTACTTGTGGTGAAGAGAACGAAGGGAGATTTCAAGAAGAACATTTTAATTGATAGTGGCCAGAGGTTATATTCATGTTATGGAAAATAAGTTTAAATTACAAATAAAATGTTATTGCGGACTGAAGAAAATTCACGAAGTACAAGCTGAGAAAGGTTTGGTAGAAGGCGGGGTATTCATTAAGCACATGGTAATTCATAGAGGGTATGTTATACAATAGCTCGCATGTATCCTTGTTGAAATATATCTCCATTCTTACTTTTTTAAGCTACATTAAAGTGATATATATTGGAAAAGAATTTGCTCAAAAGATTGGTCTAATGAGACACGTGTGTATCCTGAATGCTTGACTATTACATTCTTAACAGGCTTCTTAAAAGAGTATCTTAAGATATAGCCAATGTTATCGACAGCAGGCAAATGCCATATATCTTGTGAATCACTTAATCAGTGTGCAGGGCAGTTGAAACAGAATTATCGACTGTTAGCCAGAAAAACTTGAGCACTGTCATGTGAAGCAGAATTCACTAAAAGGGTTTGGGTAAATTGAAAACTCATATTTTAATACAGTTCGACCGGTAGCTAAATTCATGAAATATATTTGATTTGCCATTCAGTATACGAGTCAGTTTTTAGGGTCATAATCTATAGTGGCCATCAGTCACATTCATGTAATTAAGCGTTAACAAATTTACTTAGTGATGTACAGTATACTCTGGATTATCTGGTTTGCGGATTAAAACTGCGCGTTTTCGCCTAATTATAACTTATTGAGAATACAGTATACATTACAACAATATCTGTTTTTCAAACTATACTCTACATTGAATACGTTTGAATTTTTATTTTTACATATTTTTGAAGTATAGTCGCTGTATTTTTCATACATATTTTTTACAGTGTAATCCCGGTGAAGGAAATTTATATTTAGTTCTTTGTAACAGGTACACGACTTCTTGCTTTGTCCAGACTTGTTTTATAATATCGAAGCGTATGTTTCATAAGAATGTGGAGACAGGCTTGTTTCAAGGTTACTGGAAGGTAAGAGCTGTCTGCTTGCCATTGACGGATCGGCTTGACTGGTCAACAGCTGTTAACAAGTTGCCATTCAGTAAGATGGCTCTTCAGTGTGTAGATTATATGCAACAAAGAGGGTTTGAATATGGAGATATTATTGCCGCACGCAAACTATGTCTCGAGGTAAGCGAGCAGAGAACTATTACAGACACCACTATAATGCGGGTAAGTTATCTGAATAAATGTATTATTGCCTACTTTATAAGGAACTGTATTAAAATTAATAATAAACTCATGCTTCACCCCGGTCATTGTGGCGGATAATCGAGAGTACTGTACTGGTGAAAAAATGTAAATCCACTGATATTTCCGTCATAATGAAGGTAGAGTTAATGTATTGCCCTAAAATAAATATTCGCAAATAGTGCCCAGCTTTCATTTGATAGAGAAGGTTTAAAATACAACCTGTATATCTTTAGTCGCCGGAAGGCAGTTTGACATGATATTTGAAGCATTCTATGAAAGGTTTATAGCGGAGAGACATAGAGAGATGATTTTTCACACATCAGAATTAAATATTTTGGAAATTTTACAGGGAGGGGAGGTAAGACATGATTTCACATGTTATATTACGCGACTGTTATAGTTAGTGGTATTTGTACATCAATCAATAGATGTTTTGCGAATGTCATATAGAGGAGTTTTCTTCACATCTATATGATATGTACTTTGAATATTTTAGGGAGAGGGGTTTGTACACATCAAACTGATATGCTCCGGAGTTGTTATAGAAGAGGGATTTAGTGCATATCCAAATAATATGTTCTGGGAGTGTACACTAGTGTCTAAAATTCGAGCATAAGTTATTAATAAGCAGGGCAACAGGAAATAGACCGCAAATCGCACGACATATGCACCTACCAACCTTAAGTGTTCGCTCTGTATAGGAAAGGAGTATTCCCTGGTTTGACTAGCGGCGTAACCGCAATGTAAACGCAGTCAGTTCCTGCGCCCCATTTTCCCTCAATCGTGTTTGCCCTGTCATAGTGGGCGGAGTGTAGCCTCTTGGTAAACGTAACAACATAATGGCACACTGAAGCCATTTTAACCGCGTTTTGAAGGGTAAAATAATTGGCCACCTGGAAAGAGGCCAGACACAGTCCGAAATCACCTTATCTTTTAATGTGTCTTTAAGTGTCATTTCCAGGCTTTGGAGACGATTTCGAGACACATGAGATTTTAGACGTAGGCCAGTACCAGGTCGACCAAGAGTCGTACGGACCTGCACATCTTCATGGGTGGTCCGAGGATCACTGTGAATGCTCGGAGATACAGGAATCAGGTAATGAGACCACATGTTCGACTATTCAGAGGTGGAGTAGGTCCAGACTTCCTCTTAATGGACGAATTTCTGCTTTGGGAAGACTTTCATGGCATGGACTGGCCAGCGAGGTTTGCGGATCTGAGTCCTATAGAACATGCCTGGGATGCTTTGGGGAGGCGAATTGCATCCCGTCAGCCTCCACCAAGGATCCTCCAAGACCTTTGCATTTCCCTTTGGGAGGAATGGGATCGACTGCCACAAGAGCTCTTGGACCATCTGATAGACGTCGCTGCGAAGCATGTGTGACCATTAGGGGTAACCATACACCCTACTAACAGCATATAGTTTTGTGGAAGACTTAGCCAAGTTTTGTTAGTTGTTGTCAAAGATGTACCTTAGCTATCAGAACCTTTCTTACACTGTTCTTTTGGACAAAGTTGTGTGAAATATGGTGAGTGATTCAGTTTCCGTTTGTTCAGCAATCCGTCTGACATTCCTATCATGTGGTATGGCCTCGTTTTCTGATTACGCTTAACTATTGGGCTCTTGTGTAATTTGTGGAGGGTTTTTATGTACATATATATGTGTGTTGGGTAATTTTAGGGAGAGCGCAGGGTTTTACGCATCCATGATACATATTTTGGTATTCGCGTACGCATATTATGTGTACCATGAAATAATGTACTGTTAATGATACCACTTTTTGTGAAGTATTCAGTGTTGATATGTACTCAGTATATCTTTATATAGTAAGTCACATCTATGTAAGAAATTCGTACAGCATCAATGATATGACGTTTAGAGAGTTATTCTGATATAAATGAGTAGATAACTACCGCTCTACAGCATGTTTATCTTGTTAAAAGAAAGCATATAAATGAGCATTTGCTAATAGACAGACCGAGAACAAGTTGTTTTTACAAATATTACATTTCATGACAGTTAATCTTGAGAATTTCAAATTTGGAGAAATGGGTTTCAGAGAGAATTAGAGAAGAAGGCTAAAGGTCCAGAGGGTACAAGACAAATGTATTTGTCAACAACGAAGAATGAAGGTTTCTCCACCTGCATGTCATACAATGAGGGAACAACAACCCCCTAAAGCCACTATCCCGTTGGCCAATCACAGAATCTGCGGAACATAACAGGATAGATGTGATGGAGAGATTAGATGGCATGCAACGGCCATAAAAAATGCCTACGCTAGAGTCTCGGGTCAAAGTAAATGTTATGCTTAGGATAGCGCGATTTACAAGAGAAATGTCCTTTTTCTAGGGATAAAAATGAAATTAATTACATTCTTGGCAGGAAAAGTTATGATTTGAATTTACAAAATAAGTGCCAAATAGGGGATTAGAAAATAATAACGGATGAAATGCAAGAATAGACATGAAAATTCAATGAAGGGACATGGCTTCATGCCTTCCAATGACCTATTCAATAAGAACCAACGCATGCATTAACACCTATTGAATCCAACTTCACCATAGATTTATACGCAATTTTTCTCAGTCGATAACTATCAGCATCATCCATACCATTTTCAGTATAACATTTTCGATCAAGCAAGGAATAAATACAATAAATTTCCAAACCATGCTCCCCTCAGGAAATCTCCTTATTTCATCTTATGAGAAACCATCACAAGATATTCTTAAATCTATTTATAACATAATTTATACCTTCACCACAATATTAGACAATTATTATATAGTATCATCAACTAAGACACACATTGTTACAGATCTGTTTTATCAAGGCCTCTTATGAAAAATTATTACGGAAAGGGAAACCCCAAGGAAAATATTGATCAACTTTCCTCGTAATTCAATTAGTTTTAATTTATTTAGAAGACAATTAATGAAGAGGGTCACAATGTGGTATTATTCACTAATGTGGATTAAATTGAGTAAATACTGACGGTATTTTACTTCTGATTATAACATAGCTTACCTTATAGATAGTGTGAGGGCAGCCATGCTCTTACAGTAGTGGCAACCGAGCAGCTCTAAATTGAATGATATTAACTTGAAACACGCCAGGTGTGTCGATTCTCCTAAGAGGAACCATAAGCTCACAGTTTGAGTGGGTACCTATCAGTTCTAAATTGAATTATACTAGCTTCGGGACACTCCATTGTGTCAATACCTCTATAAAGAAGAATCTGGTAACAGGGCCGGTACCTAGGAGTCCACCTAACCTGAATGATATTCACTAAAAGACACTCCAGAGTGTTAAGACCTCTAAGAGGAACAATCTGCTCAAGGTCTGGGTGGATAGGTATGAGCTATAATCTAAATAATATTAGCTTAAAGACACTCCAGATAGGCAACACATCTAAGAAGCTCAATTTGCTCAGTGTGGTACTTAGGACCTTCCACCGGAATCATATTAGCTTAAATACACTCCAGATTTGCCAATACCATGTTAGTAGCGTGACGTTAACCATTTGCATATAGTATGGTGGGTACCTAGGAGCAGTAAGCTGAATGATATTAGCTCAAGTACGTCCTTGGTTTGTCTATACCTTTAATGTAGCGTGAGGAGAACCATCCGCTTTCAGTATGGTTGGAAACTAGGCGATAAAACTCGATGAAATTGTAACGGGCGAGCGGAGGAATTCTACTCTCCTTGTCTATAATGTTGCCTATAGCTGTGGGTTAAAATAGCGTCTGGGACAGGACTTAGCAACTCCGACTTTTATGTTACTCTATTGCCATTGGTGATGACGTAGTTACAAGAGAGGGTTGGAATTGTTTGTTTTTTGAGATGATTATAATTGATTTGGTGAAGTTAGAAACATATGTTCAGTTTTACTCTGAAAGAACGTAACACTGGTGTCAGAAGTTGGGATTTGGTATTTGCAGCGCCAATAGCGCGTGAAATTTTAAAGCGACTTTCAAGAAAGATTAAATGAGTTGAAAGTGGCTGATTTATAGCCCGAGTTAGAAGAACCCCATCAGGATACTTCAGGAGCCAAAGCTCTACTGCAGTCGAGACAGAAAGCGCTTTTAAGGGCAGAAGGTAAGGATCCCGGAAATATGTTGTTTGGATTAGCCGGTGACTTCAGTACCCTCGCAGTGATGTTTAAGGGAACATTTTCTAAATTAGAAAAGAAACTTCTCGAGTATTCCAACAGCCAAGCCGATTATTGTAAGAGTTTGGAAGACAAATTAAATTACGAATCAGAGGCTTTTGAAGAGAAATCGACTTCTAATTGTAGGAATCTAGTAGCAGAATTAAAATCTGAACTAGAACATGAAGTTAGTGAGGATAAGGAAGACTTGAACGAGTGGAAATGGATGTCGAAATCAAAATATCAGCCATGGAAAATAAAATGCAATTGCTCTGGACGGAGATAACTCAGTGAGGCGCGATCAAACCCAGACCAGAATTAGGGTATGGTTCGAGTATCATAAATCAAAAACCACCTACGTCCGATGGTAAAACTTCTTGGTATAGGAATCAATTTGAATCCGCTGCTATTAAAAGAGGTTGGTCTAAGGAAGACAAAGCTATTGGACCTGTGATTGCTCTTCGTGGTGGCGCGCTTAATATCCTCCAGGCCATTCCAGACAGTGAACAGAATGATTATGATTCCCTCCTGGCCCGACTGGAGATGCGATATAGGGACAAGCATGTCCAACAGGTGTATCATAGCCAACTACTCAACAGATGATCGAAGCGTGGGGAGTCACTACAGGAATTTGAGGCAGATATCGCACGTCTCGTTCAGATTGCGTATCCTTCTGCTCCGGATGACTTCGTTTCGCAGCTGTCTGTACACTATTTCGTAACAGGTTTGATAGATCATGAACTGCCAAGTGCTCTACATATTGCACATCAAAAGCCACTGAATAATGCCTTAGCTCATGCATTAGAATTTAAAGCAATGGTACAAGCGCGACTTCGACAATTGGGCGAACATGAGACATTAGACGAGAAAATGGAAATAATTATTAAAAGAGTTCTTCCTGACATGGATCGCTCATCCCGAAGGCGAGAATTACGTTGTTGGAACTGTGGAAACTTAGGCCTGTGCGAGGTCGTGGCAACGAGGTCACGAACGGTCAGGAAAACAAGAAAGGGCTGGTGCTAATGGGCAAGCTCGACTAGGTGGCCATATTGCTCCCGAAAGGAAGGTCCATGATATTTCTCCTCAATGTCATTATAATAGTCTCTTTGTGGATGGAGAGATCACCGTGAACATCGACCTGGTTACCAATGTGATAAAATGTCGAGTTGTAGTTGCTGATATTACAGAAGACGTCATTATAGGAATGGATGTAATGTCAGGAATTGGTTTGACCGTAGATCTAAAACAGAAGCACCTGAGACTTGCAAGCAAAGAAATCGTTCCTCCTGGAAGGAGAAATGAAACAATTAGGATGGCTATGAATGATGATGAAGTCCTTTTACCAAGCAATGACACCTTCATTGTGCTACAGGTAGAAGACGTCGATCGAAGGCTAACTGGTGAAGTTGAACCTATGTCCGAAAAGGAAGTGTGTCGAGGGTTATTGGTTGGCAGAACCCTTGTCAATGTAATGGGGCTCACGATGGTCAGAATGATGAACCTGAATGAATTCCCAGTGGCCTGGAAGAAGGGTAGACAGTTGACCTGGTGGAACCATGTTACAACGATTGTCCGAGAGGTTACCGTGAACAATATTCAGAAGAATGGCGGCTTTCTCTCAAAGTTGATGAAGGACCTGCAGATCGGACAAACTAAGCTGATCCCAGAACGGGAGGCCAAAATTAGTGTGCTGCTTGCCAAGTATCAACATGTTCTTGCAATCGAAGTGTGCCCGTACGGTAGAACAAATGTTGTGAAGCACAAGATAAGTTCAGGGAGTTCACCACCTATTCATCAGCACCCATGACGCTTACCACTAGCGAAATGACTAAAAGCCGAAGGTATTATTTGCGATATGTCTAACCAAGGTGTAACTGAGCCGTCGAGTAGTCCATGGACTTCGCCTGTCGATTCTTTCAAGAGAAAGGATGGATCAAAGAGATTCTGCATGGAATGTTGGCAATTGAATAGCAAGACCGTCAAAGACAGCTACCCTTCACCCACGACTGATGACACGCTGTATACGTTGTCGGGATCTCAGATATATTCTACTCGTGACTTAAATAGTGGATATTGGCAAGTTAAAATCAAACCCCAAGATAAAGAGAAGAGCACGTTCTCAATTGGTACTGGACTCTGGCATTTTACAGTTATGCCTTTTGGACTTTGCAATACACCAGCTACGTTCGAAAAATTGATGTTGACAGTACTGGGAGAGCTTTCGTGGAAAACATGCCTCGTATATCTGGATGATGTGATAATAATCGGGAAGACGTTTGACGAACATCTATTGAACTTGGAGGGTGGGCTTAACCGATTACAAGGTACCAATCTCAGGCTGAACCCAATGGCATGCCAGTTATTCCAGGACAAGTTCAAATATCTAGGACACATAATTTCGAAACAAGGCTTGGCTGTCGACCCTGAGAAGTCTCACACAGTGAGGGAATGGCCCGTACCCAGGTATGTACATGAATTTACGAGCTTGTTAGGATTATGTTCCTACATTCGACGTTTGGTACTGGACACGAATTACCTACCCTTTGCCTGTTGAAATCCCTCGATGGAAGCTGTCTCGCAGGACCTGAAAATCCGCGGCTAGGAAAACCCCCGATCCTACCACGAAGTGAAGGGAATAATAGGCTACAAGTAAATCCTAACAGAGCAAAACCAAGGCACCGAAGAAAATTGCTCACAGAACACGAGAATCATGAAGGAAAGGAATGAAGCTTGTAGTTTAACGTGACCGTCAATCTCTAGATCATAAGCCACGGGACCTCCTTTTACGTGGAATCCGAACCACAGGACATGGCATTTCACTTCGAAAATCTCACATGCATTGACGGGGAAACGAACCCGGTCTGCCTTGGTGAGAGGCAAACAGCTAAACGAGAACCATGAAAAGGTCGTCTCTGGAGTGTGGGGAACTCCAGAAATACCCAGCGATGGCCTTCTTAATGACACCTCTTACTCCCTCTACAAATCATCACACCGAACGATTAAAAAGAAATAACAGATTTATTCAATAAATAACTGACGGAAAGTCAGTCGACGACGTCCGAGAATGGGCACATAAAGCAAATAATCCTCACTTGAATAGCATTTAAAAATAATGCAGCAAATGCAGCATAATGTCTCCATGGACTGGACTGCACAAATAACACTAATCATTCAACATGATTTTACTATACAAATCAGATAGATGATTCTATATGAAACCCTAATGGATAATCTACATGGTTATTCCAGAATTAAAGTAAAATTACCCACTGAAATATTACCCTTTTATATATATTTACAATATAGTTACACACCCTTAAGTGTAAACACCGTTAACTTAATAATCTTGCACCCACCTTGTGTGCTTTCATCATAAAGCGTTACTGTAGCAAATTCAAGTATTGATCGGGTTCATCAACTGAGCAATTAAACTGACAAGAGCGGCTTCGGTGGCGTAGTCGGTAGCATGCTGAGCTTCTATGCCCAAGATAGCGGGTTCAAACCCGGCCGAAGCCGTCGGATTTTTTAAGAGCGTTAAAAATCCCTCAGTATGCCTTCCTTCGGAGGGGAAGTAAAGCCGGCGGTCCCATGTCATAGATTTATGGCATGTTAAAGATCTTTCCACTAATTACACCTGTGTGAAACTAAATTGGATAGGTTAAGAATGTAAACAACGCTCTTAGGTTGCTACGTTCGTTGCCAAGAGCCGACTGCGGTGGCGTCTAGTAGCTAGTTCTGAACTAGGCCTAGTAGTCGTTGACGGTGGCGCTTGGTGGCAAAAGTAGGAACTATTTGAAAATTCAAAGTTGCAGTCCCTACTTGAATTAAAAGAACAGATACACACACTAATACAGTCATCACAATTAACACCGGTTATCAGACAGATTCTACACCCACCCAAAGTACACGGGGCTACATGACCGCGTTGTCGCAGCCCCTAAACTAAGGAACCAACCAACCAAACTGACAAGAAGTATAATCATAATTTATCCATCATTCTTTACTATTAATTTCAATTATTATTTTTCATTGTTATTCTTAATAATTATTCGGAATTATTATTGCTCTTATTATCATTCTTTATTATTTCTGTTTAATAAATTATCAATTTCTTATTTAAATAACCTTAATTAGACATAATCGCAGGAATAATTAGCAGGGGATGACAAGAGAAAATTAGGGGGCTTTACTATTAGTCATCCACAACTGCAATCATAAATTCATCAACTAACAATAATTACGAAGCCATTGAAAATTATGTTCATCACCAATCATCATTAATATGGCGTAGTTTAAGTAAGATAGCCATTTCATAGCCATACATGACATCGACGATTGCCTATAATTGTGGATAATACCACCAACTTCACGAAGAGTCATCATCATCATCATCATCTTGTCCAGTTTCCAGCCCCAGGCTGGGTCAGTTTGGAACATAAGCCTCGCCACTTAGTCCTTTCATCCCGCTGTCAATCTGGTCCAGTCCTTGCCTCTCTTCTTGACACATTCCTCCACTCCTTTCAGCCATCTATCTCTTGTTCTTCCCCTTGGTCTTTTCTTCTGCATCTGCATCTCAAGTATCATCTTGGGAATCTTCTTCTCTTCCATTCTCTTTAAGTGCCCATACCACCTCAGTCTTGATGTCTCAATCCTACCTTGCAAGGGCTCCTCTTTCACTATTTTCCTGACCCTTTTCATTCCTCACCCTGCCTCATCTTGTTACTCCGACCCTACTTCGCAGGAACTTCATTTCACTTGCCTGCATTCTGCTGATGTTTCTTTTCTTCATTATCCACGTTTCTGATACATAGGTCAGTATCGGGATATAGTAGCTTCTATATAACACTTCCTTGCTTTTTTGGGAGACATCTTTATTCCACACTAAGCTCCTAATGCTTCTCAGAAATGCTTCTGCCTGTCTGCCACGTTCCGTAATCTCTTTGTCATTTCTCCCATTTTCCTCGACTATACTTCCCAAGTACTTGAGACTTTCCACCTTCTTCATCTGTCCACCTCCAAGTGTTATCCCACTCATTGGTCTGTCCCTTTTCCTGGTCGTTAACAGGATATCACATTTACTGATATTGAATTTCCATTCGTACTATCCCACTGTTTCTTCCCAAACCTTCAGTTGCTCCTGAATTTCCTCCTTTTTGTTTTCCCAGACCGTGAGATCATCTGCAAACACCATTGCTTTCATCTTATCTGCTCCTATCTTTCCTGCTACCCTTGCCATAACCTCGTCCATAATCACAATAAAGAGAAGGGGTGACAGTGCACTACCCTGTCTCATGCCATTCATTTTTCTGAACCAGTCTGTTCTTTCCCCTCCAACTTTCACACAACTCACACTTCCACAATAGATCTCCTTCACTCTGCTTACAGTCCCTTTTTCCACTCCCATGATTTCCATTGCTTCCCAACCCCTTCTCACTACACACACTATCATAGGCCTTTTCGATGTCCAGGAAGGCCATCAACAAATCCTCTCCAAAATTGTAGTGGTGTTCCTGGAGCTGTCTCACTGAAAATATGAGATCCACTTTTGATCTCCCAGGTCTGAATCCATACTGCTCCTCTTTCAATTCTCTCTCCACTTTGGCTCGTATTCTACTTTCTAGTATATTTTCATTTATCTTGGCACAGTGTGGTATGAGTGTGACTCCCCTGTAATTTCTGCACTCCTTTCTGCTTCCTTTCTTAAATATTGGGACAATTAATCCTTTCTTCCAATCTTCTGGGGTCTTTCTCTCCTTCCATACCACCCTCATCACACGGTACAGTCTCTGTTTCCCAATCTCCCCTGCTGCCTTCACCATTTCAACACTCGCTTCGTCCACACCTGGTGCCCTTCCTCCTTTCATCTTGTCTATAGCCATTTCCAGTTCTCTCCAAGTCAGGTCCTTTTCCATTCCTGTGTTGTCTTCTCCATCTTCCAATACGTTGTCCTCCTCCCTATGACCATTTGGATTCAGCAAATTCTCAAAGTACTCTTTTCCACACTGTTTTGAGTGTCTCTTTGTTGTGTACCTCTTTTCCGTTTTTGTCCACCATTACCACATCCTCTCGCAGACCTCTTCTCATACTTTTGACCGTCCCATAAAGTACTTTCCTATTCCCTCTGCTGTCTTCTTCCATCATCTCTGTCCACTATACCATCCACTTCTTTCTCTCCTCTGCGACAATCTTGTTTGCTTCTTTCTTCTTTATCTTATAAGCTTCCCTTGCTAGATCAGTTCTTTCCTGGAACCACGCTCTGAAAGCCTTTTTCTTCCTTCCCACAGCTTCTTTTACTCTCTCATTCCACCATGGTGTCTCTTTGCACCGCTTTCTGAGGCTTGTGCTTCCACATACTGCCACTGCAGCTTCCACCATTGTATTTTTGGATTGCTTCCATTCCTTTTCCCCTGTTTTAGGATTGTCTGTTGACATCCTTTCCCTTTTTATCTTCTGGAATTCTTCCTTGACTTCCTTTTCCTTCAGCTTCCATACATTGATTCTCCTCTCCTGGTACTCTGTCCTCTTGCTATCCTTAACAACTCCCAGGTTCATTACTAGTATTCTGTGGTAGCTATCTAAGGCCTCTGATGGTATTACCTTTATATCTCTGACACTTCTCTTCATTTCCCAGTCGTACAGCATGTAATCTACCAAAGATTTCTTTGTTAAATCACTGCTGTACCACGTTACCTTGTGGCTTTCCTTCTTCCGGAACCAGGAGTTGCCTACCACTAAACCGTTTCTCTTGCAAAAATCCAGCATCTTTCTCCCTTATTCATTCCTGCTGCCCCATCCGTCCGCTCCCATTACATTTTCATATCCTTGCCTTTCACTTCCTACATGTGCATTCAAATCTGCCATGACAATGATGCTCTGACCATTCGACTGCTGTTGTAGCTCCTCCTCAAAGTCTTCCTTCTCTTGAGCTGTACATCCAACTTGAGGGGCATATATACCTGGGCTATTTCCAGGCTTCTTCCCTTTACAGTTACTCTGATCTTCATGATCCTGTCACTTTTTCCTTTTACCTCTTCCTTCATTCCATCTCTCACAACTACTCCTACTCCGCTGCTCCTTCCTTCACTGTTCCCACTCCAGGACAACCGGTACCCTTTTCTCAGTTCCCTGCGACCTTCTCCTTTCCATCTTGTTTCTGCCAAGCCCAGTACATCCAGCTCTCTTCTCTCTATCACATCTACAATCTCCTCCACCTTTCCTGTCAGTGTCTGAATGTTTAATATGGCAATTCGTAGTCCATTAGCATATCTGGGTCGTCGTCGTTTGCATCCGTCCTTTCCGAGGCTTGTTCCTGTTTTGAAAGCAAATATAATATCCACTACTGGCTTGCTAGGCCTATCGTAGCTTCACCAGTGCACCGTCGGCCGTCACTTTTTAGGGTTCCCATAGGGCCTTCACAGCTACCGTAGCGGTCCCGGGGCACACGAAGTGCCCACTGTACTTCACCCCTACAGGCAAACCCCTACTTCATGCAGTTGCGCGTCTCCCACCACGTAGAGGAGGGTTGGACTTGTGGGATACGAAGAGTATTCCTTTGAACATATTTTACACATTTTGCTCAATTAGCATAATAGATTCACATTTACTTCATTAAGTACTTTAATATATATATTACCACTAACGTTCACAGACGTTTAATAGCCTTATATCACCCGCATGGTGATTATTAAATTCATTTACAAATGTATATTTCTGTCTAGGCCTTCGCTCATTAAAAATATTCCGTTATCAAATTATAAAATTTCAATGCACTACATTCAGATCATACACATATTCCACTGGTTTACAAAAATGATCGCCTCACAAAATTATACTCATAATCTTGTATAGCAGAGGTATACGTGGGATTGGTGTCAAAAAGAATAAATGTAGTTTCGTAAATTCTCATGCCAATATAAACTGCGTAGAAAACTCATAAGAATGAGCTGAAATCAAGGATATTAATCCTAACTGAATTTAATAATAACCTACATGTACCAAGTACTCGTGGTAACGAATTAGAAGTCAAACTTGATCAGTCAAAATAGGACCATTCCCCTCAAGTAAATTCACAATGACCGAACTGGTCCTACACCATGAATCTAGGTAACGACTCAAGTTAGCTACTATTGATCCACTAGAAGCCAGAACGATCACTGATCCTTCACAAGAGAAAAATCCCCTAATCCAATAGAATGATCCAACTTCTCAACCTATAAATCCTACGAAGAATTACTTTCAAAAATATCAATGTGCATTGGCAATATTCAGAGACCGCAACTATCGAACACGAATTATAGTGCGTCTATCAATATCAAGTCTAAGCTTGAATAAAATATCGAGGTCTTTACAAAGATCAAATATATCTATCACAAAAGTTAACTTATCTCCACTAAGAAACACACAAGTCTTCTCCTAAAAATTCCTCTTTTCTACAATTAAGAAGTTCACTGAAAGTTAATGAATTTAAATATATTAAACTGAAGTCAAAAGAGCAATTATCAAAAATTTAGAAAAATGGGCGCGCTCGTTATTCGAGCCGAAAACCGATTGAGGATGAAATCAGACATGAAAGGAATATCATGCCTAAATCTCATTCCAATAATAGTACAAAAAGCCTAACTGATGGCAATAGTGGTCGCTCAGGAATGTCGCTACTTTGCTATGCTATATAAATGTTCTTCTTTCTACCTTTCGAAGAATCTTGGAGTCGAAATTTGAGCAAAGACATGCCCTACCATCTAGTTCCACCGTATACTGTAGCACAGTATAGTTCCTCCACGTTTCCCGCACTTGAACTAAGGACAACCAACACTCCTTCTCTTGGCTCTCGACTGGTAACAGGATCTCTCCATTGTATTGGAAATGTTCTCTTTCCTCCATAGACAAGCTCCAATTCGCCCGAAAGAAGTTATGCGCATGGCAACAGTTTCGCGACACCCGAGCGAATTCACGGTTTATGTTCATAAATGCTGCGGTAGCATGGACTCGAATGTTCATTTCCAACATGCTTATAATCCGCGTCGCGAACACTCTCAAAAATGAATACGGCATTGTGGTTGCTTATGACGTTCAATGCAATGTCTAATGAGCAGCATCCGTGTTATATATTTAACCGGACATGGTTAAAAATTCAATATTCATGCTCAGCATTCCTTCTAACGCCTTGATTTTTAATACGACGTATAAACTGAGGAATTTCTAGTGTACAGTATATGTTCATGTTGCACCCCTGTGGCAAATTTAATATTCACAATATTAATGGTGAACATGTGAAATATAACCACCAAGACTTTAGGCTGTAGCGTTAATAGAATGTTTCTTCCATGTATCATTCCGCGATATCTTCTATGTGTACTTGTGATATACATGACTCGAAATAAAACTGAGTCCTTACACGCTGCACTGCATGAATATCCACTCAGCATGTGAATATTTTAAAGTCACTTTTTCGATACTTGGGACGAATATCACAGAATTCGCTTACGTACTGATCAGTCCCGGTATCGTAGTTGACCCGACGGAGATACTACAAGATTTGATTTCGCTGCCCTAGCAGCAAAATCATAGAAAAGCTATATATCCCCCACTCCTGTATGGGATATATCGATGTCTGACACGCTGGCATAAACTTAATATACTTCATTTCTTCTGCAGAGGATATTTCCGCGGAAATATGCTTGCATTAACTCTTTGCTATATACATGTAAACCCCAATGCATACTGGACAGCATAAATAGGTCTCAATTCCAAATAATCAGAATAAACACTTCTCAAGCGGTCAACTCGAAAGACATTTCAATATTTATCGATCGCTCCGTGCATCTTGGGGTTAGGACTGCTTTCAGAAGCGTCGAGAAGAGTCCTTGAGCGCTTTGGGTCTACTCGGGAGAGCTGCCTAGCTGTAAACCAGATGTCAATGATATACTCTTAACTGGGTCATGGTCTTTTCTTAGTGACAAGATCTCTGGCGGAAAATGTACCGCACTTCGGACCATAAAATATCGGTACAATACCATCCAGCCAGTTATACTTGTACTAACAGAAATGAATTCATTTTGCAATGATTACCATCCCAATGAAACATACGCACACATAAGTAAGCACCATCTTGGCGTTGCTGACTGTACTCCCAGAAACTGATTGAATATCACAAAGGTAACTATCCCAAATAAAAGCAAGAAATTCAGTTATGAACAGGCAGTCTACATTTTCCTGAGTGTATTGGTATAGTAGTAACTCTCTCTCTCCTCATTACACTTGCAAATTCTTGTGATCGTTTAAATTTGTAAGCTATAGAAAACCTTCCTTTTAGTAAGATTCGTTGTAATTCAGCTATTACCCCCTGAGCATGAAAAGTACGCCCATGCAACATCTTGAATTTATGAAATCCCTTATATTTTGATTTCTGCAGGGAAATCCTTCTACCAGAGCCCACATATTTTCTGCGTTACGTCATTGTATTTCTAATGAATAATAGATTGTATTCAACTGCGTGCTCTATGCAGTGCTATATTTTATCTGTTTCGCCCCCTCTTACAAAGTTTCGTGGTTATTGGATCATTAATTTTGAAGTCTTAACAGTATGCTCAGCCACCATTTGAAATATATAGCGTAGGTGCTATTTTGTCTTTGGAATGGAAAGCCCTTATACAGTTCTACATTAATGCTAATTTGAGATATTGAGTCTCCAAAATATATAATTATTTCATTTTAATAAATCAAAGATGGCCACTGCACGCTATGTCCAGTGTAATATTTGTACAGTACTCCTCTCCCACTAAATTTCCGTTGGGTATTGAACCCGCTAAGCACTGGTTCATGTGATATTTTTCATCGCAACGCATTTTGGATGCATCACTTTAGAACGTACCCACTGACCGACCGTGCAGTCGCTACATGCTAACATTCTTAGGAGTTATAAATGGTTGATCTTTTGACTATGGAGAAAACCGTTATTAAATGATCTGAGGCTAAATTATGACACTTTGCTTTTGGTAATGTAGCCACCTCGCAGATACGCGGACCGGAACCAGACAGTCGCTGCACGACTAGTGTATTCACGAGTTCACGCAGCGCAGGACTGAGCTTTTACCACATGTGTTTGGTTTACCATCCAAGTTGGATGTGTTCTTGTCAAGTCCGTCTAAAAGACGATGTAATAGTCCGCCTGAAGGCGAGGAAAGCAATCTTAGTGCATCGCACATTATTTAACTACGAACAGTACATATAGTGAATATTACAGCCGGGGAAGGCTTGTGCTACAAATACTGTGAATTTTTGGAAAAGTGATTATAATTGTGGAACACCATATTTTCAACCACGTGTTTGAACATTGTATTTCGACATCGTCAAGTGGCGATAAAATATATCATTCACTGTGAAATTATCAGTAACCGAGTGAATCATTTCAACACTCATAACTACAAATATTGCTTTGATCGCAAGTGAGATTCCTTTCTGTGAAACACAACGTCGATGCCACGTGATTTGTGGGCAAGTAAAATCTGTGTTAGTGAAGCAGATAATAGTGCATGGCTAATTTATAAACCATCTGCGCTGTGTAGTAGCAGTGAATTTAGTACCACATTAAAGCTAGTTTCAGTGCAGCTGTGCTACGCTCATTTTTCGTATTTTCAAGTGGTGAATTCGTAATTCAAAATGTCATTTCTTGATAACCACGTGTACGACGACCTGTGGAGATGAGCTGTTAAGCTTCATCATGTGAAGGAGAGGACCGGAGAACTACAGCCGATGACGGGAGAACCATTACTTTAGCATCCGCTAAGCCAAGGAAAATGACGACTTTGGGGAGGAGTCTGGTCATATCATCACGACAACGACGAGGACGAATAAAGGCCGTGGAGATGGATAAAGCGTATATGGAGGCCCTGATTGGACAACCCATGTCTGGAGACCAAAGCCTTATTGTATCCCTCAGGTCGTTGGAACGACTGAGATGTAGACATCCTTTCTTGTAAGTCCGAATAATTCATTCCTTGTGAGGTTCTTTAGTGGTGTAGCTTAGTGTAGTTTATTGTAGTTTGTTGTAGAATCAGCCGAACTTCTTGACAAGCCATAGGTAGGTTTTGTTCTGTTAGAATTAATCCTTGTAGTTCACTTTCAGTGATTCGTTAGTCACCCGTTGTGATTGAATTTCATTTCGATCACGGTGCATTCTGATGGACATCGCTCAGATGTTATTTCTACCCCTGCTAAGCGTGACTGTAGTCTTTGTTACTTCGTTTTGTTCAACCCTAGGTGGGTGATTTTGTGTACAGTTATTTGGGATGACGATGAGACGTCATGGCCAGTGTTATTTTTATAACACCCCTTTCTAGTAAATGTTGTCACGCCACTAATTAAGTCAGAACAGTCCGTATCGTTAGATAGCCGACTGAAGCAATCAGTTTTGTAATTCAATGTCATTTTCATTTTGATGTGCTATGAAGCCATCCAGTTCGAGTTATGAACACATTCAGGGTGTTACATTTTGTATGCAATCTAGCATCGAACCCTGTAATGAATGCCGTATCATTGGCAAACTTAGCAATTGTAAGATTTGCGCCTTTATGATGTTTATTTCGTGTCAAGTGTTTCGACATAGTTATTATTTTGGTTATGATTAGACAGAGCAGTTATGAACTGACATATCTGCTCATTCAAAGAGGTTCAGATTAAGTGGAATATCTGTGTTTTTCATTTCTTTGACTTTTACAAACATGCTACGTCTTTGTGCATTGTTTTGAGGCGTGATTTTAAGCCTAATGCTTATGTGATTTTATATTATATTTGGGACATGATAACAAGGCCAGTTTTCTGATAGGACTTTCTGCGAGAAAACTGCCCGCCTTCAGTGTTGTTCATTTTCTAAACTGTCCGTGTGGATGATTGCGAGTAGCGAGGCTAGCTCGAATCATGGACAGGTGGTAACAGTTAACAGCATGCAATGTCCTGGAGCACCACTCACTCAGTGAGACATACTTTTTCAGACTCTTTGACAATGCTCATAGCATTACTAACATTTAAATGATGTGTCTCGTATGCAGGTCAATGTACAGGCCACCATTTTGTAATAATCGGATGTTTTGCTACTTAGAGATGCCTTGCGAGAGCCATATGTTTATCTTTCCTCTCCATCTGAGAATGATTACACCTTATGTTAATGTTTATTTGTTCAAATTAAGAGGCTAGATGAGGCACCTGTATAGAGGCTATATTTATGTGTGTCCAGACTTAGATTCTGTTGACTGTGTTATTGTAGGGAGGTAATTGATATTCGTGCCAGGCCTTACCCAGAGGTAAATTAAGTGAGCCGAGAGCCATTAATGCCCTTTGATATTGTTATGTCCATGCGGGAGAGCTCTTTGACGGTGTTTCATAGCAGAGATTGATCACGCACGAGACTGCTACTTCTGACCCAAGGTATTCCGGATTGTCAGCCTATTCGCCATAAACCAACGATAATCTAAACCAACGATTCTAATAATCAGAACGTCATTATTATAAACTGATGATAATTAACTATTTATAGCATTTAATCTTGATTTTCTTGCATTTTGGGCCTGCTGGCTGACACTTGCTTTGTGCACGCTTCTTTTGTGGAAATAATCTAGGACAGGTGACACTAATTTTTATAGACGGAGTGCTTGCTCAACCTTTAGTCAGTAGCTGGTGGAGCGTGAGCCGCATGCGACGTTAGACGTATTTTTTACTACGCAATTGCCACCGTAATTAACATGCACGTAGATGACACTGGTTTACAAAGAGTAACCCAGGGCGAAGGCAGGAATAATATTGTTTATGGTCTTGTTATTATTTATTCAAGTGTATGATAACCCCACGTTTACCCTTTTTAGATTGTAAGAGGGCATTTAATGCTTTTTTTACGTCTTGTCATGTAGATTTGTACTAACTGTTTTGCTTTACGGACGTCATCGCCGTAAATTTTGTATTAATTGTTAGGAATTAGCTAGATTATTTAAATTAAATGTAAATGAGGAAATGGTATCATCATAACTTAGACTTGCTATTGCTGCCCTGTTAAATGTAAATTCCGTTATTAGCTTATTTTGTAACTTGACTTAGAGATTATTGCCGTACCACTTTCCCAGCGTTGCTGTTGTTGCTTTACTTTGTCAGATAGATCTTTCGTGAGGGTTTACAGTAGTTTACAGGTAGGGTACTGATCTTTTATTTTTGTTTATTTATTAGTTTCCGGATTAGCCGATAGAAACCCTCCGAACTAGGCTAGGTGTCTGAATATTTTGAATAAATATTTCTACATGTTTTACTTAAGCCTGGAAGTTTATTTCTCAGTCTAGCTTTAGGAGGTGTATTTTCTTGGGCTGTCTATGACCTTTTTAGCAACCATGTTACCACGGATCCCCTGGATCATGGATTCTCGTGCCGCTATGGCCCATAAGAAATTCACCTGATCCTCATGGCACAAGGGTCCGGCATGTGAGGTGTTAGGTATGTCGTTTCGGCTGTTGGCAACCCTGATAGCTCCTTTGACGGGCACAGTACTACCCCTCTTCTTTATTTGGCGCCCAACTGGTTGCGCCGATGTAGACATGGTGACCTTCTGCTCCATGCTCTTTTTATGAGGATTTTATTGTGATTAAAGGTAAATTGACTTGACTGGGACGAACTTAAGAAGTCGTACTGCAGATCTATTAACCGCGTGGCATTCGTGCGTGATTTAAGTCCATGGGGTGAGGCTTTGTTATATAGATAATTGGAGGATAGGTTTTTCTTTGATGATGCCTCATCCTAAGTAAATGTAAGGCTTTGCTTTGCTTGTTTTTGTTAATGTAAATGTAGAAGCACTTAGTTCGCATACTCCAGCAGTACTTGTAATATTTATTCAAGAGAAAGCAGGCTGTTCTACACCGCAAAAGTAACTAGTCATAGCTGTAAGTTTTCTGGAATGCTCCTTCTGTTCTCTCATATATATTCTTGTGTCACGGATGAGGAGATGATTCGTCGTGTGATGGGGGAGATATTGGCTGTTGTTAACACCAACCTCCAACAGATTAGGACTGAACTTGAAGTCAACACTCAAATGTAAATGATATTAAAACTGATTTAGGAACTGTAAGAGGAAATGTTGAACAAGTCCGGGGTGACTTGGATGTGAATACTCAGTCTATTGAAGATGTTAGGGCTGATCTTGAAGCCAATATTCAGACTGTCAATAACGTTAAGATTGATATCACAAATGTTAGGGCCGATCTCGAAGCCAACACCCGAACTGTAAATAATGTTAGGGCCGATCTAACTCAGGTCAGGGCTGACACAGATGCTCGTAGGGAAGAGGCTAGGAATAACCTTACAGCAGGTTTAGCCAACAGAATGCAAATGATAGGATAGATCATTTAACCGATCAAATGAACCGAGCAAGGGAAGATGTTCAGACCAGGTTAGGTGAACACACCACTCAGATTAAGGCGAACATAAATAGAGTTCAGATCGATATGAGGGCGGATTTGGATCACACTAGAGAAGAGTTTGGTCATCGACTCACAAACGTCGAGGGATTTATCAACAATGTCAAGAGGGATATCGCTGCAGTCAATGTAGGATTAACCTTGATGAGAGGAGCAGCTTACGCCGTAAACGCTAATGTGAAAGCTATCGCTGACGACATGGTTGAATTCAGAGAAACACAAGCGACGAATACGAAGTACGTTACTCAGTTAACGGACACCGTGGGAGAGTGTCGCGAAACCGTACACACTCATAGTGAAGAAACGAAAATTTACATCTCATTATTAAGAGGAGATTTTAATGAACACAAACATGTTGTAGAAGCTCAAGTAGCTCGTGTTCGAGACGAAGTAAGGGAACTTCGAGGGGACGTCACAGAGGTTAAGGAGGACGTTTACCAAGTCAAAGAGGACGTATCCAAATTCGAAACGGAAGTAGAATCCATGAAGAAAAGGTTAGAAGAGGTTGCACTGACAGAGCGTCTTCAACTTAGCCACAACCTTAGGACAGCGATTCGAGAGGTCGACACAAACCTCAAAGGGAAAATCGAAAGGGTCAATTGCAATTAAACGATCTTGGAAGTAAGATTGAGGCAAAGACTATTCCAGGCCTCGAAATTATTGAGTGACGTTTAGATAAGTTGGAAGCTCAACCGAGAGAGACTCGAACTTCCACACTGTCAACTGAAACGCAGAATACACCAGAATCACAGTTCGTACAATCGACATCGTCCTGTATTTAACCGAGCGCACCACCCGAAACACAACCATTCAGATTCGCAGATACCATGCGCAATGAAACATCACCTTTCACGAAGTCATACTTTGGTGATAACGCCAACGTAAATACTCAATCAACGTTGAATTACACTGCTAATCCATTTAGACCAGCACAAACTCAGCACAATCAAGGTAATGTGATGATCATATGATCAAGAGAAGAGCAACCAGCTCGATTCTCATGTACTGGTAGCGGCATTACACCGGTCGACTTTTGGCAAATGTAGAGAGTTATCTACGTGACACTATGGTGACACCGGAAAGAGAGCTCAGGGTCATAGAGCGTCGTCTTGATGGTCAAGCTAGCACTTGGTTCAGGGCCTTTAAATACACTTTTACTGGATACCAGGATTTTAGAGAAGCTTTGTTACGTACTTCTTGATCGAGCGACATACAGCAGAGTATCAGAGCGGAGATGTACACTCGCCGATACAGCTCAAATAAGCCTACAGGTTATGCAAATTACTTTGCAACCCAGCTGACGAAACTCAGATGTCTTGACCCCCCACTATCAGTGCAGGATTTAGTGAACACCATTAAATGACAATATCCAGCCGATGTTCAACGAGTATTAATTGCTGTGGGAGCAACAACCTTCCAGCAATGTGACCAAATTCTGAGGTGATTGGACGCAAATACTGAACAATTTGCAAGCCACCGTCCAACCAAAGGAGAGACAAGCCTCGTGAACTTGACTACTGTGGATAAAGTTAGTCAGACGCCACAGCAAACTCAGACTCAGAATGAGAATAGAGGAATTTACAATTCAAATCAAAGTAACTGGAAAAATACTCCATATGCGAGAGGGAGAAAACAGGGTGACGATAGGGGATATTGGAACCGACGTTTCAACCAAGGGACGAGCGACAACCGTCGTCACGACAACGACCGTCGTGGGACAGGAGAGAATCAGCGAGGAAGAGGAAGAATTCGTCGAGATTATCGTTATAGCGGAGGCTATCGACGCGATCGAGACCCCAGAGAGAGGGAAGATCGAGACCGGAGAGGGCGTGCACAGGAGAGTCGAGAATACATCCGACAACTGCGAGGGAAGACTCGCACTCCAAGAAGAAAAATCAGAAGACTGTCGAAGCTGAAATCCACTGCATAGAGCCGGTGATGGACTACCGACGATTTGTCAAGATTTCCGAGAAGATGAACGATGCCAGAAAGGCAAAGGAACGACTTTATTACGAGGATGAAGATGGAATAAGAACACTCTTCGAGGAAGACTCCGACTGAAAAACAGTACCTTCGAGGGAGATTCTTGCTGACGAACGACGCTGATGAACGACGCAATCCAAGAATAGAACCACCGATGGAATGGTGGGAAAAATATCACCAAGCTTGAGCTTTAATTGGAGACAAATACAAATGCATTCCTTAATTTTTATTTGAAACGACGGAGAGACAGATGAACCCGCTAAGCACTGGTTCATGTGATATTTTTCATCGCTATGCATTTTTGATGCATCATCTTAGAACGTACCCACTGACCGACCATGCTGTCACCACATGCTAACATTCTTTGGAGTTATAAATGATTGATCTTTTGACTATGGAGAAAACCGTTATTAAATAATCTGATGCTAAATTATGACACTTCTATTTTCTATGAAGCTCAGATATTCTCATGTTGTAATTCTGTATCACTGAAAAATTCCTTAGAATGTTATTTCTGCTTTTGGTAAGGTAGTAACCTCGCAGATACGCGAGCCGGAACCAGACAGTTACTGCACGACTAGTGTATTTACAAGTTCACGCAGCGCAGGACTGAGCTCTTACCACATGTGTTTGGTTTACCATCCAAGTTGGATGTGTTCTTGTCAAGTCCGTCTAAAAGACAATGTAATATTCCGCCTGAAGGCGAGGAAAGCAATCTTAGTGCATCGCACATTATTTAACTACGAACAGTACATAATATTAGTGAATATCACAGACGGGGAAGGCTTGTGCTACGAATACTGTGAATTTTTGGAAAAGTGATTATAATTGTGGAACACCATATTTTCAACCACGTGTTTGAACGTTGTATTTCGACATCGTCAAGTGGCGATAAAATATATCATTCACTGTGAAATTATCACTAACCGAGTGAATCATTTCAACACTCATAACTACAAATATTGCTTTGATCGCAAGTGCAATTCCTTTCTGTGAAACACAACGTCGATGCCACGTGATTTGTGGGCAAGTAAAATCTGTGTTAGTGAAGCTGATAATAGTGCATGGCTAATTTATAAACCATCTGCGCCGTGGAGCAGCAGTGAATTTAGTACCACATTAAAGCTAGTTTCAGTGCAGCTGTGCTACGCTCATTTTTCGTATTTTCAAGTGGTAAATTCGTAATTCAAAATGTCATTTCTTGATAACCACGTGTACGACGATGTTTGTTACGCATCACCTGTGGAGATGGGCTCTTAAGCTTCATCATGTGAAGGAGAGGACCGGAGAACTACAGCCGGTGACGGGAGAACCATGACTTTAGCATCCGCTAAGCCAAGAAAAATAACGACATTGGGGAGGAGTCTGGTCATATCATCACGACAACGACGAGGACGAATAAAGGCCGTGGAGATGAATAAAGCCTATGTGGAGGCCCAGATTGGACAACCCTTGTCCGGAGACCAAAGCCTTATTGTATCCCTCAGGTCGTTGGAACGACTGAGATGTAGGCATCCTTTCTTGTGAGTCCGAATAATTCATTCCTTGGAGGTTCTTTTGTGGTGTAGCTTAGTGTAGTTTGTTGTAGTTTATTGTAGAATCAGCCGAACTTCTTGACAAGCCATAGGTAGGTTTTGTACTGTTAGAATTAATCCTTGTAGTTCACTTTCAGTGATTCGTTAGTCACACATTGTGATTGAATTTCATTTCGATCACGGTGCATTCTGATGGACATCGCTAAGATGTTATTTCTGCCCCTGCTAAGGGTGACTGTAGTCTTTGTTACTACGTTTTGTTCAACCCTAGGTGGGTGATTTTGTGTACAGTTATTTGGGATGACGATCAGACGTCATGGCCAGTGTTATTTTTATGACACCCCTTTCTAGTAAATGTTGTCACGCCACTGATTTAGATACAACAGTCCGTATCGATAGATAGCCAACTGAAGCTATCAGTTTTGTAATTCAATGTCATTTTAATTTTGATGTGCTATGAAGCAATCCAGTTCGAGTTATGAACACCTTCACGGTGTTACATTTTGTATGCAATCTAGCATCGAACCCTGCAATGAATGCCGTATCATTGGCAAACTTAGCAATTGTAAGATTTGCGCCTTTATGATGTTTATTTCGTGTCAAGTGTTTTGACACAGTTATTATTTTGGTTATGATTAGACACAGCAGTTATGAACTGACATATCTGCACATTTCAAAGAGGTACAGATTAAGTGGAATATCTGTGTTTTATATTTCTTTGACTTTTACAAACATGCTACGTCTTTGTGCATTGTTTTGAGGCGTGATTTTAAGCCTAATGCTTATGTGATTTTCTATTATATCTGGGACATGATGACAAGGCCAGTTTTCTGAAAGGACTTTCTGCGAGAAAACTGCCCGCCTTCAGTGTTGTTCACTTTCTAAACTGTCCGTGTGGATGATTGCGAGTAGCGAGGCTAGCTCGAATCATGGACAGGTGGTAACAGTTCCCAGCATGCAATGTACTAGAGCACAACTCACTCAGTGAGACATACTTTTTCAGACTCTTTGACAATGCTCATAGCATTACTAACATTTAAATGATGTGTCTCGTATGTAGGTCAATGTCCAGGCCACCATTTTGTAATAATCAGATGATTTGCTACTTAGAGATGACTGGCGAGAGCCATATGTTTATCTTTCTTCTCCATCTGAGAATGATTACACGTTATGTTAAGGTTTATTTGTTCAAATTAAGAGGCTAGATGAGGCACCTGTATAGAGGCCATATTTATGTGTGTCCAGACTTCGATTCTGTTGACTGTGTTATTGTAGGGAGGTAACTGATGTTCATACCAGGCCTTACCCAGAGGTAAATTAAGTGAGCCGAGAGGCACTAATAACCCGTGTTATTGTTATGTCCGAGCGGGAGAACTCGTTGACGGTGTTTTATAGCATAGATTGATCTCGCACGAGACTGCTACTGCTGAGCCCAAGGTATTCAGGATTGTCAGCCTATTCGCCATAAACCAACGATAATCTAAACCAACGATTCTAATAATCAGAACTTCATTATTATAAACTCATGATAATTAACTATTTATAGCATTTACCCTTGATTTTCTTGCATTTTGGACCTGCTGGCTGACACTTGCTTTGTGCACGTTTCTTTTGTGGAAGTAATCTAGGACAGATGACACTAATTTTTATCGACGGAGTGCTTGCTCAACCTATAGTCAGTAGCTGGTGGAGCGTGAGCCTCATGCGACGTTTGACGTAGTTTTTACTACGCAAGTGTCACTGCCATCGTCAAAGTGAAAGGTCGTGTTTTTCCCGAGCTCTCTGGTGTGCTGAAATGGGTTGTTCTCTGGAGTGTTATCGGGCGAGGATCGGACTGTGGTATGCGAAGGGTAGTCGGGATTTCCTGTGTTTGTGTGTGCTTACGGGACCTAGCATCTTGTGGTTCATAGCAGCTGTGATAGCTGCATTGCTAGTTGTTGGTGGAGTGGAAGTGAATCCAGGGCCTGCTACTCCAAATGTGAATCAGGCAAATGATCCAGTGGCAGCTTTAAAGTGTTCGACGTGCAGTAAAATATTGAAGAATGGTGTTGAGTGTGGATTATGTGAGAAATGGCTTCACTTCGGCTGTATTAAGTTCAAGAAGGAGGATTGTGATGTCGGAAATTGGTTTTGTACATTATGTGATACGCCGGACTGTTTGAGGGTGCAAATCAAAGCAAGGGATCAAATAATACAGGAACTTAGAGCAAAGTTTTGTGAATCAGAAGAAACGGTGAAGGATGTGACTGAACGGCTTTCTACTGGTCTCAGTGTGGAAGAGGGCGTGCAGGAGCAAACTGAGGATGACGTTATCATAATGGGTGATTCTATGATACGATGGAGTGCGAATATCTCGAGGAAATCAGGTGCGAAAGTGCGGTGTTATCCGGGAATTAAAATTGACCAGCTTGCCCAACAAGTGGAAGAATCAAATGTAGAGGACTGTGAAAATGTTAAAATGTTTTTGCTACATGTTGGGACGAACGATTTGAAGAAGAGGGCTACAGCTGATTACATCATGGGGGAGCTCTACGAACTAGGCAGAAAGCTAAAAGCAAGTTTAGAAATGCAAAAATTATAATGAGTGGCATTGTTCGGCGGGGAGATGTTCCGTTAAGGCGAGTTAAGACTGTAAATGACCGCAGGACTGGGTATGTGCACAACTGGGATTAGTGTATGTAGAAGCTGACTGCTGGATTGGTGGCCGTGACTTCGCCCGAGACGGGCTGCATCTAAATCGACGGGGCGCTTTGAACCTAGGGAGCCTACATGACAGGGTCATCGGTTCGTGCCGGCTTTTGTGAGGAGGAGCAGGTCCATAGGTTGCCAGCCGATGGGAACAGAAGGAGCTATTTCGAGATATTTGCTGTGGAGGTAAGACTCTAAGATTACTGCAGGTTAATTGTCAGAGTTTAGGAAATAAATTAATTGAATTTTGGAATCTTGTAGAGACGTATTCTCCGGACATTGTCATTGCAACTGAATCTTGGTTATATGAGGACGTATATAGTAGCGAAATAATTCAAGGGACCTACGAAATGTACAGAAGGGATCGGGGGAAGCGAGGTGGTGGGCTATTTATTTGTGTGCGCAAAAATATAGCTAGTTTCTTAAAGTGGGCTGATATGGATCATGAAATGTTATGTGTACAAATTTCAGATAAAGGAAATAAATTCACTCTTCAGGTGATAGGGGCGTATAGAGCACCGAAAGATAACTTTTTTCTCCTCGAATACACTGTATGATAAAACTTGTACGGGTAATGATATGAAAAAGAGAATAATAATTGCTGGAGATTTAAACCTCCCCAAAGTAGACTGGTCTGGTGAGTCAACTAGCTGTGGTCAAGCTCAGAGCGCTGCAAATAAATTCTTAAGGGAGGGGAGATTTTCCCAAGTAGTTGACTTCCCAACTAGAGACAATAATACCTTAGATGTTTATCTCGTAAGGCCTGTAGAGCTGTATATTAACTGTCTGAAAGTACCAGGAATTAGTGACCATTCTGGGGTTGAATTAAATATTAGATATGGTGACATTATAAAATTAGACTCTGATGTAGCAAAAAAGATCATATTCCAGTATCACAGGGCGGATCAGGGCAAGTTTCAGGAGTATTTGAATGAGCTATTTGTAGGATGGGCATCGGAAGGAAATCACATTAATATCCTGTGGACTAACGTTTTGAAAATTTTAAATAGCGCTGTTGATAAATTTGTCCCATTTAAATTGCTGAAACAAAACCTAGATCCTGAGTATTACACACGAGAAATTAGGAGTCTAAAACGGAAAATTAGGAAATTATACAATAAAAGACATGATAGTGACAAGTATATGTTGAAATTTAAATCCTTATCAAGAGAGCTCGTCTTAAAAAAGAGGGCTGCTCATGACAGTTATATGCAAGTTTTACTTGGTTCGGGAGGTGATGGGTGGAAAAAAATTACAGTTATGTTAGGAGAAGAAAGGGAAATTCAAATAATTTGTCGATGAGAATGTCCGGTGACGGAAAATTAATTACTGAGAAACAGGCCATTGCTAATGAATTAAATGTCTTTTACGGTAGTGTGTTCAATAAACCCAATAGCTGTGTGTTGGACCTTAACGACGAATCAGGGGCTCCCCTGTTCCAAATAAACCAGTCAGCAATTGTAAAGCTAATACAAAAACTACGTTTTAATATATCAAAGGGTCCTGATAATATTGTTAGTGACGTACTTAAACTAGGAGGTAGGGCCGTGGCACGATACTTGGAGGTGATGTTTAATGTGTCCATAAACAATGCGCAAATCCCAGATGACTGGAAAAGAGCTACGGTGGTCCCAATATTTAAGGGAGGGAGCAGACTTGATTGGGCAACTACAGGCCGGTTAGCCTTACGTCCATCGTTTGTAAACAGATGGAGCATCTCATTTGCGACTACTTGAGGGAACAGTGGGAAACATTATCATGGTTTAATGATAGGCAACATGGATTTCGGAAAGGTTACTCATGCGAGAGTCAGATGCAATCACTTTTTCAAGACATTAGCGAATCGTTAGACCATGGAGTTTCAGTCGACGCCGTGGTTATAGATTTTGCGAAGGCATTTGATGCCGTGCCGCATGACATGCTACCCCATAAATTAGCTTCGACGAAGATTGATAGAAGAGTAATTTTATGGATCCAAGAATTTTTGACGGGTCGTTCCCAGAAAGTGAAAGTCGAAGGCATATTCTCGGATGAAATTACCGTAACGTCGGGTATCCCTCAGGGCAGCGTAATCGGAACTTTGTTTTTTTTTGGCGTTTATAAATGACTTACCAAATGGAATTCGCAGTGACTGTCGATTGTTTGCGGATGATTGTGTAATATATCGAAAGATACATGACTCGCAAGACAATGCAGTGTTTCAAGAGGACCTGAACCTGGTCTATAAGTGGGCGATTGTAAATAAAATGAAAATAAACACAAGAAAATGTAGTCTCTTAAAAATAGAGAAAGTGCGAAGGCAGGATTTTCAATATAACATTGGCTCGGAAATACTTGTAGAAGAAGATTCTTGCAAATATTTGGGCGTTCACGTAAGGAATGATATGAAATGGAGTAGTCATGTAGGATGTGTAGTTTCAAAAGCTTACAAATCCCTGCACTTTGTAATGAGGGTATTAAAAGGAAGTAGTACCTCTGCTAAAGAATTAGGCTATTTGTCACTTGTAAGACCTATTCTGGAATATGCCTCGGCGGTTTGGGATCCATATCAAGTAGGGCTCATCAATGAGTTGGAAATGGTACAAAGAAAGGCTGCTAGATTTGTGCTCAGTGACTTTAATCCCAGGAGCAGTGTGAGCCGTATCTTAAAGAAACTTGGGTGGAAATCACTGGAGGCTAGGAGGATGAAATCTAGACTCTGCGCTATGTACAACACGTATACAAATCAACCAGCATGGGGTGAGCTTAGCAAACGATTGGGAAAGCCCACTTACATGGGTAGGAGCGATCATCCTTTCAAAGTTAAGGGCCGACCACAGCGAACAAATTATGGTAAATATTCTTTTGTAAACCGTGCCATTGATAACTGGAACTCTCTACCTGCCGCAGTCTTAGAGCCTTTTCCCAAACATATAGGTGTGTTTAAGAAAAGACTGACTATTTGTGTAAATACTCCAGTTTAATTGTTGTATAATTGTTATTGAATTGTTATGTATAATTATTTATTTGTTATGTATATCCAATTTGCACCGGGGGACCCACACCCCATTGTAAATAAATGAATGAATGAAAGAATGAATGAATGAATGAATGAATGAATCTCCACCGTAATTAACACGCACGTAGATGACACTGGTTTACAAAGAGTAACCCAGGGCGAAGGCAGGAATAATATTGTTTATGGTCTTGTTATTATTTATTCAAGTGTATGATAACCCCACGTTTACCCTTTTTTAGATTGTAAGAGGGCATTTAATGTTTTTTTTGACGGCTTGTCATGTAGATTTGTACTAACTGTTTTGCTTTACGGACGTCATCGCCGTAAATTTTGTATTAATTGTTAGGAATTAGCTAGATTATTTAAAAATAAATGTAAATGAGGAAATGGTATCATCATAACTTAGACTTGCTATTGCTACCCTGTTAAATGTAAATTCCATTATTAGCTTATTTTTTAACTTGACTTAGAGATTATTGCCGTACCACTTTCCCAGCGTTGCTGTTGTTGCTTTACTTTGTCAGATAGATCTTTCGCGAGGGTTTACAGTAGTTTACAGGTAGGGTACTGATCTTTTATTTTTGTTTATTTATTAGTTTGCGGATTAGCCTATAGAAACCCTCCGAACTAGTCTATGTGTCTGAAATTTTGAATAAATATTTCTACATGTTTTACTTAAGCCTGGAAGTTTATTTCTCAGTCTAGCTTTAGGAGGTGTATTTTCTTGGGCTGTCTATGACCTTTTTAGCAACCATGTTACCACGGATCCCCTGGATCATGGATTCTCGTGCCGCTATGGCCCATAAGAAATTCACCTGATCCTCATGGCACAAGGGTCCGGCTGGTGATGTGTTAGGGATGTCGTTTCGGCTGTTGGCAACCCTGATAGCTCCTCTGACGGGCACATAACTACCCCTCTTCTTTATTTTGCGCCCAACTGTTTGTGCCGATGTAGACATGGTGACCTTCTGCTCCATGCTCTTTTTTATGAGGATTTTATTGTGATTAAAGGTAAATTGACTGGACTGGGACGAACTTAAGAAGTCGTACTGCAGATCAATTAACCGCATGGCATTCGTGCGTGATTTAAGTCCATGGGTGAGGCTTTGTGGTATAGATAATTGGAGGATAGGTTTTTCTTTGATGATGCCTCATCCTAAGTAAATGTAAGACTTTGCTTTGCTTGTTTTTGTTAATGTTAATGTAGAAGCACTTAGTTCGCATACTCCAGCAGTACTTGTAATATTTATTCAAGAGAAAGCAGGCTGTTCTACACCGCAAAAGTAACTAGTCATAGCTGTAAGTTTTCTGGAATGTTCCTCCTGTTCTCCCATATATATTCTTGTGTCACGGATGAGGAGACGATTCGTCTTGTGATGGGGAAGATGTTGGCTGTTGTTAACACCAACCTCCAACAGATTAGGACTGATCTTGAAGTCAACACTCAAACTGTAAATGATGTTAGAACTGATTTAGGAACTGTAAGTGGAAATGTTGAACAAGTCGGGGGTGACTTGGGTGTGAATACTCAGTCTATTGATAATGTTAGGGCTGATCTTGAAGCCAATACTCAGACTGTCAATAACGTTAGGACTGATATCACAAATGTTAGGGCTGATCTCGAAGCCAACACCCGAACTGTAAATAATGTTAGGGCTGACCTAACTCAGGCCAGGGCTGACATAGATGCTCGTAGGGAAGATGATGATGATGATAATAATTGTTGTTTTAAGGGGCCTAACATCGAGGTTATCGGCCCTCTTAGGGAAGAGGAATAACCCTACAGCAGGTTTAGCCGCAGTTAGATTTGATGTCTTGCGACACCAACAGAATGCAAATTATAGGATAGATCATTTAACCGATCAAATGAACCGAGAAAGGGAAGATGTTCAGACCAGGTTAGGCGAACACACCACTCAGATTAAGGCAAACATAAATAGAGTTCAGATCGATATGAGGGCTGATTTGGATCACACTAGAGAAGAGTTTGGTCATCGACTCACAAACGTCGAGGGATTTATCAACAATGTCAAGAGGGATATCGCTGCAGTCAATGTAGGATTAACCTTGATGAGAGGAGCAGCATACGCCGTAATCGCTAATGTGAAAGCTATCGCTGACGACATGGTTGAATTCAGAGAAACACTAGCGACGAATACGAAGAACGTTACTCAGTTAACGGACACCGTGGGAGAGTTACGCGAAACCGCACACACTCATACAGAAGAAATGACAATTGACATCTCATTATTAAGTGGAGATTTTAATGAACACAAACATGTTGTAGAAGCTCAAGTAGCTCGTGTTCGAGACGATGCAAGGGAACTTCGAGGGGACGTAAAAGAGGTTAAGGAGGACGTTTACCAGGTCAAAGAGGACGTATCCAAATTCGAAACGGAAGAAGAATCCATGAAGAAAGGGTTAGAAGAGGTTGCACTGACAGAGCGTCTTCAACTTAGCCACAACCCTAGGACAGCGATTCGAGAGGTCGACACAAACCTCAAAGGGAAAATCGAAAGGGTCGAATTGCAATTAAACGATCTTGGAAGTAAGATTGAGTCAAAGACTATTCCAGGCCTCGAAATTATTGAGAGACATTTAGATTAGTTGGAAGCTCAACCGAGAGAGACTCGAACTTCCACACTGTCAACTGAAACGCAGAATACACCAGAACCACAGTTCGTACAATCGACATCGTCCTGTATTCAACCGAGAGCACCACCCGAAACACAACCATTCAGATTCGCAGATACCATGCGCAATGAAACATCACCTTTCACGAAGTCATACTTTGATGATAACGCCAACGTAAATACTCAATCAAAGCTGAATTACACTGCAAATCCATTTAGAACAGCACAAACTCAACACAATCAAGGTAATGTGATGATCATACGATCAAGAGAAGAGCAACCAGCTCGATTCTCAGGTACTGGTAGCGGCATTACACCAGTCGAATTTTTGGCAAATGTAGAGAGTTATTTACGTGACACTATGGTGACACCGGAAAGAGAGCTCTGGGTCATAGAGCGTCTTCTTCAAGGTCAAGCTAGCACTTGGTTCAGGGCCATTAAATACTCTTTTACTGGATACCAGGATTTTAGAGAAGCCTTGTTACGTACTTATTGGTCGAGCGACATAGAGCAGAGTATCAGAGCGGAGATGTACACTCGCCGATACAGCTCAAATACGCCTACACGTTATGCAAATTACTTTTCAACCCAGCTGACGAAACTCAGATGCCTTCAACCCCCACTATCAAAGCAGGATTTAGTGAACACCATTATATGGCAATATCCAGCCGATGTTCAACGAGTATTAATTGCTGCGGGAGCAACAACCTTCCAGCAATGTAAACAAATTCTGAAGCGATTGGACGCAATTACTGAACAATTTGCAAGCCACCGTCCAACCAAAGGAGAGACATGCCACGTGAACTTGACTACTGTGGATAAAGTTAGTCAAACGCCACAGCAAACTCAGACTCAGATTGAGAATAGAGGAAGTTACAATTCCAATCAAAGTAACTGGAAAAATACTCCATATGCGAGAGGGAGACAACAAGGTGACAATAGGGGATATTGGAACCGACGTTTCAACCAAGGGACGAGCGACAACCGTCGTCACGACAACGACCGTCGTGGGACAGGAGAGAATCAGCGAGGAAGAGGAAGAATTCGTCGAGATTATCGTTATAGCGGAGGCTATCGACGCGATCGAGACCCCAGAGAGAGGTAAGATCGAGACCGGAGAGGGCGTGCACAGGAGAGTCGAGAATACATCCGACAACTCCACAATCAACAGGAAGAGGTTGACCAAAACCAAACTCCGAGGGACGACTCGCACTCCAAGAAGAAAATAAGAAGAAGGTCGAAGCTGAAATCCACTGCATGGAGCCGGTGATGGACAACCGACGATTTGTCAATCTTTCCGAGAGGATGAACGATGCCAGAAAGGCAAAGGAACGACGATACTACGAGGATGAAGATGGAATAAGAACACTCTTCGAGGAAGACTCCGACTGAAGAACAGTACCATCGAGGGAGATTCTTGCTGACGAACGACGCAATCTAAGAATAGAACCACCGATGGAATGATGGGAAAAATATCACCAAGCTTGAGCTTGAATTGGAGACAAATAAAAATGCATTCCTTCACTATTATTTGAAACGACGGAGACGCAGATGAACCCGCTAAGCACTGTTTCATGTGATATTTTTCATCGCAACGCATTTTTGATGCATCACTTTAGAACGTACCCACTGACCGACCATGCTGTCGCCACATGCTAACATTCTTTGGAGTTATAAATAGTTGATCTTTTGACTACGGAGAAAACCGTTGTTAAATAATCTGAGACTAAATTATGACCCTTCTATTTTCTACGAAGCTCAGATATTCTCATGTTGTAATTCTGTATCACCGAAACATTCTTTAGAATGTTATTTCTGCTTTTGGTAAGGTAGTAACCTCGCAGATTCGCGAACCGGAACCAGACAGTCACTGCACGACTAGTGTATTCACGAGTTCACGCAGCGCAGGACTGAGCTCTTACCACATGTGTTTGGTTTACCATCCAAGTTGGATGTGTTCTTGTCAAGTCCGTCTAAAAGACGATGTAATAGTCCGCCTGAAGGCGAGGAAAGCAATCTTAGTGCATCGCACATTATTTAACTACGAACAGTACATATAGTGAATATTACAGCCGGGGAAGGCTTGTGCTACAAATACTGTGAATTTTTGGAAAAGTGATTATAATTGTGGAACACCATATTTTCAACCTCGTGTTTGAACATTGTATTTCGACATCGTCAAGTGGCGATATTATCTGAAATTATCAGTAACCGAGTGAATCATTTCAACACTCATAACTACAAATATTGCTTTGAACGCAAGTGCGATTCCTTTCTGTGAAACACAACGTCGATGCCACGTGATTTGTGGGCAAGTAAAATCTGTGTTAGTGAAGCAGATAATAGTGCATGGCCAATTTATAAACCATCTGCGCCGTGTAGCAGCAGTGAATTTAGTACCGTATTAAAGCTAGTTTCAGTGCAGCCGTGCTACGCTCATTTTTCGTATTTTCAAGTAGTAAATTCGTAATTCAAAATGTCATTTCTTGATAACCACGTGTACGACGATCTTTGTTACGCATCACCTGTGGAGATGAGCTGTTAAGCTTCATCATGTGAAGGAGAGGACCGGAGAACTACAGCCGATGACGGGAGAACCATGACTTTAGCATCCGCTAAGCCAAGGAAAATGACGACTTTGGAGAGGAGTCTGGTCATATCATCACGACAAAAACGAGGACGAATAAAGGCCATGGAGATGAATAAAGCCTATGTGGAGGCCCAGATTGGACAACCCTTGTCCGGAGACCAAAGCCTTATTGTATCCCTCAGGTCGTTGGAACGACTGAGATGTAGACATCCTTTCCTGTTAGTCCCAATAATTCATTCCTTGTTAGGTTCTTTTGTGGTGTAGCTTAGTGTAGTTCATTGTAGTTTATTGTAGAATCAGCCGAACTTCTTGACAAGCCGTAGGTAGGTTTTGTACTGTTAGAATTAATCCTTGTAGTTCACTTTCAGTGATTCGTTAGTCACCCGTTGTGATTGAATTTCATTTCGATCACGGTGCATTCTGATGGACATCGCTAAGATGCTATTTCTACCCCTGCTAAGCGTGACTGTAGTCTTTGTTACTACGTTTTGTTCAACCCTAGGTGGGTGATTTTGTGTACAGTTATTTGGGATGACGATCAGACATCATGGCCAGTGTTATTTTTATAACACCCCTTTCTAGTAAATGTTGTCACGCCACTGATTTAGTCAGAACAGTCCGTATCGTTAGATAGCCGACTGAAGCTATCAGTTTTGTAATTCAAATTCATTTACATTTTGATGTGCTATGAAGCCATTCAGTTCGAGTTATGAACACATTCAGGGTGTTACATTTTGTATGCAATCTAGCATCGAACCCTGCAATGAATGCCGTATTATTGGCAAACTTAGCAATTGTAAGATTTGCGCCTTTATGATGTTTATTTCGTGTCAAGTGTTTCTACACAGTTATTATTTTGATTATGATTAGACAGAGCAGTTATGAACTGACATATCTGCACATTTCAAAGAGGTTCAGAATAAGTAGAATATCTGTGTTTTTTATTTCTTTGACTTTTACAAACATGCTACGTCTTTGTGCATAGTTTTGAGGCGTGATTTTAAGCCTAATGGTCATGTGATTTTCTATTATATCTGGAACATGATAACAAGGCCAGTTTTCTGATAGGACTTTCTGCGAGAAAACTGCCCGCCTTCAGTGTTGTTTATTTTTTAACTGTCCGTGTGGATGATTGCGAGTAGCGAGGCTAGCTCGAATCATGGACAGGTGGTAACAGTTCCCAGCATGCAATGTACTAGAGCACCACTCACTCAGAGAGACATACTTTTTCAGACTCTTTGACAATGCGCATAGCATTACTAACATTTAAATGATGTGTCTCATATGTAGGTCAATGTCCAGGCCACCATTTTGTAATAATCAGATGTTTTTCTACTTAGAGAAGACTGGCGACAGCCATATGTTTATCTTTCTTTTCCATCTGAGAATGATTACACGTTATGTTAAGGTTTATTTGTTCAAATTAAGAGGCTAGATGAGGCACCTGTATAGAGGCTATATTTATGTGTGTCAAGACTTCGATTCTGTTAACTGTGTTATTGTAGGGAGGTAACTGATGTTACCCTTACCCAGAGGTAAATTAAGTGAGCCGAGAACCACTAATAATCTGTGTTATTTTTATGTCCGAGCGGGAGAGCTCGTTGACGGTGTTTTATAGCAGAGATTGATCTCGCACGAGACTGCTACTGCTGAGCACAAGGTATTCAGTATTGTCAGCCTATTCGCCATAAACCAACGATAATCTAAACCAACGATTCTAATAATCAGAACGTCATTATTATAAACTGATGATAATTAACTATTTATAGCATTTAATCTTGATTTTCTTGCATTGCTGGCTGACACTTGCTTGGTGCACGTTTCTTTTGTGGAAGTAATCTAGGACAGATGACACTAATTTTTATCGACGGAGTGCTTGCTCAACCTTTAGTCAGTAGCTGATGGAGCGTGAGCCTCATGCGACATTAGGCGTAGTTTTTACTACGCAATCGCCACCGTAATTAACATGCACGTAGATGACACTGGTTTACAAAGAGTAACCCAGGGCGAAGGCAGGAATAATATTGTTTATGGTCTTGTTTTTATTTATTCAAGTGTATGATAACCCCATGTTTACCCTTTTTAGATTGTAAGAGGGCATTTAATGTTTTTTTGACGGCTTGTCATGTAGATTTGTACTTACTGTTTTGCTTTACGACGTCATCGCCGTAAATTTTGTATTAATTGTTAGGAATTAGCTAGTTTATTTAAAAATAAATGTAAATGAGTAAATGGTATCATAATAACTTAGACTTGCTATTGCTACCGTGTTAAATGTAAATTCCGTTATTAGCTTATTTTGTAACTTGACTTAGAGATTATTGCCGTACCATTTTCCCAGCGTTGCTGTTGTTGCTTTACTTTGTCAGATAGATCTTTCGCGAGGGTTTACAGTAGTTTACAGGTAGGGTACTGATCTTTTATTTTTGATTATTTATTAGTTTCCGGATTAGCCGATAGAAACCCTCCGAACTAGGCTAGGTGTCTGAATATTTTAATAAATATTTCTACATGTTTTACTTAAGCCTGGAAGTTTATCTCTCAGTCTAGCTTTAGGAGGTGTATTTTCTTGGGCTGTCTATGACCTTTTTAGCAACCATGTTACCACGGATCCCCTGGATCATGGATTCTCGTGCCGCTATGGCCCATAAGAAATTCACCTGGTCCTCATGGCACAAGGGTCCGGCAGGTGAGGTTTTGGGGATGTCGTTTCGGCTGTTGGCAGCCCTGATATCTCCTCTGTCGGGCACAGTATGATATCGTGCATTAAATATATTTCTGTCTTAGGAATACGCCCAGCCGTTTTCGTGAAGATTGAGTCCTTGTTCTGTTGACTTACGGTTAGTCATAGGTAACCTCGTGCAAAGCTCTATATTACTGCTAATTTTTTGTTGTTGTTACGTTAGAATACATTCAGTTATTCATTATCATGTTCTAAACTTTCAAGATGCCCACCGCGCGTTGTATTAAGTGTGTTAAGCAAAGTCACATGTACGGTATTTCTTTGCGCAATCACTTTCCGAATGATTCACTATCACGTTTTAATTTTATCCGCAGCCACCATTGTAATGTCACTGTTATTTTGCATTAGACATTCGTTACTACACTCAGGTTTTTACCTTATCACTAATTTTCGTTATTGTAGTTCACATATATAGGAAGGTATTTATTTTTAAACTATGCAATTTCAGGATGGCCACTAGGCCACGTTTTATATTTATTGTGATAATTTCAACACTAACGCAACTGGTGCACCTAATATATTATTCGTTTTCAACTAAGTTTCGTCGTAATTGTGCAAAAACATCTTGAGTATATACGAGGCACGTCCAGAAAGTAAGCTCCGTTTGGTAATTAAATTAAATTGTGTACAGATACAGAAAAAATATTTATTGCACAACATTCTACACCTCTTAAACTACCTTTTCACATAACTGCCGAACTTTTGCAGGCATTTGTCATAGCGTGGCACAAGTTTTTGGATACCTCTTCATAGAAGTTTGCCGCCGACCCGTAAACGAGAGTGAAGACTCCCCTTAAGATATCCTACTGTTTGGTCACTACTGTTAGGCAAATTGCGTGCTTACCAGGAGAACTGCGTATGTTTAGGAGTTCTCCTGACCACATACGCAATTTGCCTAACAGTGATGGCCAAACAGTAGGATATCTTAAGGGGAGTCTTCACTCTCGTTTACGGGTCGGCGGCAAACTTCTATGAAGAAGGTATCCAAAAACTTGTGCCACGCTATGACAAATGCCTGCAAAAGTTCGGCAGTTATGTGGAAAAGTAGTTTAAGAGGTGTAGAATGTTGTGCAATAAATATTTTTTCTGTATCTGTACACAATTTAATTTTATTACCAAACGGATCTTACTTTCTGGACGTGCCTCGTATTTTGACTAATGAAAGTGAGAGTTCTAATATGATACTCACCTCTTGGCAAGAGTTGTCTTAATTACGCAATTTCCTTCAGAATTGCCAATTTACAGCCTATGTTCTTATAGTTCACGCAGCCGCTATCATGAAAGTTTGGAGAGTCTGTTCTTTTGCCTTCGCCATACGAGGCTACACATACTGCCGTAAATTGTCAATAATTATCTTTCCTGTAGCTCTTAAGTACGAGAAACTGGAGCTGTTAATTGATGATGATGGATGTTTTATAATTTCAATACAGTGGCTGCGCGTAATATTCGTGATCATATAGTCCCAACGTTGGTAACAGTGGGTCCTCATTTAAATGTATCGGAATGAGAAGCACTGTGAATGTTTAATTGGACCTTATGTCAGGGATTATAATTCTCGTCTGGTTCGTACAACCTTCATCTTGAAAACATTTCACCCGATTACCTTATAGTTTGGGAGCAAAGCGCTTACCAAATTGAAGTTTGTTTAAAAACAATAGTTGTGCTGCTCAATCGTTATTTCATTTGAGCTTTGATTATATTTTACGTAGCTAAAATTGCAGCGCTAACATTCTTAAACTGAAGTGCCCTTGACCTCTGAAGGAAATTTGTTTCATCCGGTTTTCTCGTGTTAGAAATTTCAGTATGGACACACATTCAATCACATAATACGCACAACAACTTAACCACCATCTAGGCAGTGATGCCTGAACTACAAGAAACAAATGAAAATCACAAACTACCATCCCAAGGGAAAATACGCACATAAAATAAAATATGACATAGAGATGGCTTGTGTACCAAAGAGGAATATTAACTCGACCACGGTGACTGAGAGTGCTAACGCCTTGCTGACAACGGGAGGATGTGTGAATGAATCCCACCTTGGCCGTCCTGAAAATTTTATTCGAGGGTTCCCTTTTCCACCACCAGGTGTATAAACATAAAAAATAAAGCCCACTTTGTCCTAAACGCATAGGGATAGTGTTATAACTCTTGTCCTTATCAGCGAGTATAATTGCAGTAGCTTGTTGATCCTACGTAGAGCATCATACGTTGATTGATTGATTGTTGTTTTAAGGGACGGAACAGTGAGGTTATCAGCCCCTGTATTATACGTTATAGTATTTTCCTTATTTTCAATCACTTCCTTGTTGTTAATGTTGTTTCATTTCAGGGGCTTTGCCTTCGCGGTCTTTAAGCCCCGTGTACTTGGGTGTGTGTATAATTTTGTCTGATAACCTGCGGTAGTGTGATGGCTGTATTAATGAGTTAATTAAGGTGAGGATTAGGTGGGAGGCGGCCTTGGCTTTATGGTCGGAACCTTCCCGGCATTCTGCTGAAGTAGAAATGGAAAACCACGGAAAACCGCTTGAGGATATCAGAACTGGTAATCGAACACGGACCTCGGGTATGAGAGCCATGTATGCCAGCCTCTGCACCACGAGCCGCCGAAAATAAATATGGCAGTTGTTATTTGTCTGATAACCTGTGGTTGTGTGGTGTCTGTAGTAGTTTGCCTAGCTGTATTTATTATGGTCTGGAAAAGAGCAGATACCCTGGGAACATTACGCCGGCTAGAAAACACCACATTGAGGATGGCCGCTGTCAGTGCCAGAAGTAGAAACTTGAATCTCTTAAATTGCCTGGGTGAGCCTAGTTGCCTACATTAAGAACGGATAATAATAATCACGAAATAGAGGAAGACTTCAGGCAGGTGGGAATTGCCCGGCAAATAATTGGAGACAGAGGAGAATTCAGAAATAAAATTAAGAATACAAAATTTAAAACAAATGAAAAGATGAAGACAAGACCATTGTGGACTGAACAACGGAAACAGGAGCACAGTCAAAGGATGAAGAGATTTAGGGAAGAGAAGAGGAAGGAGGGGGAGAATTAAAAATTGTGTCGTGATGAGATATTTAAGTTCAAACATTGTCCATAAGGGACATAAATGATATAATAATAATAATTATAATAATAATAATAATCGTAAGTATGTCTACCTCTTATTATTCTCGTTTCAACGGGTTGGGGAAGAGATGCTATGATATTTTTTCTTTGTAGAGGGTGATTTAACGGCCAGATGGCCCCACCTCATGAGAGGATATCAAATAAGTAGAGGAAAATCAAACTAGGCTAGGCATTTGAAGCGGCCGTGACCTAAAACGGTGCCGTCCTGACTTGTAGTTGAAAATGGGAATCCGCGGAGAACCATTCATAGGGCGGTGCGGATTGAGTCCACGTCTCTCAAAGTGCGAAAGAAACTGGGCCCCAGCAATAATAATAGTAATAATTATATTTATCCGAACCTTTCTAGGCCTGGATAACCAGAAACTGGGCCCCAGCAGTAATAATAGTAATAATTATATTTGTCCCCACCTTTCTAGGCCTGGATAACCAGAAACTGGGCCCCAGCAGTAATAATAGTAATAATTATATTTGTCCCAAACATTCTAGGCCTGAATAACCAGAAACTGGGCCCCAGCAGTAATAATAGTAATAATTATATTTGTCCCAACCTTTATAGGCCTGGATAAACAGAAACTGGGCCCCAGCAGTAATAATAATAATAACTATATTTGTCCCAACCTTTCTAGGCCTGGATAACCAGAAACTGGGCCCCAGCAGTAATAATAGTAATAATTATATTTGTCCCAACCTTTATAGGCCTGGATAAACAGAAACTGGGCCCCAGCAGTAATAATAATAATAACTATATTTGTCCCAACCTTTCTACGCCTGGATAACCAGAAACTGGGCCCCAGCAGTAATAATAGTAATAATTATATTTGTCCCAAATATTCTAGGCCTGGATAACCAGAAACTGGGCCCCAGCAGTAATAATAGTAATAATTATATTTGTCCCAACCTTTATAGGCCTGGATAAACAGAAACTGGGCCCCAGCAGTAATAATAATAATAACTATATTTGTCCCAACCTTTCTAGGCCTGGATAACCAGAAACTGGGCCCCAGCAGTAATAATAGTAATAATTATATTTGTCCCAACCTTTATAGGCCTGGATAAACAGAAACTGGGCCCCAGCAGTAATAATAATAATAACTATATTTGTCCCAACCTTTCTACGCCTGGATAACCAGAAACTGGGCCCCAGCAGTAATAATAGTAATAATTATATTTGTCCCAAACATTCTAGGCCTGGATAAACAGAAACTGGGCCCCAGCAGTAATAATAATAATAACTATATTTGTCCCAACCTTTCTAGGCCTGGATAACCAGAAACTGGGCCCCAGCCATAATAATAGTAATAATTATATTTGTCCCAACCTTTCTAGGCCTGGATAACCAGAAACTGGGCCCCAGCAATAATAATAGTAATAATTATATTTGTCCCAAACTTTCCAGGCCTGGATAACCAGAAACTGGGCCCCAGCCATAATAATAGTAATAATTATATTTGTCCCAACCTTTCTAGGCCTGGATAACCAGAAACTGGGCCCCAGCAATAATAATAGTAATAATTGTATTTGTCCCAAAGTTTCTAGGCCTGGATAACCAGAAACTGGGCCCCAGCAATAATAATAGTAATAATTATATTTGTCCCAACCTTTCTAGGCCTGGATAACCAGAAACAGGGCCCCAGCAGTAATAATAGTAATAATTATATTTGTCCCAACCTTTCTAGGCCTGGATAACCAGAAACTGGGCCCCAGCAATAATAATAGTAATAATTGTATTTGTCCCAACCTTTCTAGGCCTCGATAACCAGAAACTGGGCCCCAGCAGTAATAATAGTAATAATTATATTTGTCCCAACCTTTCTAGGCCTGGATAACCAGAAACTGGGCCCCAGCAATAATAATAGTAATAATTGTATTTGTCCCAACCTTTCTAGGCCTGGATAACCAGAAACTGGGCCCCAGCAATAATAATAGTAATAATTATATTTGTCCCAACCTTTCTAGGCCTGGATAACCAGAAACTGGGCCCCAGCCATAATAATAGTAATAACTATATTTGTCCCAACCTTTCTAGGCCTGGATAACCAGAAACTGGGCCCCAGCCATAATAATAGTAATAATTATATTTGTCCCAACCTTTCTAGGCCTGGATAAGCAGAAACTGGGCCCCAGCAATAATAATAGTACTAGGGCTCGGATTCGAGCATATTTGCATATTTTTTTCTTGAATAGTGCACATTGAAAGAAGCCTTTCGGTGGTATTTTCATCTCTCTGGGACCAACAGAATTGAAATTTATCGAGCATATAAATGCATAAAACCACGGTTTTCAAAATAGAAGCATATAAATGCATATTCTTGTGGTTTTCGTCTAAATAGTTTGTTTTTCTTCGAATTTCCTCCCGAATTCGGGCCCTGACCATCCTTAAGGTTCGAAAACAGAAATAATTATCGAAAAGCCTATCTGGTGCGAATAATAGAACCACAGGTTTTTAACCTTTAGAGAGGTCATTCTCGTCATTGAAACTTTTATTGACTGATTTAAGAAAATCATTCAAAACTAAAAACATAGAAAAAAATCTTGTTGTACAGACCAATGCACATCTACTTCATTGACTCGCCTAATTCTGAACATTTTGTAAATGGACTTTTAAACTGTAACTTTTATAAGAATACTTCTGTTATATACATATACTTGAAAAACTTGAATGCGAGTATATTGCAGTGTATCATACATACAATTAGAAAATAAAGCTCGTATATAAAGGTATGTTTTTGGTTTTTTCGTTTCACTTTCCTTTCTATATTTTTAACGGTGTTTTTCGAGCATATTCTGCATATTTAACCGCATATAATGGGGTTTTCGAGCATATCTATCGAGCATAACACACATGGTTTTCGAGCATATCTGGAGATTTTATCGAGCATATCAATCCGAGCCCTAGTAATAATTATATTCGTCCCAACCTTTCCAGGCCTGGATAACCAGAAACTGGGCCCCAGCAATAATAATAGTTATAATTATATTTGTCTCAACCTTTCTAGGCCTGGATAACCAGAAACTGGGCCCCAGCAATAATAATAGTAATAACTATATTTGTCCCAACCTTTCCAGGCCTGGATAACCAGAAACTGGGCCCCAGCAATAATAATAGTTATAAATATATTTGTCCCAACCTTTCTAGGCCTGGATAACCAGAAACCTGACGAGATTTCAATATTTATTTGTTTATTTATACAAAGAAGAATTTACTTTTTAATGTGTAGTCAGTTGAACTGTGGTGTTCCTTTGCTCCTTGGTTCAGATTTCTTTCATCAGCACTGTAGGATCTCAGAGGGCCGTCCTGAATGATTCAACTCACATTTTGCCTGTATGCGCTACTATCGCAGTAAGAAGGTATTCCTTGCGCTTGTAGGGAAGATCCCACCAGCACCCGATCCCTCTAGGTTGATCAATTCTAGGTGGCCTCATTTTGATGCATGGCATTTCAAAACAATCTATGGCCATTCACCTGACTATGTCTCAAGAATGTTACTTATGTCGCTACCAAATTATCCGTCGGTCAGATGAATGGACGTTTTGATAAAAGCAAACTGACTTGTATATAACTGGAAGTGAGATGTGTAGTGAAATGGAAATGAAACAACGATAACAACAAGGAAGTGCTATAATGATTGGAAATAAGGAAAATACTATAACGTATAATACAGGGGCTGATAACCTCAGTGTTCCGTCCCTTAAAACAACAATCAATCAACGTATGATGCTCTACGTTGGATCAACAAGCTACTAAAATTATACTCCCTGATAAGGACAAGAGTTATAACACTATCCCTATGCGTTTAGGACAAAGTGGGCTTTATGTTTTATGTTTATATGCCTGGTGGTGAAAATGGGAACCCTCGAAGACAATTTTCAAGACGGTCAAGGTGGGATTCATTCCCACATTCTCTCGTTGTCAGCAAGGCGTTATCACTCTCGGTAGGCATCAGTACGGGAACAGCCGCAAATCAGCTAAGTCAACAAGACCGCAGTGTTAACTCAGATACATTTCTGTGTTTAACCTAACTAAGCAACTACAAAAGCTCACCAACTAAATAAGGAATTTGAAGAGTATCGGTCATTAACAAAACAGTCGTAGGACGCAATCACGTCGCAACGATAGAAGATAATGATTCTAAAACGTTTGATACTTATAGAAGAGGCCGTGGTGTTTTAGTGGTCAAACTGCTCACCACTCACCAAGGTGGGACGGGCCAATGTATATTAATGTATGTATCTTTCTTTCTTTCTTTCTTTATCGTTTGGACCTACTTAGGACTACGAGGCTCGTATCTACTCTTAGGTAAAGTTGTCCTTCCAGTAGTCCCTCATTTTCTGAGTATGGGTCAGTCTTCTTTCTTGTGTTCACTTAGCTCCTGTAGTCTTCTTACTTGTGAGGAACGTTGGGAAAACGCGTCTCATGACCTGACGAAACATCAGACGGGCACGAGTTTGTTAGCTTGCAACGGTGGGTGAGTGGTTAACGTGTCGGATTACCAGCCCCAAGATTGCAGGTTCGCCCCTGGCCGTAGTAAGTGATTTTTAAAGGCGACAAAAATCACGACATGGATGTCATACGCTGTTGGCATGTTAAAGAACCCATTTGAATTCAGTAGGCCGTGTTTAATGGCAAAATTAATCTCGGGATTTTCCGGCAACACAAAGTTCCTCCATTCCCTACTAGAAAGCGCTGTAATGTCAAGGAGCTTAGATATCTAACCTCCTTGACTTTCATAGCGTTCAAAGGAACGACAAAATTCGACATGCAAGCTACCCTCTGGGTGTCAATTAACAAAGCTTGCACCAGGCACCCGAGGCCATACGATATTATTATTATTATCTAGTTGTTCCATATCTGACATAACTGACGCAATCCATTTTATCTTAGAAGCCTTGCTTTTTCAGTTACTGTGAATATTCTGTTGGTGAGCCATTCAGAATCTAGACGTGCTAAGTGTCCATAAAAGGTCAGGCGTCATTTTCTTATAGACGTGATGATGTCCTCGTGGTGTTCATACAATTCATCATTATGCCTCCTTCCTCTCTAATTGGACCTAATATGCTCCTCAGGTTCTTCCTCTCTTTTACCTCCAGTTTTCTGAGTGGGCTCCTTCTGGTCATTACAAGGCGCTCAGAACAGATGGCTTGACGACCGAGTTATAGTGTCTGAGTTTGAGGTTCTTCGAGAGGCACTTAGATGAATAGAGACTACGACAGGAAAGATAAGCCCTTTCAAACTTGGTACATCTGGCTTCCATGGCTAGGTTCTCGCTCTGATTCGCAGAAATCCATTCTCCTAAGTACCGTACTTAACTGCAGGTACCTTCCGTATGGTAGTGTCTATGAGAGGAATATTAGAATGTATATTAATTTAATTAGTACGAATCCACACAAAATAAGGTCCCGTAGCTCATGATTGCAACAACATAAAACTGCAAACTTCCTTCCTTTTCATTCACACTTATACACATAAAAAGTACTAGCAATGAACGCAAACGTTTAGAGGTTTAATAGACTGACGGAGTAAATAATATAATTGTTTAAAAATCTGACTCTTTAGAAAGTTTAATTAAAACCCCCTTAGCTTAACAATTGTAAATACTGTTGCACATAGGAGTTATACACGTATCCAATAACCCCCCTTAGCTTAACAATTGTAAATACTGTTGTATATAAGAGTTATACACATATCCAATAACCCCCTTAGCTTAACAATTGTAAATACTGTTGTATATAAGAGTTATACACATATCCAATAACCCCCCTTAGCTTAACAATTGTAAATACTGTTGTATATAAGAGTTATACACATATCCAATAACCCCCCTTAGCTTAACAATTGTAAATACTGTTGCACATAGGAGTTATACACATATCCAATAACCCCCCGTAGCTTAACAATTGTAAATACTGTTGTATATAAGAGTTATACACATATCCAATAACCCCCCTTAGCTTAACAATAGTAAATACTGTTGCACATAAGAGTTATACACGTATCCAATAAGCCTGAGTGAGCAGACCTGATGATGTATGCTTGACGAACGAAACTACTCATCCAATTGAGCCCCCATTTTATCAAGAGCACAAGTAATTCATGTAATTTATCTCAGGCACTGGGACCTTAATTTTAATTCCCCGCCCAATATAATGCGTGTTGACCGACTGAAGAGCTTTTATTAATTGATTACTTAGACAACACTGAAAATTAAACACACATTATTACAGCCAACACAATAACACCAGTTATCCTTACACAGGGCTACATGTCGCAAAGTCAACAAGCTATTGTATTCAGCAATAGAAGAGAGTATTGGAGCTGGACCCTAAGTGGCCGTGTCTTGAGATTGGCAGCAGTCCTTCTAAGATGATAGCGTTCTGTCAACAGTCCATACTGCTATAGCCTAGGTCAGTGGATCAGTATTAGTTTGATTCCCGGCGGCCCTCGTAAAAGATCCCTCGTATCACATTTGATGATTACAAGATAAAATTGATGAAATCTTAACCACAGACTATCGATCCAATACAGTTCCGATTTCGCTGTGTCGAAATTGGGGAGCTTTAGCCATACGGTAATAATAATAATAATAATAATAATCTCTACGTATTTTACCCATCTAACAGGATGGAAGCGAGATGAGGAGAACCATTTCAAGGAGGCTGACGGTGGGATGCACGTTAAGGTCAGGTCAATCATGGCAGCAATATCTATAATAGTAATATACTATTGTTATTTAGAGCAGTCCGAATGGAGGAAAGTATTTTGTGTTTGGAATTGTATCCTTAAATACTAGTTTATATTTTCCGGAAATTTATAAGTATATTATGTATCTAAAATAACTTATTTGGCGTATATTTTTTAACCTAAAATACATTTTGCCTATCTCTGACTGCGAAGTCTGTACTGTCGTGTGTACTTGTAATTGCGGTAGGATTTCGGCAGGAAGCGGCCGTGGCCTTCTGTAATGTACTATCTTAGCATTTGCATGGAGTAGGAGTGGGAAGCATGGAAAACCACTTCCAGGATGGCTGAGTTGTGCCGCAAGAGTCCTCGGACCAGACTTTAATGTTCTGGGTGACCCGAGAATCGAACCCGGGTCTCCGCGGCAACAGCCAAGAAAGATAGCCACTACGCAACGAGGCGTACAGGTGCGGTACCGGTAAGGCTGGGTTTCTTATATTCCATGGTCCAAATCGAAGTTTCCTAAGGAGAAACAAAGAACACGGGTAGGTAATTTGTGCATAAGGGTTTACGTGGCAGAATCCGGGAGAGAAGATGCCAATTAAGGGATAAAGTTTTAAGGTGGTATTTATGTGGCACTAAGGGAGTTGTAAGTTGCAACAAACATCAACACTGCTCGGCATTTTCATTGCTGTTTAGTGAGAATAAATGGCTCGAAACGCAATAATTTGTTTTATCCGACTTGGCTGCAGAATCACTTGCTAAAATACATGCGTCTGGAGATGAGGAGGCTTCTTTATTAGATGAAAACACTCCGGCACGGAGGGAAACGATTAACTGAGTGAAACAGCTTGCTGAAGTCCTTCCAGTCGATATGAGGAAGGTTAAACATTTCTTTTGACAGTGGAGCGGAAGGAAGGGAAGTGAGTGCGTGTTGGTTAATTTTTAGATTGTAATATTTATTTTTGAAGTTCAGTTGACTTTTGGTTATTGGTGGAATAAGTATTTATTAAGTTTTGTAATTTGTCTCCAGGGAATAACTATATAAAATAATAACTGATATTTGTTCTATTGTGTTAGAAATGCATTCATTATCGTACAATCTTCCTTTAGTCATGTTCCGTACCGGTATGTGTCGTGATAAATGCGTCTTCGTGTATTTGATGTGCCTCGTGGCGAAATACTCAATCTGAGAATTTCTACTTCCATGTTGGGATATTTGAAAGGTGGCGCTACAGAACAGGAGAACAAAGCTATAAAAAATTGGTAATGAAATTTGCCAAAGTACCTTTAGTAATGGTATCCGGAGATGTTAAAATAATAGATGTTGACTCGTCCGCTGTCATAAACCCACCCAGCCGTCCCAAATAGATACACGACTTATATAGCAGAAATGAAGTCTTTTGGAGCCATCTTGCCCACTAAGTCAGGAATACCAACCCCAAGCATTTGGTACTATTTCACATCGGGTATAGAACGAGTAAACAAAAGAGCGTCGATAAAGTAATGTAATGAAAAATTTCGCCAATTGTCAGTCAATCAGTTGTACTTGAACCATGGATTGTGTTACGTGTGAAATAACTTTTTCGAGTTTCAATCGTACATACTATGGCGATCGAAACAAGTTACTGGAACTCTTACAGCAACACAATGTGATATCGAAAACTCTTCCGTGCCCTAAATGTCGTAGCGATCTACCAGTGAAGTGGTCTAAAGCGACCGGAAGGTTAGTCGTGACCTGCAATAAGACCATTCCAGGACTTCAACCAAGGTACTGTAATTATAAATCAACGGCCTTGGATGGAACCTTCTTTTCCAAATCAAAGGTACTGCGCCCGAAGAAACCCATCAGTACTTATATCCAATGCCCGAAAAAGGATTGCAGACATGTAAGTTACCCAGCTCACAAGCTTATCATGCCTACTAAGTAAAATTGGGAATTCCAGGAACATACAGGATAGATATTATTCGTAAAGAAAATAGTACTACTAGACAAGGTACAAATTTCTACTATTATTTACATTTAGAACAACCGAGAAACTCCAATCTCGAGGGGTGATAAGGTCTAATCTATAGTGAGCGCCTGTATCTATACCTCGTAGTACTATTTTCGACGATGACGACAATGAAAACGGAATCAGTTTAGATAAAATTGACTAAGTTGCTAAAAAGCACTAGCCGTTTATTAAGCTAATAAAACATGTAACAATTGACTTCCTCCCTCAATACTGTGTCTCCCTGACACTTCAACAAAAATAATTGCAAAGATAAATTTGCACGTGGCATTACTATCGTAAGAAAATGTGAAACGGCGTAACATTAAATATTGCCCTATTTTATACAGGTCCGCTTCAACTATGAACCGTAGTTCCATATCTACTCAAATGATTCATGAACTATGTGCATATATACATCTTTTTATGAAATTCAAATCTTACACTTCATAACGTCGAGGATTAAATTTTCTTCCTCCCTTAAGTCTTTCATCTACTCCATTTCTCTTAAATATCAAATTCAAACAAACAAACAAACAAACAAACACCGCAACTATCGAGTTGAAAGTAATAAATACTCGTCATAATTAATTGAACATAGGTGACAAACATTTAAGTTAAGCACTGTTCCTTTTTACCTTTATCTATATATCATGAAATTCTGAAATAAGTGCTGAAATTCTTTACTGAGTTAACAATCTTCTGAAAAACGTGAATACTGTAAGTGCACGGCATTAACCTTCGTTACCACACTTCTCCTCCATAATTATACAACAATTACTTTCTCTCTTAAACACCCTGTACAGAATCTTCCTTTACTACACTCTCATAACTTCACAATTAATACATCCAATACTACAAAACTTAAGAGACTCCCCTGCGTCCCTTCGTAAACTTACGTAACTCTTTTACGTTCATAACTCCTTAATCTGCACGGTAATTCAACTATAAACTTCTACTTCAATACATATACTTCCTTTACTTAACATTTCTCCTCTATAATTGATACAACATCGCCTCGTGCTCGTAATTTCATTTCTGTAATAAATCTCTGTACTTTCACCTTTTTAATCACCCTGTGTTTTAATTTCGTTAACTTTCCTCTTCACGTGTTTAAATTCAGCTTTACATTTCATTACAACTTTTCAAGAAATATCAGTAAATATTCATATTCTTAACAAAAGATATAAGTTTGACTTCATTCCATTAATATTCGTTTAACAAACTCATTTATGTTTTTTTAACGCTCTAAATTTCATTAGACATCTGTGTTTAAGCTTTTCGTAATACTTTCGTTCATAATAAATTTCTGACACTCGAATCAACATCATGAGTTGTCGAAATATTCTTTACACTTCGTGACGTTACTTCTTAAGTATACTGTACTTAAATTTACTCCAATACATTTCATTTTACTTCAATTACAATCTTACTCCTTCTTTACTTCGTTCAACGTTCTATTCTTTTTAAATAGTTTACTCTACATTCCATTTCAAATTTTAACGCTCTAAATCTCCTTAATACACTTCCTTTCAATAATTCCTTTATATTCCTTTTTAACGCTCTGAATTTCATTTAATACAATTGGTTCTAATTTACACTGAACAATTCCTTTCTATATTCCTCTCAATTTCTTTATATTCCATCGCTGCGATAAAACAGATTTAATTAAATTAAATCTAACGCAAGTGTGAAAATATTTACACGATTTTACTTTACTATAACCTTAGTGTTAATAGCATAATCATCATGCCAAAATTTCGTCCAAGTGACTGAAATTTTCCAAGAAATACGGCAAATAATTCCGTAGAAAAATATGAAAAATCACAATAACAAGATCTACACAAATGTAATTACTTTGACAAAATTATACGTTTCTAAATAATGCAGTTAAGAAAAATGCTGTTGAAAATATGTGGTTGAAAATTATGCGGTTGGTCAATTGGATAATCACAAAGCTAAACTACAATTCTACATTATTAAAGACAATTTTCTCACTACCTTGTGTTGACTTCTGAACTGCTGAAAATACTTGCATCGCTCCTTCCAGACCAAACTTGACGTGTTCACAGCAACGTCCACAGCTATGAAGACCGGTTCTGGGCTCGCGGTGACTGACCTCGCCGAGAACAGCTCTGCCAACTCCCGTCTCTCCTTCGCTCCAAGTAGGCCGGCTTCGATTCTCCATCTCTTCAGAATAGACATCATGGTTTCTTCAGAATAGACATCGGTTTTCTTCAGAATAGACATCACGGTGTAATACTGTCGTTTATACAAGCTTTTTCGTCTCTCAAGATGTGTTAAACTCTCGTAGAAAAGTATGAGTTTTGCTCGGTGATGTTGCGCTTTGCGTAGATATTTGTAGCGTCTTTCATGCTAGTGAATCTGGAATTCAACTGACATCCTTGTAGTCTTCAACTTCCCCATGCTTAACTTAGCACATGTCAAAATTCATATTCTTGACAATATACTTGAGACCTCCCCGTTGCTGCCTTGTAACTTGCATTTTCAATACAACGTTGAAATAAGCTTTTACACGTAGAAATATTGAGTAGCTTCTTGTCGAAAAATGTTTCTAGTTATGTGGAATACTTCGTATAAGCACTGCTATATATGTTGTAGCTTGCTCCCAAGTTACTGAAATTTCACTCTTCCTTTCTTCCAACCTTTGTGAACTGTAGCACTATTATAAAGATACTCGTTTATGCTCGAGGTCTTCTCTCGTTCAAATCTCAATTGGAAAGAACTCTCTCGTCCTGCTCTCCGCATTCCTCAAATTCTCGTCTCACTTCCTCTCCTCCCGTGGTGTGACGTAACTTCTACCACCTCTCCTGACTTCCGTCCGCAGTTCGACCTTCGCCTCTTCCCCTCTCTCATGACGTAACTCTCGCTTCAAGTGGCGTGATCTTTCTCGTAATGTGAACCTCCTCCTTTCGTATAATGGAATATATGTCCATCTTTAAATCATTCCTACTTCCTTGTCTTTTATAAATGCATAAGATCTATAGTATTTCACTCATTTCCATACAGTTTTTCTCATATTACTCAAATTTTTAATAAATAAAAATTTTTATCCACTCATTTATTTTCTGGGGTCTTGGTTCATCTCCCGATCAGTTCTTGAGTAATGACCTTCAATAAATTCTGGCGCAGTACCTATACCAGATATTGCGAACTTTATTTTTATGGTGTCTGCTTCCTAACACTCGACACAGACTACTGATGAAGGAAGCAAATATGAATAATAATACTGTAGTAGACTGGTCGTCATTCTGCCGGGAGGTGTGCGAGCATTGGTTGTTTCAAAACAGAGTAAAAATTGGAGGACCGGGAGTTGTGGTGGAGATCGACGAGGCAAAGTTTGGGAAGAGACAGAACAACAGAGGCCGGGGAATCGATGGCCAGTGGGTTTTTGGAGGAGTGGAAAGGAACAATAAAAAGATTTTTTTTATCCAACCTGTAGAACGAAGGGACGCCCAAACCCTCATTTATGTCATTCACGAATGGATATTGCCAGGTTCCATAATAATTTCCGACTGTTGGGCAGCTTACAACACCCTGCAACACGAAGGGTTTTTCCACCCACGGATGAACCACAAAGTGGAGTTCGTCTCCACACAACGAAGCAGCCACGTACACCTTCAGAACGAAGCAAGGATGCAAGCTGCCAACATAGATCCCTCAGTCCACACCCAGAACATAGAAAGGGAGTGGCGCAACGTGCACTATAGCATCCTAATCTCCGGGAAGAAGAAGGCCCACTTTGAAGACTAATTGGCAGAGCACCTCTTCAAGAGGAATTATCCCTATAGCACCCGAGTCCACCAGTTTTAGAGGATAGTCTCAGAACTATACCCCCTCTTCCAATCATTAAAACCCAACCAAACCTAACCTAACCTAACCTCATCTGAATTCCTAGCCCAGCCTTGCCTCGCAACTGATCTCCTAGCCCAAACTTGCCTCGCAACTGAACTCCTAGCCTAGCCTCGCAACTGAACTCCTAGCCCAGCCTTGCCTCGCAACTGATCTCCTAGCCTAGCCTAGCCTCAACTCAACTGAACTCCTAGCATAGCCTCGCCTCGCCAGTAGGAATAAAAGAGCGGTTCTGGCGCAGGGGCTAATGGGCAAGATGGCCGCCGCGGGCAACCAGCCCTATGTTATTCTTATGGAGGGGTCATTCAGAGATGGCGCAGTGGCTAATGGGCAAAATGGCCACCACGGCCTCAGACCGTGGATGACGTCACAGGGAGAGGTCGGCCGTTTAGTTGCTAAATGGAATATTTATTATTATTATTATTATTATTATTTTTAGGTAATTATCAATTGATCATGTGCAATCCTGACCAGCTTTATATTGTCAACCACTTGGTGTAGTGGCTAGCATTCTTAGCTGTTACTGTGAAGGCCCGGGTTCGATTCCTGGCTCTGCCAAGAAATTTAATTTCTGGTCTCACGAGTGGAACGGGGTACACTCAGTCTTGTAAGGCAAAAGTGAGAAAAGGCGGGTTTTAATTCATACCTCTGCCATTCAGCCTAACCCAACTTCATTTAACCTCACCTAACCTAACCTAACCTCACCTAACCTAACCTAAACTAACCTAACCAAATCTAACCTAACTTCAAAGTGAGAGCAAATATGAGAGCAAATGTGAGAGCACACACAATAAACTAAGTTATAACCTAACCTAACCTAACCTAACTTAACCTAACCTAACCTTACCAAACCTAACTTAAAAGTGCGAGCAAAACAAAATGAGAGCAAAAAGTGTGAGCAAAAAAGTGAGAGCAAATGTGAGAGCACAAATAATAAACTTAGTTATGACCTAACCACACCTAACCTAACCTAACTTCACCTAACCTAACCTAACATAACCTAACTTCAAAGTGGGAGCAAATATGGGAGCAAAAACTAAGAGCAAAAAGTGGGAGCAAAACGTGAGAGCAAAAAGTGGGAGCAAAAATGTGGGAGAAAAAAGTGGGATCAAAAAGGTGGGAAAAAAAGCAAGAGCAAAAAAGTGGGAGCAAAAAGTGGGAGCAAAAAAGTAAGAGCAAATGGGAGAGCACAAATAATAAACTTCGTTATAACCTAACCTAACCTAACCTAACCTAATCCACAGAAACCTCATTTAAAGATTTTAGATTTTGCATTTTAACATTTTACATTTTAACATTTTAGATTTTAGATTTTTTCATTTTATATTTTTTAGGTTGTACATTTTACATTTTTGATTTTTTGTATTTTAGATTTTAGTTTTTTTAGATTTTACATTTTAAATTTAAGATTTTTGATTTTAGATTTTAGATTTTACATTTTCCAAAAAGAGTAAACTACAAGGTCACATACCTAACCTCACTAAACCTAACTATACCAAACCTAACTTAAGCTAATCCAAAGGCTAATGCACATACACAAAGTATATAAGGGCTCATGCAACTATCCTTATGCTAGTCTTATAGGCTACTGTACAACAAGATCACTACCGCAACCGGGTATTTTTTTTCTTTCATTTTGTTGTTTACGCATTTGTCAATTTTCTAATTTCCCATTTTCAGTTTTTTTTAATGTCAGTTTTAAGTTTTACAATTTCATAATATGGAAACATGGAATTTGCATTTTGTTGTTTACACATTAGTCAATATTCCAATTTTCCATTTTCAGATTTGTTTAATGACAGTTTTAGGTTTTTCAATTTCATAATATGGAAACATGGATTTTGCATTTTGTTGTTTACACATTTATTAATTTCACAATTTCCCATTTACAGTTTTTAAAATGTCAGTCTACAGTTTTTCAATATCATGATATAGAAACATGGATTTTCCAATTTGTTGTTGTACATTTGTCAATTTACGAAATTCCCATTTACAGTTTTTAAAATTTCAGTTTAATGCTTTTTCTATTTTGTCAATACGGAAACATGGTTTTTCCAATTTGTGTTTTACATGTTCATTTTGCATTAGGAGTGGAGAGAGGTGGGTAGTAATTAAAAATGTACAAGCAGTGTCCATACAATATTTTTTATTTTAAATACATGTACACTATTTACACATAATACATTTATATATTTTTTTTTTAATTGTACAGTTGTTTTTATTTTGTTTTCTATTTATATTTATTTTTTGATTATGATTACCATTTTATTTTATTTTTGTGGTGTTATTGTTTTATTTCCTAAATTGTTTTATGTATTTGCTAGTTGCAGGCAGAAGATTTTGATATTCATAACTTAACTCTTTAAGCATGGTCAATGATTGAGTAATGACCATAGGCATGTGTACCTATACCATCAGCATCAATCACTCTTTTATCATCACCAGGACACAAAGCAATTTTTTTTAGTCTTATAGATGATATGTCATGTTGTTTAGAAGCGAAAATGTTCATTGGTATTCTTTTTACATTGTTTTTATGACACAATCCTTATAATCTTGAAAGCTTATACAATTTTTGACAACACCTTTGCTAATACCTTTAATCTTTTTGATTTCTTTACCATTTATGTCTAAAACGTACATTTTAGCTCTAAGTCCAACAAATGCTTTTATAATTTGTCCACAAGCCTCGTCTTTAAATTTCCCCAACGTTTTCTTGTTTGATGTAGAGTAACATATGTGATTAGTAGGATAATCTGATGTGTCCAGGTGTTCTAGGAAATCCAACTTGTCTTGATATACATCTGGGGTCTTAACCAAATAAATGAACGAGTCGGTATCCATATACATGAGTTTAAGATTGTTCATTCCATAATAGGGTAGCAGGACATCATAGTGGTGGGAATACATTAGAGTTTTTGAAATATCCAGTATACACATTCCAATATATATAGGCTTATTGAATACAATGTTACGTTTAGCCATGTGGAAAGCAGCTAGGTTAGGACCATAAATTGTTCTGTCGATGAATGTTGGTTTAGCTATTAGCTTTTCTGCCTTTTTGCTGTCAGTCACAAGACGTATGTTTATTCTTTTACGGATATTTTCCATTGTTTTTCCAAAAATGGCATTGTTAAATAATTTGTACAGATTTTTCTCAAAATCATTTTTGGCTTGTTTTCGAAGGTTGTTATTAAAATCAACGTATGCCTTTAACCAAGGCCTTTGCTTAAACTTTAACACACGATGAATTTTTATCAATTTTATTCCATGATCTAAAGCCTGTTTTAATGCCATGTAGTGAACAACATATCGCCTTCGATTACCAAGATGAGGAATTAGTTTCTTCAGAGACGAATCTTTAGGTTGTGTACACTCTGGTAGGAAAGGTAAATCGTTGTGTAGATCATGAAGGTCAGATGGGTAATCAACATCAACGTCTAGAATGTATCCCACAGGATCGTCTTTCTTTAGTTTTTCTAGATCAACAGTATCTGGAGAAACCCACTGAAATCCACCATAAGGAAGGGAGTGGCACATAGCCCACCCGTATTGGTTGTTGGCATCATCATAGGTAATAAACTGCGATGGTTTCTCAGAATCATAGGTTTCCATGTATTTATTGTTAGCTTCAGCATACCGATGAGACACCTCCACGTATTCCAGACTCGATTAAAAGAATCTGACCGTAATCCTGTAGCAATTCCAGTTCAATGCCTGTGTAAAGGAGCATTGCCTCTAAACTTAAACCAGGCGAAGTAAAAAAGTGTGCAGCATCCACTCGGTGTGTTTCTAGTGTTTTGTTTCTAAACGTTTCAAAGCTGTCTGCAAGAAGGAGTACATCTGATGTTAGGTAGAGGTCACTATATTTCCCTAGAGTTTTAATGTTGAACTGATTCCAGACATTTTTGGCTTGTTCATAGTCTTCTTGACTAACATCTTCTTGACTTAATTTGTTAAAGAATGCCTCTTTTGGAGGTAAACACGTTTCACTTAACTTTTCCAATGAGTCAATGTAGTCATAACAAAATACCCCTTTACGAGTCATGAGCATTGCATTTTCTTTTCCAAAGTACTTGTCTGTTTCAGGGTATGATGTTAAGTTGGAAACTAAGTTTTCCAAACTACTCGGCATTAACCGAAACGTATCCACAAATCTAAGCTTAACATTTCCTACATATTTGGTAAAGGAAATGTACTTTACTTTGGAGTTAGCGATAACATCCACTCTCTCAGTAGTACACCCCAATTGCTTTACAATGAAATTTGCGTCGTAGCCACTCATATTATGTAGGAACACAGGAACGAGGTTTCGTGTTTTACACCTCAAATTACAGTTATTGTGAGCACTTTCACGGTATTCCCCTGTAATATGGCAGTGGTCTCGAACTTTCCAGTCCTGTTGGGTAAATGGTTTTTGACACAAATAACAGGTTTCAGAAATTGGAATTCTGCTTCTTGAGCCTGAGTTAAGGCCTTTGGAACATTTAAGCTGTAAAGGCGATCAATTTCATTAGCTATTGAGATCAAACAGTCCATAAACTTTTCTGCAGCGTCAGGCCCACGATAAATAACAGGTTGGCTTGAATGATTTGTCTTGATGTGTTCCACAGCAGGTGAGGGTTTAACGTATATACCAAAGCTCATAGGAACATGACTCTGGTATGGCACTGTATAACTTGCCTCAGGATTAGGTAGACATGTTTGATAGGGTAAGAGTATACTTTCAAAATCTGCATAGATAACGTAAGGTATTCTCAGCATTTTTTCAACATTTAAGAATTTGACAATGGGGTTTTTAATAGGCATTTCAACCTTAGCAATGTCATGCTGGACACACAAAGCTCTATGTTCTTTCAATTTGTCCATTCCTTGTTGTCCATATCGATTATCAAAGTGTGTAAAACACCGTTTACACGTATATATTTTATGTTCATAGAGGGTAATCTGATGTCTTACTAGTTTATCAAAATCTTTGATAAAGACGTAGTGGCTCTGGCCGGATGATGAACTTAGCAGAAGGAGGTCGCGATGGTCTTGCAGCTCTTGATCCACAACCTTCAGAGGGAACAATTTGTTGTCTTGTTCCAATCCAAATACATTAATGGATATATCGTTGGCTTTTTCAAATTTGGGAATGTCAGCTAGTAATGTAGGAAATGATATTACAGAAAAATCATACTTGTTTTCCAGGTCCTTGTATTTACTAATGCGTTGAGCATCCTTTTTAACCGGTTTTGCTAAAATGGCATACATAAAACACCTTTCATCATTCAAATTTTCAGGATTAATGCAGGCTTTTCTTGCTTTTATAGCTGCTGGTAATGGAATATATGTGCTGCCACGCAAGGGATTGTACTTATTTATTTTCAATCGTACTCCTTCCACTGCTAACAAAGCCCAATAACTGCCTTTTAGCTCAGATTCTTCCATTTCCGTAGTTAACTTTGTAAATTGTGTTCCCAAGAAACTACTCAAGTCTGTTTCCAAAAATAGGGCCTGATTTCGTGTTTTAAAAGCACGATCTGTAATTTCATTGGTACATGTATGAATGAATCTACATTCAGCCACAAGATTAACTTTTATCGACTTGTGCATTGCTAGTTCTTTCTGCATAGCTTGTATTATTTGCTGTTTCGACTCTTTAAGGTATGCATTTAAATCCTTGCACGTATCGCAACGAATGAAATAGGATTTAAGTCGACCTTGAAAAGATGTCTCATATTCAATAAGTCCATTTTTGTCAGGGACCAATGACAGTAGGTAATGTTTTGTAGGCTCAGATTTTTGTCTTTTAGCTGCCGACACAACATTACAACATTCTTCATGACGACGTCCATTGTAGGCATTGTTGAATTTGTTGCCACACGTTTTACAGTCATGAAATTCACCACACGATACTTCATGTCGCTTCCTATGATAGTCTCGAAGAAAAGTCTTTCCACACTCTTTACACATATAGCTAGGAATGGCTTCTTCCATTATGAATGTTGATTTCTGCAAACAGCTGCTTACTGCGTATCACAAGGCTAGAGGTTGGTCAGTGAGACGGTCTTTCACGATGTGAACACCATGAGAGGTAGTAGTCAATTGGTGATATTCTTGTGAAGGGTCCCCTAATATACCCCTATTCTAGACCAACAGCTCTTTACAGCGTATGACAAGGCTGTATACTGGATAGTGAGACGGTCTTTCACGATGTGAACACTGTAACAAGTAGTAGTCAACTGATTATATACTTGCTAAGGGTTCTCTAATACCGTATACAATAGTCAAGACCAACAGCTACTGAGTAGTACAAGGCTGTACAATAGTTGTTTTGACAGTCTTTCACGATGTGGTCACTGTGAATGGTGGTAGTCAACTGATGATATTCTTGATAAGGGTCCTCTAATGTACCCCTGGTTAAGGGTAACAGCTGCTCACTGCTTATGACAAGGCTAAAGACTGGTTGCTTCAACGGTCTTTCACATTGTAAACACTGTGGCAGGTAGTAGTCAACTGAAAATATTCTTATGGCCTACTCAAGGTTATCAGGTACTTACTGTATATCAAAAGGCTGTACACTCATGTGTGTTAGGCACTCTTTCTTGCTAAGGACCCCAATATTCCCTACACAAGGCTATACATGTTAGTTCTAAATACTTAGTGATTAATTGTATATTCAATTTTTGTACAAAGCTTATGCAAGCACTTTTTTATGAGGTAAAACTTTGTTAAATAGCTGCATGCGACACGCAAAGTATGTTTCCGCTATCTAGCTGTGACTATGAGAACTACTTGAACGACAAGCATGCTACCTAGCGCTCCATTTCAACACTCGCTCACTGAACGAACAGCATGCTATCTAGCGGTCGATAGCAATACTCCTCAACTACCAGCCTGCTATCTATCGGTCAATATGACAACTCACTCAACTACCAACATGCTACATGGCTTTTTTGGTCAGTTTTTTGTTGGCTTTTTTTGTTGGCCTTTGTTGGCTTTTGTTGGCTTTTGTTGGCTTTTGTTGGCTTTTTTGTTGGCTTTTGTTGGCTTTTGTATTAGGTCTTTCATATTTGCTCTTGCTTGTGGGGGGCTTATTTGTTCTTGGAAAGTATGTCAGTCCTTTTTTATGGCTGCAAAATGCTTACAGCCATGTTTGTAAGCAGCAACAACAACAACAACAACAACACACAAAATTAAAAAAAAAAGTACTCTAAGGTTTATCAATGACTCTCAACTCTTACACTTACCTCTATCCGATGCATAGTCAAAAAATTAGTGTATTTTTCAAATTTTTCAAAAAATATTTGGAAAGTAGGCTATGCCATTAATTTAAAAATCCTGAAAATACATATGTTAACTCCAACACCTACCTCTATACCACTCTCAGTCCAAAAATAGTGTATTTTTCAAATTTTCCAAAACATATTTCCGAAATGGGTTATATTTCCAAAATTAAAAAGTTAACAAAAACGTTTGTTTGACATAAACGAATGGCCTTTGTCTCCTCTACCGTCGTACCAAGTCCCAGGTCTCTAGGACAACAAACATAAAAATTTGAAAATGGGCTTATAATTCCAAAATTAGGAATTTTACAAAAACGTTTGTCTGACGTAAATCAGTGGTCTTTACACCCTCTACCTGTAAACCAAGTCTCAGGTCTCTAGAACAACAAAAATAAAATTTTAATAATAGGCTATATTTCCAAAATTAGAAATTTTACAAAAACGTTTGTCTGACGTAAATCAATGGTCTTTACCCCCTCTATACCCATACCAAGTTTCAGGTCTCCAGGTCAACAAAAAAATAAAATTTAAAAAATGGGCAATATTTCCAAAATTAGGATTTCTACAAAAAAGTTTGTTTCACATAAATCAATGGTCTTTACCGAAAATGAATTTTGAAAAATGGTCACTATTTTGGAAACTAGGAATTTTACAAAAAAGGTTGTTTGACATAAATGAAAGGTCCCTATCCCCTATACCTGCAAACCAAGTCCCAGGTCTGTATGACGAAAATGAAAAAAGTTCAATTTGGAAAGTAGGCGATTTTTCATAAAACCAATCATTCTAAAAAGTGTTCTATGGGCATAAAAGAATGGTCTCTATGTCCTTTATTTTTTATTATAAAACTTTTTTATTTTTTGAGTTTTTTTTTTTAAAGTTCAATTTTGAAATTTTTATATTTTGGAAACTAACAAGTTTACAAAAAAGTTTGTTTGACATAAATAAATGGCCCTGACCCCCTCTACCAACAAAATAAATTTCAAGTCTCTAGGACTAAAACTGTACAGTAGGGGAGTGGTAGGAGATCTGCTTCAACCATTTTAACATGTACAGTCGGGTACAAATAAAATGGGTGCGTTAGAATTCCTACCACTCCCCTACTGTACAGTTTTAGTCCTAGAGACTTGAAATTTATTTTGTTGGTAGAAGGGGTCAGGGCCATTTATTTATTTCAAACAAACTTTTTTGTAAACTTGTTAGTTTCCAAAATATAAAAATTTCAAAATTGAACTTTTTTCAAAAAACTCAAAAAATAAAAAAGTTTTATAATAAAAAATAAAGGACATAGAGACCATTCTTTTATGCCCATAGAACACTTTTTAGAATGTTTGGTTTTATGAAAAATCGCCTACTTTCCAAATTGAACTTTTTTCATTTTCGTCATACAGACCTGGGACTTGGTTTGCAGGTATAGGAGATAGGGACCTTTCATTTATGTCAAACAAACATTTTTGTAAAATTCCTAGTTTCCAAAATAGTGACCATTTTTCAAAATTCATTTTCTTTTGTCCTAGAGACCTGAGACTTGGTACGGGGATAGAGGGGTAAAGACCATTGATTTATGTGAAACAAACTTTTTTGTAGAAATCCTAATTTTGGAAATATTGCCCATTTTTTAATTTTATTTTTGTTGACCTGGAGACCTGAAACTTGGTATGGGTATAGAGGGGTTAAAGACCATTGATTTACGTCAGACAAACGTTTTTGTAAAATTTCTAATTTTGGAAATATAGCCTATTATTAAAATTTTATTTTTGTTGTTCTAGAGACCTGAGACTTGGTTTCCAGGTAGAGGGTGTAAAGACCACTGATTTACGTCAGACAAACGTTTTTGTAAAATTCCTAATTTTGGAAATATAAGCCCATTTTCAAATTTTTATGTTTGTTGTCCTAGAGACCTGGGACTTGGTACGACGGTAGAGGAGACAAAGGCCATTCGTTTATGTCAAACACACGTTTTTGTAAACTTTTTAATTTTGGAAATATAACCCATTTCGGAAATATGTTTTGGAAAATTTGAAAAATACACTATTTTTGGACTGAGAGTGGTATAGAGATAGGTGTTGGAGTTAACATATGTATTTTCAGGATTTTTAGATTAATGGCATAGCCTACTTTCCAAATATTTTCTGACAAATTTGAAAAATACACTAATTTTTTGACTATGTATGGGATAGAGGCAAGTGTAAGAGTTGAGAGTCATTGATAAACCTTCGAGTACTTTTTTTTAAAATTTTGTGTGTTGTTGTTGTTGCTGCTTACAAACATGGCTGTAAGCATTTTGCAGCCATAAAAAAGGACTGACATACTTTCCAAGACCAAATAAGCCCCCCACAAGCAAGATCAAATATGAAAGAGCTAATACAAAAGCCAACAAAAGCCAACAAAAAAGCCAACAAAAGCCAACAAAAGCCAACAAAGGCCAACAAAAAAAAGCCAACTAAAAACTGACCAAAAAAGCCATGTAGCATGTTGGTAGTTGAGTGAGTTGTCATATTGACCGATAGATAGCAGGCTGGTAGTTGAGGAGTATTGCTATCGACCGCTAGATAGCATGCTGTTCGTTCAGTGAGCGAGTGTTGAAATGGAGCGCTAGGTAGCATGCTTGTCGTTCAAGTAGTTCTCATAGTCACAGCTAGATAGCGGAAACATACTTTGCGTGTCGCATGCAGCTATTTAACAAAGTTTTACCTCATAAAAACGTGCTTGTATAAGCTTTGTACAAGAATTGAATATACAATTAATCACTAAGTGTTTAGAACTAACATGTATAGCCTTGTGTAGGGAATATTGGGGTCCTTAGCAAGAAAGAGTGCCTAACACACATGAGTGTACAGCCTTTTGATATACAGTAAGTACCTGATAACCTTGAGTAGGCCATAAGAATATTTTCAGTTGACTACTACCTGCCACAGTGTTTACAATGTGAAAGACCGTTGAAGCAACCAGTCTTTAGCCTTGTCATAAGCAGTGAGCAGCTGTTACCCTTAACCAGGGGTACATTAGAGGACCCTTATCAAGAATATCATCAGTTGACTACCACCATTCACAGTGACCACATCGTGAAAGACTGTCAAAACAACTATTGTACAGCCTTGTACTACTCAGTAAGTAGCTGTTGGTCTTGACTATTGTATACGGTATTAGAGAACCCTTAGCAAGTATATAATCAGTTGACTACTACTTGTTACAGTGTTCACATCGTGAAAGACCGTCTCACTGTCCAGTATACAGCCTTGTCATACGCTGTAAAGAGCTGTTGGTCTAGAATAGGGGTATATTAGGGGACCCTTCACAAGAATATCACCAATTGACTACTACCTCTCATGGTGTTCACATCGTGAAAGACCGTCTCACTGACCAACCTCTAGCCTTGTGATACGCAGTAAGCAGCTGTTTGCAGAAATCAACATTCATAATGGAAGAAGCCATTCCTAGCTATAAGTGTAAAGAGTGTGGAAAGACTTTTCTTCGAGACTATCATAGGAAGCGACATGAAGTATCGTGTGGTGAATTTCATGACTGTAAAACGTGTGGCAACAAATTCAACAATGCCTACAATGGACGTCGTCATGAAGAATGTTGTAATGTTGTGTCGGCAGCTAAAAGACAAAAATCTGAGCCTACAAAACATTACCTACTGTCATTGGTCCCTGACAAAAATGGACTTATTGAATATGAGACATCTTTTCAAGGTCGACTTAAATCCTATTTCATTCGTTGCGATACGTGCAAGGATTTAAATTCATACCTTAAAGAGTCGAAACAGCAAATAATACAAGCTATGCAGAAAGAACTAGCAATGCACAAGTCGATAAAAGTTAATCTTGTGGCTGAATGTAGATTCATTCATACATGTACCAATGAAATTACAGATCGTGCTTTTAAAACACGAAATCAGGCCCTATTTTTGGAAACAGACTTGAGTAGTTTCTTTGAAACACAATTTACAAAGTTAACTACGGAAATGGAAGAATCTGAGCTAAAGGGCAGTAATTGGGCTTTGTTAGCAGTGGAAGGAGTACGATTGAAAATAAATAAGTACAATCCCTTGCGTGGCAGCACATATATTCCATTACCAGCAGCTATAAAAGCAAGAAAAGCCTGCATTAATCCTGAAAATTTGAATGATGAAAGGTGTTTTATGTATGCCATTTTAGCAAAACTGGTTAAAAAGGATGCTCAACGCATTAGTAAATACAAGGACCTGGAAAACAAGTATGATTTTTCTGTAATATCATTTCCTACATTACTAGCTGACATTCCCAAATTTGAAAAAGCCAACGATATATCCAATAATGTATTTGGATTGGAACAAGACAACAAATTGTTCCCTCTGAAGGTTGTGGATCAAGAGCTGCAAGACCATCGCGACCTCCTTCTGCTAAGTTCATCATCCGGCCAGAGCCACTACGTCTTTATCAAAGATTTTGATAAACTAGTAAGACATCAGATTACCCGCTATGAACATAAAATATATACGTGTAAACGGTGTTTTACACACTTTGATAATCGATATGGACAACAAGGAATGGACAAATTGAAAGAACATAGAGCTTTGTGTGTCCAGCATGACATTGCTAGGGTTGAAATGCCTATTAAAACCCCATTGTCAAATTCTTAAATGTTGAAAAAATGCTGAGAATATCTTACGTTATCTATGCAGATTTTGAAAGTATACTCTTACCCTATCAAACATGTCTACCTAATCCTGAGGCAAGTTATACAGTGCCATACCAGAGTCATGTTCCTATGAGCTTTGGTATATACGTTAAACCCTCACCTGCTGTGGAACACATAAAGACAAATCTTTCAAGCCAACCTGTTATTTATCGTGGGCCTGACGCTGCAGAAAAGTTTATGGACTGTTTGATCTCAATAGCTAATAAAATTGATCGCCTTTACAGCTTAAATGTTCCAAAGGCCTTAACTCAGGCTCAAGAAGCAGAGTTCCAATGTTCTGAAACCTGTTATTTGTGTCAAAAACCATTTACCCAACAGGACTGGAAAGTTTGAGACCACTGCCATATTACAGGGGAATACCGTGAAAGTGCTCACAATAACTGTAATTTGAGGTGTTAAACACGAAACCCCGTTCCTGCGTTTCTACATAATATGAGTGGCTACGACGCAAATTTCATTGTAAAGCAATTGGGGTGTACTAATGAGAGAGTGGATGTTATCGCTAACTCCAAAGAAAAGTACATTTCCTTTACCAAATATGTAGGAAATGTTAAGCTTAGATATGTGGATACGTTTCGGTTAATGCCGAGTAGTTTGGAAAACTTAGTTTCCAACTTAACATCATACCCTGAAACAGACAAGTACTTTGGAAAAGAAAATGCAATGCTCATGACTCGTAAAGGGGTATTTTGTTATGACTACATTGACTCATGGGAAAAGTTAAGTGAAACGTGTTTACCTCCAAAAGAGGCATTCTTTAACAAATTAAGTCAAGAAGATGTTAGTCAAGAAGACTATGAACATGCCAAAAATGTCTGGAATCAGTTCAACATTAAAACTCTAGGGGAATACAGTGACCTCTACCTAACATCAGATGTACTCCTTCTTGCAGACAGCTTTGAAACGTTTAGAAACAAAACACTAGAAACACACCGAGTGGATGCTGCACACTTTTTTACTTCGCCTGGTTTAAGTTTCTAGGCAATGCTCCTTTACACAGGCATTGAACTGGAATTGCTACAGGATTACGGTCAGATTCTTTTAATCGAGTCTGGAATACGTGGAGGTGTCTCATCGGTATGCTGAAGCTAACAATAAATACATGGAAACCTATGATTCTGAGAAACCATCGCAGTTTATTACCTATGATGATGCCAACAACCAATACGGGTGGGCTATGTGCCACTCCCTTCCTTATGGTGGATTTCAGTGGGTTTCTCCAGATACTGTTGATCTAGAAAAACTAAAGAAAGACGATCCTGTGGGATACATTCTAGACGTTGATGTTGATTACCCATCTGACCTTCATGATCTACACAACGATTTACCTTTCCTACCAGAGTGTACACAACCTAAAGATTCGTCTCTGAAGAAACTAATTCCTCATCTTGGTAATCGAAGGCGATATGTTGTTCACTACATGGCATTAAAACAGGCTTTAGATCATGGAATAAAATTGATAAAAATTCATCGTGTGTTAAAGTTTAAGCAAAGACCTTGGTTAAAGGCATACGTTGATTTTAATAACAACCTTCGAAAACAAGCCAAAAATGATTTTGAGAAAAATCTGTACAAATTATTTAACAATGCCATTTTTGGAAAAACAATGGAAAATATCCGTAAAAGAATAAACATACGTCTTGTGACTGACAGCAAAAAGGCAGAAAAGCTAATAGCTAAACCAACATTCATCGACAGAACAATTTATGGTCCTAACCTAGCTGCTTTCCACATGGCTAAACGTAACATTGTATTCAATAAGCCTATATATATTGGAATGTGTATACTGGATATTTCAAAAACTCTAATGTATTCCCACCACTATGATGTCCTGCTACCCTATTATGGAATGAACAATCTTAAACTCATGTATATGGATACCGACTCGTTCATTTATTTGGTTAAGACCCCAGATGTATATCAAGACAAGTTGGATTTCCTAGAACACCTGGACACATCAGATTATCCTACTAATCACATATGTTACTCTACATCAAACAAGAAAACGTTGGGGAAATTTAAAGACGAGGCTTGTGGACAAATTATAAAAGCATTTGTTGGACTTAGAGCTAAAATGTACGCTTTAGACATAAATGGTAAAGAAATCAAAAAGATTAAAGGTATTAGCAAAGGTGTTGTCAAAAATTGTATAAGCTTTCAAGATTATAAGGATTGTGTCATAAAAACAATGTAAAAAGAATACCAATGAACATTTTCGCTTCTAAACAACATGACATATCATCTATAAGACTAAAAAAATTGCTTTGTGTCCTGGTGATGATAAAAGAGTGATTGATGCTGATGGTATAGGTACACATGCCTATGGTCATTACTCAATCATTGACCATGCTTAAAGAATTAAGTTATGAATATCAAAATCGTCTGCCTGCAACTAGCAAATACATAAAACAATTTAGGAAATAAACCAATAACACTACAAAAATAAAATAAAATGGTAATCATAATCAAAAAATAAATATAAATAGAAAACAAAGTAAAAACAACTGTACAATTAAAAAAAAAGAATATATATATATAAATGTATTATGTGTAAATAGTGTACATGTATTTAAAATAAAAAATATTGTATGGACACTGCTTGTACATTTTTAATTACTACCCACCTCTCTCCACTCCTAATGCAAAATGAACATGTAAAACACAAATTGGAAAAACCATGTTTCCGTATTGACAAAATAGAAAAAGCATTAAACTGAAATTTTAAAAACTGTAAATGGGAATTTCGTAAATTGACAAATGTACAACAACAAATTGGAAAATCCATGTTTCTATATCATGATATTGAAAAACTTTAAACTGACATTTTAAAAACTGTAAATGGGAAATTGTGAAATTAATAAATGTGTAAACAACAAAATGCAAAATCCATGTTTCCATATTATGAAATTGAAAAACCTAAAACTGTCATAAAAAAACTGAAAATGGAAAATTGGAAAATTGACTAATAAGTAAACAACAAAATGCAAATTCCATGTTTCCATATTATGAAATTGTAAAACTTAAAACTGACATTAAAAAAAATGAAAATGGGAAATTAGAAAATTGACAAATGCGTAAACAACAAAATGAAAGAAAAAAATACCCGGTTGGGGTAGTGATCTTGTTGTACAGTAGCCTATAAGACTAGCATAAGGATAGTTGCATGAGCCCTTATATGCTTTGTGTATGTGCATTAGCCTTTGGATTAGCTTAAGTTAGGTTTGGTATAGTTAGGTTTAGTGAGGTTAGGTGTGAGACCTTGTAGTTTACTCTTTTCGGAAAATGTAAAATGTAAAATCTAAAATCAAAAAATCTTAAATTTAAAATGTAAAACCTAAAAAAACTAAAATCTAAAATACAAAAAATCAAAAATGTAAAATGTAAAACCTAAAAAATATAAAATGAAAAAATCTAAAATCTAAAATGTTAAAATGTAAAATGTTAAAATGCAAAATCTAAAATCTTTAAATGAGGTTTCTGTGGGTTAGGTTAGGTTAGGTTAGGTTATAACGAAGTTTATTATTTGTGCTCTCCCATTTGCTCTTACTTTTTTGCTCCCAATTTTTGCTCCCACTTTTTTGCTCTTGCTTTTTTTCCCCACCTTTTTGATCCCACTTTTTGCTCCCACATTTTTGCTCCCACTTTTTGCTCTCACGTTTTGCTCCCTCTTTTTACTCTTAGTTTTTGCTCCCATATTTGCTCCCACTTTGAAGTTAGGTTATGTTAGGTTAGGTTAGGTGAAGTTAGGTTTGGTTAGGTGTGGTTAGGTCATAACTAAGTTTATTATTTGTGCTCTCACATTTGCTCTCACTTTTTTGCTCACACTTTTTGCTCTCATTTTGTTTTGCTCGCACTTTTAAGTTAGGTTTGGTTAGGTTAAGTTAGGTTAGGTTAGGTTAGGTTATAACTTAGTTTATTGTGTGTGCTCTCACATTTGCTCTCATATTTTCTCTCACTTTGAAGTTAGGTTAGATTTGGTTAGGTTAGGTTAGGTTAGGTTAGGTGAGGTTAGGTTAGGTGAGGTTAAATGAAGTTGGGTTAGGCTGAATGGCAGAGGTATGAATTAAAACCCGCCTTTTCTCACTTTTGCCTTGCAAGGCTGAGTGTACCCCGTTCCACTCGTGAGACCAGAAATTAAATTTCTTGGCAGAGCCAGGAATCGAACCCGGGCCTTCACAGTAACAGCTAAGAATGCTAGCCACTACACCAAGTGGTTGACAATATAAATCTGGTCAGGATTGCACATGATCAATTGATAATTACCTAAAAATAATAATAATTATTATTATAAATATTCCATTTAGCAACTAAACGGCCGACTTCTCCCTGTGACGTCATCCACGGTCTGAGGCCGTGGCGGCCATTTTGCCCATTAGCCACTGCGCCATCTCTGAATGACCCCTCCATAAGAATAACATAGGGCTGGTTTCGCGCGGCGGCCATCTTGCCCATTAGCCCCTGAGCCAGAATCGCTCTTTTATTCCTACTCTCGCCATTGAACTCCTACCCCAGCCTCGCAACTGAACTCCTAGCCTAGCCTCGCCTCAACTCAACTGAACTCCTAGCCTAGCCTCGCCTCGCAACTGAACTCCTAGCCCAGCCTTGCCTCGCAATTGAACTCCTAGCCTAGCCTTGCCTCGCCTCAAATCAACTGAACTCCTAGCCTAGCCTAGCCTCAACTCAACTGAACTCCTAGGCTAGCCTAGCCTCAACTCAACTAAACTGAACTCCTAGCCTAGCCTAGCCTCGCAACTGAACTCCTAGCCTAGCCTAGCCTCGCAACTGAACTCCTAGCCCAGCCTTGCCTCGCAACTGAACTCCTAGCCCAGCCTTGCCTCACAACTGAACTCCTAGCCTTGTCTAGCCTCAACTCAACTGAACTCCTAGCCTAGCCTAGCCTCAACTCAACTGAACTCCTAGCCTAGCCTTGCCTCAACTCAACTAAAGTGAGCTCCTAGTCTAGCCTAGCCTCAACTCAACTGAACTCCTAGCCTCGCCTCAACTCAACTGAACTCCTAGCCTAGCCTTGCCTTGCCTCAACTCAACTGAACTCCTAGCCTAACCTAGCCTCACCTCAACTGAACTCCTAGCCTAGACTCGCCTCAACTCAACTGAACTCCTAGCCTAGCCTTGCCTCGCCTCAACTCAACTGAACTCCTAGCCTAGCCTCGCCTCGCCATTGAACCCCTACCCTAGCCTCGCAACTGAACTCCTAGCCTAGCCTCGCCTCGCAACTGAACTCCTAGCTCAGCCTTGCCTCGCAACTGAACTCCTAGCCTAGCCTTGCCTCGCCTCAACTCAACTGAACTCCTAGCCAAGCCTAGCCTCAACTCAACTGAACTCCTAGACTAGCCTAGCTTCAACTCAACTAAACTGAACTCTTAGCCTAGCCTAGCCTCGCAACTGAATTCCTAGCCCAGCCTTGCCTCGCATCTGAAATCCTAGCCCAGCCTTGCCTCGCAACTGAACTCCTAGCCTAGCCTAGCCTCAACTCAACTGAACTCCTAGCCTAGCCTAGCCTCAACTCAACTGAACTCTTAGCCTAGCCTTGCCTCGCCTCAACTAAACTGAACTCCTAGTCTAGCCTAGCCTCAACTTAACTGAACTCCTAGCCTAGCCTCGCCTCAACTCAACTGAACTCCTAGCCTAGCCTTGCTTCGCCTCAACTCAACTGAACTCCTAGCCTAGCCTCGCCTCACCATTGAACTCCTACCCTAGCCTCGCAACTGAACTCCTAGCCTATCCTCGCCTCAACTCAACTGAACTCCTAGCCTAGCCTCGCCTCGCAACTGAACTCCTAGCCCAGTCTTGCCTCGCAACTGAACTCCTAGCCTAGCCTTGCCTCGCCTCAACTCAACTGAACTCCTAGCCTAGCCTAGCCTAGCCTCAACTCAACTGAACTCCTAGCCTAGCCTAGCCGCAACTCAACTAAACTGAACTCCTAGCCTAGCCTAGCCTCGCAACTGAACTCCTAGCCTAGCCTAGCCTCGCAACTGAACTCCTAGTCCAGCCTTGCCTCGCAACTGAACTCCTAGCCCAGCGTTGCCTCGCAACTGAACTCCTAGCCTAGCCTAGCCTCAACTCAACTGAACTCCTAGCCTAGCCTAGCCTCAACGCAACTGAACTCCTAGCCTAGCATTGCCTCGCCTCAACTCAACTGAACTCCTAGCCTAGCCTCGCCTCAACTCAACTGAACTCCTAGCCTAGCCTCGCCTCAACTCAACTGAGCTCCTAGCCTAGCCTCGCCTCAACTCAACTGAACTCCTAGCCTAGCCTCGCCTCAACTCAACTGAACTCCTAGCCTACCCACGCCTCAACACAACTGAACTCCTAGCCTAGCCTTGCCTCGCTTCAACTCAACTGAACTCCTAGCCTAGCCTCGCCTCAACTCAACTGAACTCCTAGCCTAGCCTCGCCTCAACTCAACTGAACTCCTAGCCTCGCCTCAACTCAACTGAACTCCTAGCCTAGCCTCGCCTCAACTCAACTGACCTCCTAGCCTAGCCTTGCCTCGCCTCAACTAAACTGAACTCCTAGCCTAGCCTCGCCTCAACTCAACTGAACGCCTAACCTAGCCTCGTCTCAACTCAACTGAACTCCTAGCCTAGCCTCGCCTCAATTCAACTGAACTCCTAGCCTAGCCTCGCCTCAACTCAGCTGAACTCCTAGCCTAGCCTTGCCTCGCCTCAACTCAACTGAACTCCTAACCTAGCCTCAACTCAACTGAACTTCTAGCCTAGACTCGCCTCAACTCAACTGAACTCCTAGCCTAGCCTTGCCTCGCCTCAACTCAACTGAACTCCTAGCCTAGCCTAGCCTCAACTCAACTGAACTTCTAGCCTAGACTCGCCTCAACTCAACTGAACTCCTAGCCTCGCCTCAACTCAACTGAACTCCTAGCCTAGCCTTGCCTCGCCTCAACTCAACTGAACTCCTAGCCTAGCCTCGCCATTGAACTCCTACCCTAGCCTCGCAACTGAACTCCTAGCCTAGCCTCGCCTCAACTCAATTGAACTCCTTGCCTAGCCTCGCCTCGCAACTGAACTCCTAGCCTAGCCTCGCCTCGCCTCAACTCAACTGAACACCTAGCCTAGCCTCGCCATTGAACTCCTACCCTAGCCTCGCCTCGCAACTGGACTCCTAGCCTAGCCTTGCCTCAACTCAACTGAACTCATAGCCTAGCCTCGCCATTGAACTCCTGCCCTAGCCTCGCCTCAACTCAACTGAACTCCTAGCCTAGCCTCGCCTCAACTCAACTGAACTCCTAGCCTAGCCTCGCCTCAACTCAACTGAGCTCCTAGCCTAGCCTCGCCTCAACTCAACTGAACTCCTAGCCTAGCCTCGCCTCAACTCAACTGAACTCCTAGCCTACCCACGCCTCAACACAACTGAACTCCTAGCCTAGCCTTGCCTCGCTTCAACTCAACTGAACTCCTAGCCTAGCCTCGCCTCAACTCAACTGAACTCCTAGCCTAGCCTCGCCTCAACTCAACTGAACTCCTAGCCTCGCCTCAACTCAACTGAACTCCTAGCCTAGCCTCGCCTCAACTCAACTGACCTCCTAGCCTAGCCTTGCCTCGCCTCAACTAAACTGAACTCCTAGCCTAGCCTCGCCTCAACTCAACTGAACGCCTAACCTAGCCTCGTCTCAACTCAACTGAACTCCTAGCCTAGCCTCGCCTCAATTCAACTGAACTCCTAGCCTAGCCTCGCCTCAACTCAGCTGAACTCCTAGCCTAGCCTTGCCTCGCCTCAACTCAACTGAACTCCTAACCTAGCCTCAACTCAACTGAACTTCTAGCCTAGACTCGCCTCAACTCAACTGAACTCCTAGCCTAGCCTTGCCTCGCCTCAACTCAACTGAACTCCTAGCCTAGCCTAGCCTCAACTCAACTGAACTTCTAGCCTAGACTCGCCTCAACTCAACTGAACTCCTAGCCTCGCCTCAACTCAACTGAACTCCTAGCCTAGCCTTGCCTCGCCTCAACTCAACTGAACTCCTAGCCTAGCCTCGCCTCGCCTCAACTCAACTGAACACCTAGCCTAGCCTCGCCATTGAACTCCTACCCTAGCCTCGCCTCGCAACTGGACTCCTAGCCTAGCCTTGCCTCAACTCAACTGAACTCATAGCCTAGCCTCGCCATTGAACTCCTGCCCTAGCCTCGCCTCGCAACTGAACTCCTAGCCTAGCCTCGCCTCAACTCAACTGAACTCCTAGCCTAGCCTCGCCTCGCAACTAAACTCCTAGCCTAGCCTCGCCTCTACTCAACTGAACTCCTAGCCTCGCCTCGCCTCAACTCGGAACCATTTAAAACAATTTCGAACTTTTAATTTGAAACAATATGAAACTTTCAATTTGAAACCATTTCAAACTTAACGTGTCGTGTGGTGATTCATTCAAACTTTTCAATCTTTACGTGTGAAATTGTGAATGGTGAATTTTGTGGTGGACATGTTGGTAACGTACGGTACTCAGATGTTCGTTTCTCGGGTGTCACATGACGTAGTGTCCAAGATGCCGTCCATAGTGAAATGAAGACAATGCAAAATCATTATTTTCGTAAATAATCAATTAAAAGGAATGATTCCGGTGCAGCAGAGGCAATTGAGAAAGTAAAACAACTCCCAACATCTCCAAGAAAGGTTTGTCAATTATAAATACTATATTTTCAGTAACATTGTGGTGTTTCCCATATTTTCAGTGTTGCCTTAGTAAACAAGAGTTTAGTGCTTTTCAGTCGGTCAACACGAATGTACCCAAAAGAGATGGGTTATGCCCTAATCCTGAAATAAATTACATGAGATTAATAAAACACTAGGATGACCAGTTTCGATCGTCAAGCGACCATCATCAGATCCATTACACTTAGGCTACAAAATCTATGTTTGAAATACAGGTGAAAATATTTACAATATGTACAATTATTTAGTTGCAGTATTGGTACTGCCACTGTCAGTGTATGCTAAATGCAGTATATATGTTAGGTGAAATGCTAAATGGTGATAGCTATCTGGAGATTGTACTTTAGAGAGATTATATGGTTGTAAACTATGGTTAAACTATAAAATTTTTGGCTAACTACTTATCTGATTGTCTTCCGTATTACAGCTACTCGCAGTTTTCGTGCTCACTGGAACTCGCTGTGCGGTCGACTGCGGTGGTTATCTTAACGACTGGTTTTTCCCCTGCCTCCTCCCCCTGTCCCTACGTGCTGTGGGGAGTGATAGCGATGTGTTTATGTGAGGTGTTGCCAACCTAGATAAGATGTATGTTATTGAATGAGGTGGGTCTACAATTATTAAAGACCGTGGATTAGCCCTCGCCACGCGTGGAGCATAACCCATTCGAACTAAGCGTTGACGGTCTTATGAGGACGTCCCGGCACCTTTAATACTGCCGCGAATATGGGCCTTGGTTTATTGCAGAAGAAAAGTACATCGTACACCTGATCCAGATAACATTTACCTATTAAAAACCCCCTAATTTCCCCCCTTTTTATCTACTAAAAAACACACCCTGTCGGAAACAAAACACAATTTAGCGACACAGCCAAGCTAGATAAAAAGGGGGGAAATTAGGGGGTTTTAATAGGTAAATGTTATCTGGATCAGGTGTACGATGAACTTTTCTTCTGCAATAAACCAAGGCCCATATTCGCGGCAGTATTAAAGGTGCCGGGACGTCCTCATAAAACCGTCAACGCTTAGTTCGAATGGGTTATGCTCCACGCGTGGCGAGGGCTAATCCACGGTCTTTAATAATTGTAGACCCACCTCATTCAATAACATACATCTTATCTAGGTTGGCAACACCTCACATAAACACATCGCTATCACTCCCCACAGCACGTAGGGACAGGGGGAGGAGGCAGGGGAAAAACCAGTCGTTAAGATAACCACCGCAGTCGACCGCACAGCGAGTTCCAGTGAGCACGAAAACTGCGAGTAGCTGTAATACGGAAGACAATCAGATAAGTAGTTAGCCTAAAATTTTATAGTTTAACCATAGTTTACAACCATATAATCTCTCTAAAGTACAATCTCCGGATAGCTATCACCATTTAGCATTTCACCTAACATATATACTGCATTTAGCATACACTGACAGTTGCAGTACCAATACTGCAACTAAATAATTGTACATATTGTAAATATTTTCACCTGTATTTCAAACATAGATTTTGTAGCCTAAGTGTAATGGATCTGATGATGGTCGCTTGACGATCGAAACTGGTCATCCTAGTGTTTTATTAATCTCATGTAATTTATTTCAGGATTAGGGCATAACCCATCTCATTTGGGTACATTCGTGTTGACCGACTGAAAAGCACTAAACTCTTATTTTCAGTAATATACCTTGTTGAAAGTTACGAAGGCTTGGTCTCCTGTTCTGTAGTTTTAATATTTGAAATACTTAATACAGACGTGACAAAATATAGAGTAATATTAAATATAAGTGTTACAACCGGAGTTTTGCCAAGAAATATTAGTGCTCCGTGTAGATCAATTCCCAATAATTAATTGTCTAGGATACACAGGTTTAAGACTGTAACTGGGAATTTTTTATTACGATATAATATTCATGTTACCCGGTGTATTTATAAGTTAGTAAGGATAAATACATCTTTCAGTCCCTTCCGTTCAATGACTGTTCAATAAGGGAGAATTGATGAATCCCTTTTGAAGTGGCTTCCTTGTAACACGATGCTAAACTATTGTCTTGTATTTTCTGATAATCACTGTATCCAGTTACTGACTATTTCTTGATCATGGAGGAAAGAAAGGAAGGAGATGCCTTCGCTGCGCTGCCTAGCGCAAGCTGCTGAAGCCAAACGGCTCACCCACTTTGGTTGCAAGAAAATGGCTGTCCCTATGCTTAAAGCCGTAATAATAATAAATAGCCTTACAAATCCCATAAGGGCTATGGCCTCCTGCTTTGCAGGGAATTGCTCAGTTTTAACTCATCAGGTGAGCAAGTTCTGAGGAGCATTCGGGGTTATTCCTTCTGATTGGGCCTTCTATATAGATGTGCAGCTGATTAAATATTAAGTAAATTATATTACGCTTGCATAACATTCGCTACAACTGTCTTAATTTCTGAGTCTGGCGATATCAAGGCCTCAAATATCCATTAGTATTACGGAAATCATAATAGCCATCAACCAATATCTGGGAGCTTCCCATTGCCACTAAGCACAAAGCTTACCCTGTCTAAGCACTTGAACAATGACAGGAAATGCCAAGTCTTCACTCTTCAGTAAAATCTACGTATATTGAACCGTTTCAAATAGGTCTTTTTAAAATGTAATACAAAACCTTACCGGTGGAGTTTTAACATCTAGTTTGGATGCAGATACCTATACACGTTCTATAACATCCCACAAATCATTCACTATGTTGTGCACATGTGGTCCCGGAACGAATTAACAAATGTTTCGCAAGATAGTCGAACCTTTTGAATTCCTTGTAACAGGTGATGCAGTAAGGTTATTTTCCCAAGTGAACACGATGATGTTTCCTCAAATTAGAGCGCGAGACAATGCGGTCTCATCCCTGAGTGATCGACAAAATGTTCCATTAGCTCTGACCGCCGTGCAAATGACTTCTCACATGTGCTACAAATGTATTACTTCACTCCAGTATGAACAACAGTGTGCTTCTTGAGGTCACCGCTCTGTGAGAAGCCTTTATTGCACACCAGAGATATGTACCGCTTTGCTGCATGTCCACTGAACGGTGCCTTTCTAGTTGATGCATTGTTTTATTGGTCACTGCATGCGAGTCTCCCTAGGTCTTTCCACTCCTGCCTCATCTTCGCTGTTCTTGTCCATTGTTTTCCTCCCCATTTTACGAACCAGTCTGCCCATCTGATTCCAAATAGTAATGGATTTTAGTGGCATAAAACTGCAATGACAAGTCAAGATTTTTTCTTGGATGGGCAGAATACTCTCTGTACTTCACCGTACTTGGCACAAATAAGCTGCGTTATCGTATTAAAGCCAAATTAAATATAAATATTAGAGCACCTTTGCGAGACTAGTTTTGTAAGGAAGACGCGGCAAAACCTAATAATACGCTGAAACACTGATTAAATTGAATACAGGTGTCTGAAGATGCGTGTTATACCAAAGAAGGAACATCTTGGGAATTAACGATGCCGAACTAATTACGGTATTTACACCAAATTGAGTTTTACGTTCTTATTGGGGTTGTCATTTATCAGTTTTAGGCCTAATTTCGAGCACAGCCACTTTCACTCATTGGTCGTACACATCTTGATATTCAAGAATACGAACCTCAAAATTAATAAACAGAACAATTAAAAAAGGACGCATATTTGCACAAAAATACGGTATAGCCTATACGTTTCGGTACCGTACGGTATTTTCTTTGTGGGGGGTAGAAACTTGTCGATTAGCCTCGAATTGATTAATTACGTAGGCCTACTGTAATTATTGACCGACAGCCGTTTGATAATTTGAGATTTGCAGGGGAATGATTTTTATTTTTTTGGTATATAGGGTAGGCTGAGATCAGAATTGAAGATTTTTTTAAATAACTTATCACTACTGTTATTACGTTTCCAAAGTTGCATAACCGGAGCACGATAAAAACCAGGGCCAAAATAAGGTTTAGCCATGCACTATGCCCCATGCAAGTCACAGAACACCGAATACGAGTTAAGGTTACGCCCACTTTGGATGCAGCGCTTGGCTTCACTCAAACGAGCTCAGGGCATCTCCTCTTATTCTTTCCTCCATCTTCTTGATACTCGTGCAGTAACTTGAGTTTACTTCCACTTTGATAGGTTTGTAATTTAGCAACGAACAATCCAGCCTGCCCCATCAAATTGTGTTAAGGTTTGTGTGTGGCCTACTTAGGAAAAGAGAAACCAATTATAAGACCCTTCATTTCACTGTTCCTCAAGCTGGCACCAGTAATTCCTCATCGTATCGCAATTATAATCACTAATATTCTGCTTGATATTCTGTCCAAAGTTATATCGTATAAAGTCAATCGTCATTGTCGAATAAGTTTTACCGTGAGCCTCTTCTTCTCACTCTGCACCTGGAGGGATATGTTCACATTAACTTACCAGTGACCTAACTTGCATTCGGAGTTCTGAAAATATCTCATTTGATGTGTTATATTTTATAATTATTCGGCATACTTGTTGAAGTACGGCTCCTAATAATTCTCGAGTGCACTTTGTGTGTTCTAGATTGCTGAACATCATGGAGCAACAACCGATCATTAAGAGAGAGCCTGAATTGTTGTCTGATACTGACGAAGTCCCTAATATTGTAAGTTGTATTTAATTTGCATATTGTGTAACATAACATGTGCCTGACTAGGAACTGTTATTCTGTCTGTATGTTTTACATTGGTTCATACTTTTATGATACCTTCTAGGATTCTAGGACTACATATAGCAATCTGCTGAATGAGTCTGGTGATCTATTTGAAGACGAAAGCAAGGTTATCAAAGTGGAAAACCAAATACAGGTGATCGTAGATTCTTATAGTAATGTACATGATTTTTTAATAATTTGAACATTTTGTTTATTCAGTGTTGTTTCTTATTTTAGCGGCTAACAGTTGCTGTTGTTATTGTATTCAAATGCATGTTCACTCTGCTGGCACCCTGGGCCCTATTGTAGGCGAAGTGTACACCACATGCTGTGCTATCAGTTGCTAATTTATTGGCAATTCATGTTCACTCTGCTGGCACCCTGGGCCCTATTGTAGGCGAAGTGTACACCACATGCTGTGCTATCAGTTGCTAATTTATTGGTAATGCATGTTCACTCTGCTGGCACCCTGGGCCCTATTGTAGGCGAAGAGTACACCACATGCTCTGCTATCAGTTGCTAATTTATTGGTAATGCATGTTCACTCTGCTGGCACCCTGGGCCCTATTGTAGGCGAAGTGTACACCACATGCTGTGCTATCAGTTGCTATTTTATTGGTAATGCATGTTCACTCTGCTGGCACCCTGGGCCCTATTGTAGGCGAAGTGTACACCACATGCTGTGCTATCAGTTGATAATTTATTGGTAATGCATGTTCACTCTGCTGGCACCCTGGGCTCTATTGTAGGCGAAGTGTACACCACATGCTGTGCTATCAGTTGCTAATTTATTGGTAATGCATGTTCACTCTGCTGGCACCCTGGGCCCTATTGTAGGCGAAGAGTAAACCACATGCTTTGCTATCAGTTGCTAATTTATTGGTAATGCATGTTCACTCTGCTGGCACCCTGGGCCCTATTGTAGGCGAAGTGTACACCACATGCTGTGCTATCAGTTGCTAATTTATTGGTAATGCATGTTCACTCTGCTGGCACCCTGGGCCCTATTGTAGGCGAAGTGTACACCACATGCTGTGCTATCAGTTGATAATTTATTGGTAATGCATGTTCACTCTGCTGGCACCCTGGGCTCTATTGTAGGCGAAGTGTACACCACATGCTGTGCTATCAGTTGCTAATTTATTGGCAATGCATGTTCACTCTGCTGGCACCCTGGGCCCTATTGTAGGCGAAGTGTACACCACATGCTGTGCTATCAGTTGCTAATTTATTGGTAATGCATGTTCACTCTGCTGGCACCCTGGGCCCTATTGTAGGCGAAGTGTACACCACATGCTGTGCTATCAGTTGCTAATTTATTGGTAATGCATGTTCACTCTGCTGGCACCCTGGGCCCTATTGTAGGCGAAGTGTACACCACATGCTGTGCTATCAGTTGCTAATTTATTGGTAATGCATTTTCACTCTGCTGGCACCCTGGGCCCTATTGTAGGCGAAGTGTACACCACATGCTGTGCTATCAGTTGCTAATTTATTGGTAATGCATGTTCACGCTGCTGGCACCCTGTGCCCTATTGTAGGTGAAGTGAACACCTCATGTTGTGCCAACAGTAGCTAATTTATTGGCAATGCATGCTCACTTTGCAGGCACCCTAGGCCCTATTGTAGGTTATGTGTACACCACTTGATTTGTTTACTATAGCTAATTCATTGGTAATGTAGGTTCATGCTACTTCCAATCCGGGTCCTATTGTAGGTGCAGTCCACAACAATACTGTGTATGATATTTATTGGTAATGCAAGTTAACTCTGCTGGCATAATTGCGAGAGTTAGAAACACAGCCTCAATGATAACTGTTTGGAGCAAAAATCCATCATTCTAAACTTCAAGCAGTTAAAGGGGACATAAACATAACTGATTAAAAATCTGAAGTGTTAGTTCATAGTACCTAAACCAGAGGAAGTAAGCGGGTTCGATTCTTTGAGAATACCTTGAAAATTGTCATGGAGTGTGATTGTCAATATGACTTTGTTCAGCCGTTGATGACACACTCTGCTGTTAGCTGTGACTGTCAATATATCGTTGGTCCACCCTTCATGACAGCCTCCAATGGTACACACATATTGTTAATATGATGGTGAGGATCTGCCAGTTTTTCTCGGAGCGTTGAGTGGGGGAGGAAAAGGTTTGAGGTGCGGTTTGGACTGGCACCATAGATATGCTCTATTGCGGTGTGCCTCAGCCATTATTAGACTGCAGTCGGCAATTTCGTTCATAAAAGCTCTTCAGCTGTTGCCTATAAAAATATTCATATTCTATATTTGTTACCACATTGCCTAATCTCAACAATGTCAAAGGACAATGAATAATGTCTTAAATGTGAATTGGTATGAAATTTCAAGTACCTGCCACTTCTTATGAATGTATTTACCGTTCGTGTTAAAATCCTCCCTGCCTTAAGTATCCTTGATATGAATATTGCTTTAATCTGGTCACAAGAGGGTAAAACTAACAACGATTGGCACTAGATTTTGAACTCAAAATTATTCTACTTTGCTTGTGTTCACTATCATTATATGGTAACTCTAAGTAACTGCATCTTCGCCGCAATGTCGCAACAAACTCTTAATGCTAGTGACAATATGCTAATGCTAAGTTTTGTGAGTGTATAACAACTGAAATGTGTTTGGATGTTAAGTCCACAGAAACTGTCACTGTTGAGGTAAGAAGACTATTAATGGGGGGGGGGGGGGGGTTGATTCACCCTCAGTATGATATTTTATTCCTTGATTATTTCAATGCAAGTTTTCTAGGAACATATTTGTAAGTCAAGTCATTTCTTTGCAGAACGACACATACCATCAATCCGATATTAAAATTGAGGAAACTTCTACTCCAGAGATTGTTCCTTGCCGGAAAACGGAAACACCATATTTAGTTCCAAATGAGGTAAGTATCTTCATGCATCTTTACAAGACATCTCCTTATCACGTAATAACATTTAGGGATTAAGAGTTGTGTTATCACAACTGTGTTGAAGACCAGCAGAAGCGTTTGGTTGTTAGGTTGTGTTTTGTACAGCAAGCACAATCCTTGTTAATGGATAGATGTCGAATAAAATTATCTGTCCCATACGAAACTTCCGCCCGCGACTGCTGGCTTTTAGCGATGTTCTGAGCACTGAGCTGCTGGGGGATGAATTATATTGACATTGGGAAATAATACATTGCGTGAAGCTAACAGATGTTTGGCCTAATCACCTTGTATTAGTTGCCCGCTGTGACTTGTAGTCTACGTTATGCAAATTATTTTGGATATCTTATATTCTGGGCAGAGATCTTCCCATGAATGCTACAGAGAAGAGGTTGGATTGACGCCCCTCATGAGAGGTCATCTGTTCTTTTTCACTTGAACTTCGGGCAATTGCTTGAATGGTTCAAGATTATGACCGTGAGAAACTCCTTCCCAATCGTGAGCATTGCCGAAATATGTAGTTGTCTGTAAGCATGAAGATAATAAATAATTGAAGATAAGACTTGAAAGTAAAAGAATTACTCATGCTTCAAAGATCCTGTCTAGAATAATTTACAAGAGGATTGAAAGCCAGATAGAAAGGGAGTTGGGTGAGGACCAGTTTGGTTTCAGGAGAAATGTAGGAACAAGGGGAGCTGCGTTCATTATCATTATATGGGAGTCTTAGGCTGATTTTGGACGGTAGAATAAGGAAAGATAAGATAACGTTCATGGCATTTGTAGACTTAGAAAAGGCTTTTGATCATGTAGATTGGACTAAATTGTTTGACATTTTGAAATCTATTGGAATAAAGTACAGGGATAGGAGGGTAATCTACAATGTATACAGAAACCATACAGCAGTCATTCGAGCTGAAGGACATGAGAGAGAAGCTGATATTCAGAAAGGTGTTAGGCAAGGCTGCAACTTATCACGCGTACTTTTCAATCTTTACATTGAACAAGCAATGAAAGAAATTAGAGAAAAATTTAAAGTGGGAGTGAAGATTCAAGGAGAAATAATTTCAACTCTGAGATTTGCTGATGACATCGTCATGTTGGCCGACAAGCCTGAGGATTTGAATGAGTTTTTGAATGGTATGGACTCCGTCTTACGGAAAGAATACGTGATGAAAATTAATAATTGTAAAACAAAAATACTAGAATGCAGCCGAAATAAATCAGAAACCTCTATGGACATCAAATTGGAAGGTGAAAAGCTGAAGGAAGTAGGAGACTTCTGTTACTTAGGAAGCAAAATAACCAGTGATGGAAGAAGCAAAGAGGATATAAAAGTAGGTTGGCTCAGGCAAGGAAAGCATTTCTACAAAAAAGGAATCTGTTGACATCGAATATAGATTTAGGTATTAGGAATTCATTTTTGAAAGCCTTTGTATGGAGCGTGGCGCTCTATGGAAGTGAAACTTGGACTATTGGTGCAGCAGAAAAGAGGAGAATTGAAGCATTTGAAATGTGGTGTTACAAGAGAATGATGAAGATCATATGGGTAGATAGGGTTACAAACGAAGAGGTGTTAAGACGAGTGGGAGAGGAGAGATGTTTCTGGCGACTGCTAATGAAGAGAAGAGAAGCACATACTAAGACACCCAGGAATTGCAAGCTTAGTTACGGAAGGAAGGGTCGAGGACAAGAACTGTAGGGGTAGACCAAGGTTAGAATATATTAAACAGATTGCCTCGGATGTAGGGCGTGGTAGCTATGTAGAGATGAAACGATTAGCTCAGGACAGGGAGGCATGGAGAGCTGCATCAAACCAGTCAAAAGACTGAAGACTCAAACAACAACAAACAAAACATCAATTAATAACCACTGAAGAAAATACTTGAGCTTCTTATTAAAAAGCTCATGGCAAAGATCAACTTTGTCTTCTTAAAATAGAAGAGGCAATAAAAATGTTCTATAAATGAGTGCTAAAAACGTATCATTGGCGACACTTTAGTGGAGGATATGTCCGGAGTTAATCATCCCTCAAGCGAAGAAATGTATACAAACACAGTCACGTATGAACATTTGTCAGTCCCAGTAGGCAACCCACTCCACACATTTGAGAGGTATCACTGCTGTTGTTGTGCACTGGAGAGATTGGAGATTGTTTACAAACTTGGTTGGTCCTGGCTGACCACGGCGCGTAGCAACTACTGTTGACATTCCTTCCTTGTGCCTTTCCTCACTGCGGGATAGTGCACCATGAAGGTTATTATTACTGGTCGTAGATGATGACTCTCACTGCGGTACTTGAAAAGTCTTTGCGAGAATATTTGAAGATTATTGGTCTCAGAGTGGTGACCAAAAATCAGATTGTCACATGTTGACAGTAGAAAGTTGGCCGTAGAGTAAGCCCGAAGAATAGCGGCCCAGTGTGGCCCGTAAACTCGTGGCCGAAGAATGGATTAAGAGTGGCACATCACCCAGAAGATGACTCGAGGTTATATAGCGGCAAAAACCCGCCGAGGAAGGCAGCTGACCAGAAACACCGCTGCTATTGGTTGGCCAAGGAAATGACGTCACGAGCTTGTGGCGACAACAGGCAAGCAGCAGACAGGCTCAGTGTAGTCGTTGTAGTGATGTGTTGCGGAGGCCTTAAACACTAGGTGACTAACTATAATATATATGAATTAGGTGATAAGAACAAGGTTATGCATATAGTTTAAGCAATTAATACATTTCCAAAGAAATAATTATCATTCGGTGATATCGGTAACAACAAACAAATTTGACCGACAAATGGACCAACCTAAACATTGAAAGTAACACGAAAAGTGATCAATTGCAAACCAAGTGTAATAAATCAGTCTTCCTAAAATCAATAACGGAAGATGAATTAAGTAGGATTGTCAGAAAAATAATCATATTGTAGTTATAGTTGGGATGAAATTTCACCCTGGATATTGAAACAGTGCTATGGTCCAACCCTAGACATTCTTACGGAAATAAAGATGTGTCTATTAGAAGGTATCGCCCAATATATACTATTTCTAAATTTCTAAATCGGGTGACATACATCAACTAGGTAACTACAGACCGATAACAATTTGTTGCTGTTTTAGAGTACGTGTGTAATTTGCCATGAAAATAATAGAGCTTATTAATACAATTGATTTAATAAGTAAGAATCACGTTGGTTTCACGGAGACCCTAACAACTATAAATGATTTGCAGAATGTTATGGAACATTGGTTTCCTCTCTCGATGATAATCTAATAAATATATTAGATCTTTGATCGGACAAAATCCTTTGATAAAGTCGATAATGAATTATTATTGGATAAGGCAGAAGTTTATTGTATAAGGGGAGTGGCGTTTTGTCAGTAAAAAATATTACAGATGTCAATTTGCAAAAAATTCTTCAGGAATTGTGTGAATACCTCGGAGTTACAATACACTCCTAGTTTATGTAAAAACGATCTAACTCCATGTTCAATCCTTCATCTACTACTTTATAGTCTTTTGCAAATTATGTACCACAGTCAAGAAATAGTTTAATTATTTCATATGCAGATGAGCTTGCCACGGTGGGTGAGTGGATAGCGTGTCGGTCTACTAACCCCAAGATTGCAGGTTCGCTCCTGGCCTTGGTAAGTGTTTTTAGGCGGCAAAAATACGACACGCATGTCATACGATGTTGGCATGTCAAAGCACACAATTGAATTCAGTAGGCCGTGTTCATAATGGCAAAATTAATCTCGGGAGTTTCCGCCAACACAAAGCTCCTCAAGAAACGACTTTGAGACGGAATTCCTATGTCAATCCAGAACTTAAATCAGAAAATGAAATGATAAAACAAGTTCACACCCAGCAAGTAAACCAAATACTAATGAAACATCAAAATAAAGTAGGGGACATTATTAACGACCCCTCCTCCTCAAAGAGGAAATTGTGTGCGGTTCAATTCGTAAATAAGGACACATAAGAACAACGAATATTTTCAAGAAACAAGGACTCAATATAGCATTCAGAACGAACAACACACCCGGTAAGCACATGTATGACAGCAACCTAACGAAGAAGAGCCCACATTCGAAGTCGCCGTCAAATTTTAATGACCAAATGCAATCGGATGGATCACCTTTATTCTTCTTATTATAAGGCATCCAATGTTTAGAATGAAGCACTGGTTGGATAGGGATATTCTTCTCTCTTTCTGTTGCACGTGAAACATGTATGACGCTGTCATTTTCTAGCAATCCACTGTTGCCATATCAGTCGAAAATTTTTCTTTGTCCAAGAAACACCATATTCGGGTAGAAATATGTTTTGCCGATCTTTTTTGTCCTATATTAGAACTACGTAGTCTTGATTGAAATGCTAGAAAAAAAAAGGATATCCATATGAAAAAACTATAAACTGTGTCCCCTTTTTAGTAAAATCGATTTATATTTAGAATTTTAATAAATCCATTTGATCAATAACATGTATACAATTCATTTTTGATATAGGACACGTCAGAAATTACATCTATAAAATAAAAGATCTGTCTGTCTGTTTGAGTCTTCAGTCATTTGACTGCTTTGATGCAGATCTCCACGCCTCCCTGTCCTGAGCTAATCGTTTCATCTCTACATAGCTACCACACCCTACATCCGAGGCAATCTGTTTAACATATTCTGACCTTGGTCTACCCCTACAGTTCTTGTCCGCGACCCTTCCTTCCATAACTAAGATTGCTATTCCTGGGTGTCTTAGTATGTGTCCTACTAACCCATCTCTTCTCTTCATTAGCAGTCGCCGGAAACATCTCTCCTCTCAAACTCACTTTAATACCACTTCGTTTGTTACCCTATCTACCCATCTGATTTTCATCATTCTCCTGTAACACCACTTTTCAAATGCTTCAATTCTCCTCTTTTCTGCTGCTCCAATAGTCCAAGTTTCACTTCCATAGATGGTATTCACTTCTATATTCGATGTCAACAGATTCCTTTTTTGTTTAAATGCTTTCCTTGCCTGAGCCAACCTACTTCTTATATCCTCTTTGCTTCGTCCATCACTGGTTATTTTGCTTCCTAAGTAACAGAAGTCTCCTACTTCTTTCAGCTTTTCACCTGCCAATTTGATGTCCATAGAGGTTTCTGATTTATTTCGGCTGCATTGCAGTATTTTTGTTTTACCTTTATTAATTTTCATCATGAATTCTTTCCGTAAGACGGAGTCCATACCATTCAAAAACTCATTCAAATCCTCAGGCGTGTCGGCCAACATGACAATGTCATCATCAAATCGCAGAGTTGAAATTATTTCTCCTTGAATCTTCACTCCCACTTTAAATTTTTCTCCAATTTCCTTCATTGCTTGTTCAATGTAAAGATTTAAAAGAATGGGTGATAAGTTGCAGCCTTGCCGTACACCTTTCTGAATATCAGCTTCTCTCTCATGTCCTTCAGCTCGAATGATTGCTGTCTGGTTTCTGTATAGATTGTATATCACCCTCCTATCCCTGTACGTTATTCCAATAGATTTCAAAATGTCAAACAATTTAGTCCAATCAACGTTATCAAAAGCCTTTTCTAAGTCCACAAATGCCATGAACGTTCTCTTTGCTGTCCTTATTCTACCTTCCATAATCAGCCTAAGACTTAGTACAGCTTCCCTAACAGGTATATATTACTAATACTATAACTATTTATAACTTATTATAATAACAGATCTTAAGAGATACAATCTTATTGGACAACTATGTACACCTTACTCTATTATTACAATATGAAATCTTAATTTTATAAATACAACAACTTACAGCTAGGTATTACATAATAATGTTATTGGTTTTACGTCCCTTTTAACTACTCTGGCTTTTAGAGACGCGGGGTGCCGGAATTTTGCCCCGAAGGGGATCTTTAACGTGCCAGTAAATCTACTGACATGGCTCCCTCGCATTTGCGCACCCTCAAATTCCACCTGACTGCGCCAGGATACGAACCTGCAACCTTGGGCCCAGCAAGCGAGAACGTTACCCCTGAGCCACGCAGCCAGGCGCTAGATATTACAATTAAAATAGAAATGTAAAATATAATTATAGATTTCATCGTTTCTATACACTAAGATATTCAACTACAGAGTAAAAAACAATGGCACGGCAGATAAGCTTTCGACATTCTATCAAAGGTTTCTATTTTTGGGGCAAGTTTTACATACTGGGGTAGTTTGTTGTATAATTTAACTCCTGTGTGAAAAGTTTCTTTTTGATATATGCTTGTGTGTGTGTGTGTGTGTGAAATATGAATGTTTTGATTTTGTCTTGTGTTATGCCTATGAAGATCATTGTTTGTTTTAAGAAACACATCTTTATTCATTAAATCCTTTTTAAAAAACATAATACTTTCAAAGATATATATGCAGGGCAGTGGGAGAATGTTTAAATCTTTAAACAGAGACATGATTCTTTAGTGTTTACATTTGCCATAATTCTAATCGCCCTCTTATGTATCCTAAACGAGCTTAGTACATCAGGTGACATACCCCAAAATATGACCCCATATCTTAAGTATGACTGGAAATAAGCAAAATAAGTATTTCTAAATGTGTGCATGCTAGTGCAGGTTTTCAAAATACGTAACGCAAAGCACATAGAATTCAGTTTAGTATTCAGATATTGTATATGTTTATTCCATTTCAAGTCATGTTGTATCCATAGTCATAAAAACTTTGTCTCTGATTTATTTTCAATTTGATGACCATTTAATGTTATATTGGGCTTCGCAGGATTCCTATTTTGTATGGTGTGGAAATTTAGAGATACTGTGTTTTTTTTTGGTAGTTTATTATGAGGCGACTTGTGAACTTTTGGTTAACTCTTCCGTAACGGAGTCAGCAGACTGCTGTAAGACCTGCTTAGTTTCACCTATATTACAAGTGTTGTATCGTTCGCAAACAAAATTTCCTTATGAGAACGATCGTTCTGTGTTATATCATTGATATATAGAAGAAAGAGTAGTGGGCCCTAAACCGATCCCTGGGGTACTCCAAATTTAATAATTCCCTCATGGGACAATGTTTCATTAAGTAATTTGGTTCCATCATCCTTGTGTCTCAAGCATACTATTTGTTTACGCCTTGTTAAGTAAGACTCTATCCATTTATTATATATACCTCTAATACCATATTGATTTAATTTTGTAAGGAGGATTTTATGGTCAACAACATCAAATGCTTTCGATAAATCCAAGAATAAGCCAGTTACATGTTCCTTATTGTCAATTAATTTCAGTTTACTATTACTACATTCATAAAATGCTGTCTGTGTAGATAATTCCGTTCTGAATCCATGTTGTGAGTTTGATAGTATTAATTTTTTCTATAAAACTTATCAGTCTATTATACATGATTTTTTTCACAATTTTTGCAATACCAGTTGGTAAGGTAATAGGACAATAGTTATCTAATTCATCTTTTGAACCGTTTTTGTGCACTGGAATTACTTTTGATAACTTCAAAATATCCGGGTAAGTTCCTGAGAGAATTGAACTGTTTATTAACTGCGTAAGTGGATTTATTATATTTTCTGCACATCTCTTTAAAATTGCATCAGGGATGCCATCAATGCCAGCACAGAATTTATTTTTTAGCTCTTTTGTAACTATTCTTACCTCTTCACTTGTGACATGATTTATTATTAAAGAATCACCGCATATATTTATTTTATTATTATAATTTAGTGTATTTACCTGTGATTTATTTAATATTTTTTTGTGGAATTTCCAGAAAATAGTCATTAAAAGTGTTTGCTATTTCCTCTGGATTATTAATCACTTTACTATTGCTGGTCAGTGTAATGTTTCTTTGTATTTTAGCAGATTTTCCAGTTTCTTTCTTTATCACGGACCACATAGCCCTGTTTTAATTAGATGATTGGGAAATAAAATTATAGTTATGCATTTTCTTTGCTAGTCTTATTACCTTATTTAATATGCTAGTGTATTTTTGTATTATAAATTGGATTCAGGTGTTCTGTGGTATTGTTTATATAATTTGTGTAGACATTTCTTTCTTTGACATGAATTTCTAATCCCTGTTGTTATCCAATTGCTAGTTTTGTTATTTTTAATAGTTCTTTGCTTAAAGCGGAATGCTGTTTCAAAATAGTGTTTTAGGGTACTGTTAAATGCATTAAATTTATCAATTACATTTTCTAGTTTATAAATTTCTGACCATGTTTCCTTATTTAATAAGTCATTGAAATATGTAACATTTGTTCCAGTGAATGACCTGCACTTTGATTTTATTCCATTATCATTATTATTGATTGTTTCGGATACTTCAAAACTCAGTATTTGTCCATGGTGGTCGCTAAACCCCGGACAATAGACTTCTATTGAATGGTGATATTTATCTCTATTTATACAAATTTGATCAGGAGTGGTTTTACTAAATTTTGTTATTCTTGTTGGGTTATTTACTGTAGGTTTCAGTCCATAGGAAATTAGTAACTGTGTTAATAATTCGCAATTTCTATCACATTTTAAGAAATCCACATTTACATCCCCACAAATTATTATTTCAAAATTTACTTTGCTCATGATATTGAGTAACAATTCTAATTTGTCTATAAATAAACGAAAATTTCCTGACAGAGAACGGTATACGCATACTATTATTAACTTAAACTGCTGTATTAATGGCAGAGAATTCAAAATCATGTTCCATAATTAGATAATCATAAGCTGTTAACTGTTCATGATCTAAATTATTTCTTTAGAAGATGCAAGTACCACCATGGCTAATATTACATCTAGAGTATTTACTAGATAGTATAAACTCTGGTAATTGAATTAATTCGAGTTGTTCCTCTTTCAGCCAATGTTCTGAAATACATAGTGCTGAGATGTATTTAATTTTATTTTGAAGCATTAGATTTATGTCATCAATTTTATTATAGAGAGACTGAACATTCTGGTGGTATATTTTATATTTGTTACTTTTGCAAGCTTGTGTTGGTGATTTACTTACATTATTATTATTATTATTATAATTGTTTTTATTATTGTTGCTAGACAAATCCGAAATACCATTGTTGCACTCAGTTAAATTTGACATCAAAAGATCTGAATGCCAAACCTCACGTTTGGCTTCTTTTACCTGTTTCCCTGCTTCCACTCTAAAGATATTACTGTTGAACTTTTCTTACCATTTGAATTTACAATTTTGCATATTTCATCACTAAGATACTCTTTTCCTAACCTATTTAAGTGTAGGCCATGCCGAGTGTGGAAGTTCCTGTCTAATTTACTTACATCTATAATTTGGACATTTGGTAAACTGTTACAAATTTTATGAATTTTTTCCATTTGTAGCCTCTATTTCTACATTTACACATGATTTGGGAATTAAGTCATATCTCTGCGGGATGTTTACAATAATGACATTTGTGTTATGCATGGATGGCAATGTACCCTTTAAATCTTTGATTACCTTTTTACTCTCGTTTCCGTACACGTCGTTTGCTCCAGCGATGATAACAGCAAAATCCTTTGAAGTTAGGGACGCACATTCTCCTACCATCCCGTCCGTGACCGCTGCGATGGGAGCTCCTGGTTTCACTGTCGAAGTGACCTCCATGTTTACACTTCTCTCCAGAATGTTTGCTGCTATAGGCTATCTCGTCCGTGACTAACGGCAAATATCCGCATCTTCCTGGATTTTTTCTTTATCACTTTCTTCTTTTCTTCTTGAAGAAAGTCATCATTCTCTTCGACGAGCACTCCAAATGAATTTGAGAAGGGAATTTCATTTACTCCATTTTTAGGCCTACGCTTATGCGATCTTACACTACCAGCAACCACTGTTGACCAAGTTTCCCTGCTTTCTTCTCTGTTAAAGTTTTATGTTTTTATCGTACAGGTGATATGGGACAATCAGCTGGTGCGCCATTTGCAATGAGTAATGAATTTATTGATGAACAAATTACAATATGCAGTAATGCCAACATGTGAATAGAGTATCAATAAAGATTTTGTTGTTACCAACATAATTATTTCTTAACATCCCCCCGTAAGAACAAAATCTTTGTCATAATACAAACTATGAGAAGTTGTACAAACAATATTTGACTTAAACTACAATATGACTATATATTGGATAACATACTCGTTGATATTTCAACAAAAAAACATGAAATGTTACAATTTAAAACAGTCTTAATTGTTATTAACATATTTAAAATCAAATACTTTCTTTGGACCTATTCTACTCCACTCCTGAACAGAACATCTTTAAATTTTTCAAATTTAGTAGACAATAAAGGCTTTGTGAAAATGTCAGCTACCTGGTCATGGGTCGGACAGAATTGAAGAGAAAACAATTCTTTTTTATAGTTCTCCTGCAGATAGTGATACCTCACTTGAATGTGCTTTGACTCTCCTCTCATTTGACCTGATTTCACCAACTTTAATGTACTTTGATTGTCTAAGTTAAGAACAATGGGAACAGACTTTCCAGTTAGTTCTTGTATCAGGTATTTCAGATACTCTAACTCCTTACAGCAATCTGCTGCAGCAATGTATTCGGCTGCTGTGGATGACAGTGCCACAATTTTCTGCTTTCGTGACCGCCATGCCACCGGTCTATCTGCCAGCATTATGACATAGCCTGTAGTACTCTTTCTTCTCTTATGATCACCAGCAAAATCTGAATCACTGTATGCAATTATTTTCAGATCATCTTTCATTTTTGATGCATAGTGTATTCCCATTTTTGTGCTTCCTTTCAGATATCGAAGTGTTCGTTTAACATTCTGTATATCTTGATCTGTTGGTTTCTCCATAGACCTGCTTTCATAATTCACACTATAAGCCAGGTCTGGTCTGGTTTTACAAGACAAATATAACAGACTCCCAACTGCTTGTCTATAGGGGTAATCTGTCTTCACGCTGTCCTCTGCTGCACCTGTTTCTTCATTTTGGATTATTGGGGTTTTAACTTCTTTGCATTCTTGCATGTTGTAACGTTGCAGCACATTATGAGCATATTTCTCTTGAGAAATCAAGATACCATCTTCTGTTCTGTTTATATCTATCCCCAAATAAGTTTTGGGTTCATGAGTTGTCTTCATTTCAAAATTTCTCTCAAGTTTAGAGAGTAGCAGTGTAATTTTCTGAATGTCTTTGCCCATGATAATGCCATCGTCTACATGAATTGCTAGAAACAAACTGTTCTCAGAATTCTTGAAGATGCAGGGGTTTGACTTAGTTTGTGTCATGCCTTCTTGTTTCAGGAACTCTGTGAGAGTTTTGTTCCACCTGCAGGGGGCTTGCTTCAATCCGTATAAGGCTTTCTGCAGTTTGCATATTTTCCCTTCTTCTTTGTAACCTTCTGGTATTTTCATGTAGATGTCCTCATCTAGGGTTCCATACAAAAAGGTCGTCTTGACATCAAATGTTTTAATGTGCAGGTTATAGTGTGCTGCGATAGCAAAAAGGACTCTTAGGGCCGGTTCCATCAACCTTGCGTTAAATTTGGCTAACAAACCGTTAGTTAACAGATCGTTATAATTTTAACATTCTGTTAAAGATTACGTGTTCCACAAAACTTTTCAACAAGTCGGTTAACAAACGATGCGTTAAATGTCATTTGCTGTAAGGATCAAGGAAGCAGTGAACGGCATGGATGGTTTTTCAGACTTCTGAACTGTGTCTAGTCAACTTGTATTCATTTGTTTGCTATTCTCGAACTCAAACGACGGTGCTGCCGTTATCTGGAACTAGCGTACGGGCGATGGAAACATAAACAAACAGAACTGATGCGACTGATGCTATAACATGTGATTTGAGTAGATGGGTTGCTTTTTTCTTGTATTTTCAGTTATTTTTTATAATAATTGAGGCTAAGAGATGTGTAATTTATTTGCTCAGTTCCGCTGTGCTCTTCAAATTCAACAATTGCCATATCAATGCTTTACTTCCACACAAAATAAAAAGCTTTTCAGACGGATTGGAGTGGATTATTAGGCCTACTTCGCGTCGCAAAGCCGATTTCGAAGTACTGTATATGATCGTATGCGGCTGCCATTTTACAAAGGAGAATTCTTTTTTAATAAATACTACCGGTAATGAATTTCTTAAAATAACCAGTACCCTACATTCTCCCCTGCATTACAAACTAGGCGACTTTTAGCAGGCTCGATTTGACAGCTGTTCTTCCCATGTGGCAAAAAATACTTTAGGGGTCGCTTTATCGTAGGCCTACAAGTGGTTGTCTTTCTTTTTTTAAACTTTCCCCATTGCTGCTTCAAAACTGTGAAGCTCAGTTTTCCTAATAATCAGGTGCCTATTAAAAATTTTAAAAATCTTTGTAGTCAACTTGTAGGCTCTTTATAGATCAAAATTGTATGTGCGTTTATATTTAAATTGCATCGTGACACTGTTTATCTAAACTATGTGAAAATGAAAACTACAAATCAACACTCATGCTGAACAACTGAAAGCTTTGGATAGAAATCAAATGGCTGTCGTTTCCACTGGTTTTATTCGTCATTTGAAAATAACATTTTGTGCACTATAAAACTACATTATTGACCATTACGTATTGATGTTGCTGTCTTGAATAGGCTATATTTACCAATTTCATTACAAGTAGGCTAATTTGTAGGTTAGGCCTAGGCATATCATTTACTGTAAGTGGTCGGTTGTAAGGTAAAGTCCTTACTGTATTTATGCACAACACATCTCCAGAAACTTCTTTTCAGACAATTGCAACATGTCATGAGAACTTGGCAAGAATTTTTGCTCTGTAGCATTATTCAAATACGGTAATCAAAAATAAAGAATACAATAACTGAGCACGGAAGGCATATACTGTATTTGTTTGTAAACATTTTTAACACCATGTTAAACTCCTTAACTGAGCAAGAATGGGATGTTAAAATAACGGATAGTTTAACGATTTGTTAGCACTAATGTTGGTTAATGGAACACCCTTTCGCCAACATTTCCGTTAAATTACCTTAACGTGTCGTTAAAATTGTAACGAAGGTTGATGGAACCGGCCCTTAGTGAAGTTGTGTCTACAACTGGACTGAAGATTTCTTCATAATTTATATTTCCACTTCTTTGTTCACATCCTCGTACTACAAGTCTAGCTTTATATCTACCGTCTTCCTTAACTTTGAACACCCACCGGCTTGACAAAACTTCTTTTCCTCTTGCTGCCTCAGGGCTTACTAATTTCCAAGTTTTGTTTTTCTTCAAAGAGTCTTTTTCTTCTTTAACGGCTATTTTCCATTTTTCTTTGTCTTCATTTGTTTGCGACTCCCTGTATGTCATCATTGCTTCTTCATCTTCTCCGCTATCTAGTTGATAGTCATCATATTTATTAGGTCTCTTTAATGTTCTTCTTGGTCGTAAACCAAGTTCATGACATCTTTCTTCTCTCTGTTCTTGATCTGAATCTACGAAGTCAACATCTTCTTCTTCTTGTGGTTCATGATCTGTTTCTTCATCTGTTCTATCTTGATTTTCATCTCTGTCATCTGGATTTTCATTTCTTTCATCTTGGGTTTCTTCTGTTTCTTCAACATTTGCTTGGTAGATTTCAGTTTTAGGGGTATGTTGATCTAATTTTATTATATTTCTCTCGAACACCACATCTCTTGAGATGAATATCTTTCTGTTTTCTTCATCCCATAGTCGGTATCCGTTTGGTGCATAGCCTACAAAAATGCACTTCTTGCTTCGGCTGTCAAGCTTCTTGAGATAACCCAAATTTTTGGCATAGGCAACACAACCAAAAATTTGTGGGTTAGACAGATTTGGTTTCTTGTATGTCCATTTTTCAGCTGGGGTTGTGTCAACAGTACTAGTGGGGCTTCTATTAATCAGGTATGTAGCTGTTTGTGCTGCTTCTCCCCACATCTCTTTATCTAGGTTAGAATCACAAAGCATAGCTCTTGTTCTTTCCATAAGAGTACGATTGAACCGTTCTGCTGTTCCATTTAATTGGGGTGTATATGGAATTGTATAGTCCAGCATAATACCTTTGTTTTTACACCAATCTTTCAGATCATGTGAGGAATACTCTCCTCCATTATCACACCTTATTTTGGTTACTCTCAGATCAAATTTGGTTTCGGCCATTGTCACATACTGTTTTAAGTACATAGGAACTTGACTTTTATTTAACAACAGATAGATAACACTGAAATGTGAGTAGCCATCTATACAGCACAGAATGTACCTGTAGCCATCATGGGTGGGTGGATCTAGAGGTCCACAAACATCTGTGTGTATTATTTCTAACAGTCTCGTTGCCCTAGTCCTTTCTGTATTAAATGGTAACCGGATCTGTTTTGCTTTTACACATTTCTCACACACTTCATCTATTTTAGTATGTGCGACAATGGGGGACACACCATCACAAATATTAGGCAGTTTATTAAGATAGCTGTAACTTAAATGACCCAGTTTTCTGTGCCACTCTTTACCTACATCATTACCTTGTGCACACAGCGCCTCATTTTGCATATTAACATCAAGGTCAACAGTATACAGTCCTACTGCATTTTTCTTCCCTTTTAGTACCACTTTGTTGTCATGGTATATATTAACATCATCTTTTGTGAACACAACAATGCCATTATTTTCTGTTATCTTACTTACTGACATCAAGTTCTTAGACAAATCAGGCACACAGTGAACATCATTGAGAACACACTGCTCAGAGGTGAAGGTTCCCTTACCTACTACAGACATAGCCTGATTTTTCTTAGCCACTAATATGTGTTCATTACAGCTCACAACACCTGTTAGCAAATTTTCATCACTTACCATGTGAGTTGAACATCCACTGTCTACTACTAGACGCCTGGTTCCTTTTTGTATAGCGTTATGTGAGCCCTTGCAATCAGCTGCAAGAAATGACACTTTATTTTCCACCTTAGAATTATTTTTATCCCTAAAATAGCAGTCTTTCTCTTCATGATTGAACTTTTTACATATTGAGCATTGATGCTTGTCTTTGAGAAAACAATTTTTGGTTTCATGGTTTGTCTTTTTACATATATTACACTTTTTACTGCTCATACATTTGTTTTTAGATTTAGATTTACCTTGTTTGTTTTTTAACTCTGCTTTAAAGGATACATTTTGCTCTTCTGCTGAAGTGCGCCTCAACTTGTTTTCTTCCATCTGTAACCTCGAACACAGGTTCTCTATGGTCCTGGACGCCTCTGGAGTAGAGTCCCATGCTGTGCTGAAATGGGTATATTCTTCAGGCAGCACGGACAGGATCTTGGTAATTAGCATAATCTCGTCAACTTTCTGGTCGAGTTTGTTCAGTTTGAAGGAGATATTTTGGAGATCACTAATGTTGCTCATCATGTCCTTCTTCGCATCAAATTGGAAGTTGTAAAAGTCTCGTAGCAGCAAACATTTTTGTTGGCTCGAGTCTCTCTGATATATGTTTCGAAGAGTATCAAACATTTGTTTAGAAGTTGTACATGTTAGGATATGTGGCCTAACTTGTTTGTCAATGGATGTGACAATATAGTATTGGGCTCTTGCATCTCGCGTCTTCCACTGGTCGATTGAAGCTTGATTTCTGGGTGGATTGGTCACCAACACGTCTGTCCCGTCGACATTCTTGATCAGTTCTTTTGCGGCAAGCAGAATTTTTAACTCAAACACCCACATAGGATATGTGTCGACTCCTTTGAGTTTCTCGACATGTGCTACGTCTTCGGGTCTTGTGGCCATTTTTTGGACTTCACTTCACTTCACTTCACTGAGTTTACTTTTTAAATGTTTTTACTGTCACCTGTTTTCACTTTTACTTGTATTTTAGAGTCACCTGGGCTCATAACCTGTTAAAGTTTTATGTTTTTATCGTACAGGTGATATGGGACAATCAGCTGGTGCGCCATTTGCAATGAGTAATGAATTTATTGATGAACAAATTACAATATGCAGTAATGCCAACATGTGAATAGAGTATCAATAAAGATTTTGTTGTTACCAACATAATTATTTCTTAACAAGGCCATGCCGAGTGTGGAAGTTCCTGTCTAATTTACTTACATCTATAATTTGGACATTTGGTAAACTGTTACAAATTTTATGAATTTTTTCCATTTGTAGCCTCTATTTCTACATTTACACATGGTTTGGGAATTAAGTCATATCTCTGCGGGATGTTTACAATAATGACATTTGTGTTATGCATGGATGGCAATGTACCCTTTAAATCTTTGATTACCTTTTTACTCTCGTTTCCGTACACGTCGTTTGCTCCAGCGATGATAACAGCAAAATCCTTTGAAGTTAGGGACGCACATTCTCCTACCATCCCGTCCGTGACCGCTGCGATGGGAGCTCCTGGTTTCACTGTCGAAGTGACCTCCATGTTTACACTTCTCTCCAGAATGTTTGCTGCTATAGGCTATCTCGTCCGTGACTAACGGCAAATATCCGCATCTTCCTGGATTTTTTCTTTATCACTTTCTTCTTTTCTTCTTGAAGAAAGTCATCATTCTCTTCGACGAGCACTCCAATTGAATTTGAGAAGGGAATTTCATTTACTCCATGTTTAGGCCTACGCTTATGCGATCTTACACTACCAGCAACCACTGTTGACCAAGTTTCCCTGCTTTCTTCTCTGTTTCCTTTTAATTTATTAATCTCTTCCATTAACTTAGCAATATCTTCCTTTAGCAGCTTTATAATTTCATCTTTTGAGGACAGTTCGTTTCTCATGTCGCATGACGTTTCCGGTACATTACGACAATCGGTTTTCCTCTTCTCCTCATTCAATTTTACCTGAGATCTTGTGATGATTTTATTTGCATTCTTTACTTTTATTCTGCACGGCGAGCATAAATCCGAAACGGTTACACTACCTGTCCAGACACTAACACTGTTTACTGTCGACATACTAGAGATCTAAGTTGGCCTAGATGTTTACACCAAGTTACACTAAATTTATTTTAATCATTAATACGTAAATGAATTCATCTAGTTTCCTACTGATCAAGAAGAATGTGAAATATGTAGCCTATATCTTCCAATCGGGTGAAATCTCGTAAAAACACCACTGCTCTACTTGGTTCAAACAGTGATTGAAGAAGTCACCGAATCTTTGGATACACGTTCCCACAAGTTAGTTTAAGTTTATTAAATTATCAATAAAAAATTCTAAATACTATCAATATTCCGTATTTCACTTGACCTAAGGAAAGTGACTTTATAGAGTTTACACATCTGTTATGACATTTTACTACTTTTATCAAATATTTACACTAGCTGCTATGTCACTACACTTTCACTGTAACGCCATCTTGCCGTGGGCGATGCGACGTGATGTGTGTGCGATATTGATATGTATATTCCATTGTTGAGTTATATTGTCGTCATTGTGTGATTGTTTACGGTCTTTACCAAATTATTATCATTAATATTCAAAATTAAACGATAAATCAGTCATAGAATTCATGATTATGACGCTGCTAAGTGTGCTATTTATAACTACAATATTCGCGGGCGAAGCCGCGACGGTAAATGGTAGTAAATAAATAATCTAAGACGCACTTCCAATAAATACCAGAATCAATTACTCTCTGTTGACATCGAACCATATGATCTGACTATAACCGTCATCTAATTCTCGAGCAGCTGTTTATTGACACCTTGTCTTGTTTCAAACATCTACCATGAAATATCGCTTAAAACCAGCGAATCCTAACTCCATTTAGCACAATTACTCAATTTTAACATCTCGTGTTCCATTATAATATGTATTCCTTTCTACACAAACAGTATATCATCACAAATGTCCTTACGACACTACCAACGCCATATAACTCATTGTTACTACACTCAAATATACATATATTTTCCTCCAATACTTGAGAATACACTCTTTAACATTACTTTCAATATACCACGTCGTAGCTGTCAACCTTTTCAACAAAACATTCCAATAAAATACTCCATCATATCAGCTGATTACATGACAACATAACTTGTATCTGGCATTTTAATGTTTCATCATTTCAATAGCTTCACAACATCGTTACTTGCCTTCCTCTACTGTCATCAATAATACATATTTTTATGTGACATAGTTTCATTCTATTTTCCTCAAAACATGTCTCCTGATATTCGAATATTTGTGAAAATGTTCCTATTTATTTAAAATATCTTCCATCATCAAGGCAATAATAATGTTCATTTACTTTTATACAATTTGAACACTTTTACGAGAAATGTTCTTCATCTGACTTTTCGATATGTTGACAAAATATACGTCCTGCCATTGATCAGAACATGATCGTCATCCTAACTTCATTTAATTTAAATATAACTGAAAATATCAACTCAAACAATACAAATGACAACAAACGAAAATCTTCATGGCATAAATCTCTAATCCAAATTCAAAATAGCAAAATACCAAAAAATGTCAAAACTCGGACTAAAATCTACCATCATAAAATATCTCGACACTCAACAAACGAACTATCTTCCAATCGTGACTTGTTAAATCAAAAATAGCAAAAAGCGACTCCGAATACTCCAACAACAATACTAATAAAACATTAAATAGAAATCAACGTCCAAAATGGTCACAGATTTTATCCTATATCTCTATCTACAAAAATGGGCTACTGAAGAGAATTCGTTTCTTACTTTATGTCGCTTATAGATGTCTAGTAGAAGAGCATGAACTGGTTTCCATAACCCGTTCGTCCGCCTCCTACTTTCCTGGATATAAGTTCCATCCTAGCGTTTGCCCTACAGCTCCAAGATGTTTCACCTGACTGGAACAAGATGTTACACCAATCCGAACTGCATCTCCCGGTCTTCGATCTTCCTCCTCGTTTGATTCCAGGTTCAGGCCCTCCACTCTGGTTCTTCTTCTCGTTCCGACCTCTTTTGCTCTTCTGTACTTCATGTCTTCCGCGTAGAATTCCTTCAATCTCATCCAAGCCCTGTCCATTTTATTATCATAGATTAATGTTTATTGAAATATCGAGAAAATATTGTCACCGATATTCTAAGTCACTCCTGATATTCTCGTCTTCATCTTGTAGGTTACGTTACCCGCTGCATATTTAGCACTGCATCATCACAACTTTTGTAATGTTAGAAAATATACCTCTCAATCTCGATTGTAACTACATTTTCATAATCATATCGAAGAAATGTTAGTAGTAGAAATAATATATGTTAACTTGTTCACGTTTCCAATGCTGCTCGAAACTTATGCTCAATAATTTGCACCTTGTGGCGTAGTGAATTTTTTTGTATTTGAACATTGAATACCTTCTTCTCCCGACAGAAATATAACTAGTCTGTTCGTTTCTGTAATTTCACTCTACGAAATTTTCATAACACCGCTTCTGAACTGTTCATTTACAAAGTCTGACTACTTTTCCTTGCGTTCGCTCCTCGAACAAAATTGCTTATTTCACGTATTTTCCTTCTCAATTCCTTTGATAATTTTCACTACATCTCGACATTTACACTTGTGTAAAACTGTACTCACACGTTTGCGTTCAAGGAAATACACTTCGCGATGAGTCGTGACGCTTTTTTACCGACCACTGTAATGTATCACACTAAGCGCGCACTCGGAGACCAAGGTTCGATACGTCTCCCGAACTAGAAGCCGAGATTCCCCTTCTCCACTCACATTTGACATCATCAGGACAATCCGCGCGTGTCTTAGGCGGGATTCCTTCCACTCCTCTTTCTGACTTATTGAAACATATTTCTCCAAAACCGTATCTCTGATAAATCTTCATTTATTAAACTGTAAATTCTCAATTCATAAAATATCGGAAAATAACTTGCAATTTTATCATTAGAAGTATTGGTAATTAAATTCCATCGAATATTCCTATTGGCTTCGGGACTGTCACGTGATATTCTCAGCGCACCACTAGATACCTTGCGCGAGTCATCCACACCTTTTCTTGCTCTGCCAATTGCCTATCTTGCCCCTTCCTTTCGTCGATACACCTTTGCGTTCTCTGCGAATTGCCTATCTTGCCCCAGATCAAACAAGACCGGTTTTCTGCCGTCATATATATTATTTTCCTCTAGTAATTTTCTGATTGCTTCGGCGTTTTACAGAGATGACGCCCCCTCACGACTCCGCGACTACCAAATCCAGCTACTAAAAATGTACAAAACATGCTTTCTATAAGGAGATAATAATTTTACTCAAACCACAAATTCGAGTAGAGTACTGTTTCCGTATATTCTAGAGACGGTCTGTTGGATATCCGAAGCAACAGCTGGATTCGTAGACCCTGACTGCTCCGGCGCAAAATACTAGTCAAGGATCTACTTCCAACTAGACCATCGCGAATGTACGTGGCGGAAATTACGACACAACTGTGAATTACATGAAAAATACACATAGCTCGCAGCAGAACACCTATCTTTATTCTCGGGGATCTCGAGGTCAGCCTCTGGACCTATAATGGGTTTCACAGTTGCATCTCCTTATATCTAAAATAAATCATAACGACACGGCTTCTAATAAAACTAAACGATTTAATAACAAAAGAGGTAAATTAAGGCTAAACATTCATACAATAAAATAAAAACACACTCCCATTCTCTCATCTTTACCTTCACGCCACTGATAGAACTGCGTTCTATGAACGCTATGATAAAATTTGGGTTAGCTTGTGTCAATACACAAGCTGTACAACAATTACACACCCCTGTGTATTTACATTCCTCTGGCGCGTTCCAATGAACATCTGGGCGCTACGAGCGCTCGACCTTCGCCACGCGTCCGATGACATAACATATTCCGTTACATTCCCAGTGCTAGCTGGATTAAAAAGGTGCAAGCCGTGCGGTTCGCAACAACTCTCTCCATTTGTGCGGCCTAGCCGTGGCCTTGGCTAGAAACGAGTTTTACACTAGCCCTCGCTATTCTAACCTGGCCCACAAATGCATCTCTCCATTACAATGAAAGCTGTGTTAAAATTAAACAGATTCACGTCAGACAAATACGTGAACTGTACGCCCATCCTACATGCTATTAACATAAAACTTCTATACACACTTCCATTCATACTCTCGCATTGTGACGTCCCAATGGAGTTCATTTCATTCACACTGAACAAGAAACAAACCATATATAGTCACATACTCATTCACACTCTAACCTCTACGTTAAACAATTCATAAACATCCTATGCCTAACATAATATACACTCGATTGGCAAATAATGAAAGTTAACATTAAAATAATTTACAATGACGCTTATAGCCTCAGCTATAGTCCTTTCAAATTAGTAGCGTCTATATACACATGAGCCTGAGCTCCGATCTAACAGTCATGTCAAATACGGTGAACTGAGATCCTTAAAATCTTCTACACCTTCCGAAATAACCACCATCAGTCTCTCCTCTCTGATCTGGTGTCAAAATAGGTTAAATTCATTCGACCACTCAAGGTGAAACATATGTCGTTACATATTAGGGTTTAATAATCTCGATAAGAGTATAACATAACAGATGTAATTATCTATTTCCCGTTTCAATTTCAACCGTGACCCTTCATGTCCTCTCTAATCCAAAGTCGTGTATACAAAATAAGGAGTACTCTCTACTCACACCTTCATGCCTTGTCAAACTTAGTCATGCCCACGCAATGACTGTACTGTATAATGTGGAACACCCTCGCAATAACCTCGTATGCCAACTACATACGGAAACACATACACAAAACCACTATCAAAGGTTTATCACCTTCACTTCTTTCAAACTGGCATTTCTTAAAAAGGGCATAATTCCTCAGCGTTGTCACAACAATCGCTGGTCTCATGAACAATAACAACAATTGCTAAATCATTATTTTATACATCATAACGACCTTTGGAATTTACGATACTAACCTCCTCACTTATTACTCTTTAAACCTTACTCTGATAAATATAAACTGTCGTGCATACATTTAATAAAAATACTGCAACTAAACTTCATACTTCTGGGTTCGACTTTATCGAAGAAGGAATATTATGTCTACAACGTGACATGATATTACTCCTCATAAATATTTAATCACAACATCATATAAGTGTGTGTCCAACAAGAATCGATCACGACGAGGATATCAAACGATAACTACCCTAACGTCGGATGATAATAAATCTTCCAAGAAGATTCTAGCTTCAAATTAATTTAAATGACAGAAAGTTCATAGCTTTCTTCAATGAAGCAAACAATTAGTCATATTCGTATTCTCTCCATTCAGAACGAATGTCTATGAGTTCTGACGATAATAATCGTGTCCACGTTATATGTTTCTTTTCCACAAGAAGTCATGATATTTCACAATATATCACTACCAAGCTCTTCTTCTCTTGACGTTTCTTCTCGACGGATAAAATGCCCAAATTAAACTAATAAAAATTAATTTAATGGGTAACATAGATCAAAATGTCTATCACCTGAATTCAGAATTAATTCATAAACGTCGAAAATAAATTACTGTTCCCTAAAGGAAATGACAAAGCTTGTTCCTCGAACAAGAAAAATAATCTCAGTTCAGAAACTGGATTCCTAACAAACGAAGCTAAAAGTGTCGCAAGACGATCACTATAATAAATTTCGAAGAATAAAACGACTATACATGGAGTACATAAATATTGTGTCGAAATATGGATAAAGGATTTGCTCAGAAAATGTCACTACAAGCTCTAACTACAAGGTTAGTGAACACTGCTACCTGGTCTCGAAGAGTAGAAGATCAAGATAGAGTATTACACAATACTCAGATGTTACATCTCCCGAAGATCTGGGCTGGAACCTAGCTCGTCTCCAAGAACTCGTGACCTCAGGAAAGGACCGAATTCCCCTACTGAAAAACAGCAAGCTCCGACTGGGATCGAATTGCGGGCCTCCAATCATCATCTTCTTTGTGACCGGGATAACCCTGGACCTCTTGATAATCTTGATGTTTCTTCTTTCTCCGTCACAGCACAGCCTCATCATAACAGCGAGTATTGTCGAAAGTTCTGCTTTCCACTTCGAAAGGCATTCGAAAAGAAAGTCATGGACCTCACTCGCATAACGAACATTCATGTAGATGGAATATGAACATCGTTCTGTAGTCATTGATGTTAATATTGAGCTCATATTTGACAAGAATGCACGAGAATAGAGTTGTACATCAAGCCTCATGATCGCTCATTAAGTAGACATTCATGAACAGTCTCCTCTAACGAAGCTCCGTCGTTGACTATATTGCTTCTATCTGCCTATATCCCTGGCGCACATATTAATTTAGTCCATAATAATCTTCATAATAGTAGACTGAATATTGTTCTTCACTATGGAATACATCTCCATCCTATGAGTTGTAATACAGTTCCACCCGTACTCACTTGTGGCTGGTGCATGCGCTGTAGTCGCTCGGACAAAAGTGTCTTATCGCGCTGGAAAGAAACACTTTTCTCGCGCTTCACAAAACTGCTTATAATTGCTGAAATACTTTCCTCAAACTTCTGAAAGTTCGTAATACACAATATCTGATAGCAAGCTACAATCTGTAGTTGAATTAATGTCTCTGAAGTGGATCAGACCGAAGTGATTGCGGCATATAAGTTCATCGCAACTTCACTGAGTTTCAAGGCGCGGTAATCTCCTAACTCTACCCTCGCTTATGCCTCGTCTCCACGAGTCACCTTCTACAAGCTCGGTGAAACACTCGGAACTCCTCTCTCTTCCAGTAACACACGTCTGACCTCTCGGATATTCAGATGATAAAGAGCCTCGATGCTTGGCATCTCCCCTCCAAGTCTACCGATTCTGGCCACCTTTTTGAGTTCCCTCTCAAATTCGCGAGGGCTCTAGCAAATCGCTTATTCCTTCCAATAGCGACCTGCTATTGACTTATGAAATATTTCCAATATTTTATTATCATATTCTTCTCTTTTCCAATATATAAATTCTCTCTCTAGGGGCTTAAATGAATTAAATATCCATAATAATTTAGTTGCTGGAACTCCCGTCTTCTCTAAAACTTCTTCCTATTGGCTGTAAGCTCATATCCAATGGGATAATTTATAACAATATTTAAACAATTCCTGGGAATATTCGCTGTTGCTAGGTCGATTCTAAGCTTCTGGAAACTTCCATTGCGCAATACAATCACGTGGCGGAATTTCCCTCCTGCTCCACGTCGCCTCACGACTGGTTTCTGCCAAGTTCCAGCCATCATATTCCTTGGTTAAATTTTACCATGGGCTTCGAAAAAGAATGTATTATTCCCATTTTCATCCCTTATAATTCATTTTACGGGGGCAGTACCATATTGGGACTTCCAGAGAATGTTGACCAATTTTCACGCTTCACATCCCCAGACGCCAAACCCTCCGGCAGATATAAAATTTATCTATCTATATATATATATAAATATCTCTCTTTGGCGGTTTCGGTAGCGTAGTTGGTAGCATGCGGAACTTCTATGCCCAAGATCGCGGGTACAAACACAGCGGAAGTCATCGGATTTTTAAGAGCGTTAAATGTCCCTCAGTGTGCCTTCTTTCGGATGGGATGTGAAGCCGGCAGGCCCATGTCATAGGTTCATGGCATGTAAAAGAACGTTCCATTACCTCTAATTGTGTGAAGCTAAATTTTTAGGTGAGATTTGATTTACGCTTTATTAGGTTGCAAAAATCGTCGCCAGGTGCCGGTCGCGGTGGCTTCCAATAGCCAAGTTCACAGCTGGGTGTCTTTGATGGTAGCATTTGGTAGCAAAAGTAGGAGCTACTTGAAATTGATCGTCTGCAGTCCTTGACTGAGTCACAGATAGCACACACTAATACAGCCATTTTAATTACTACCGGTTATCAGACAGACTCTACAAACACCCAAAGTACACGGGGCTACATGACCGAGTTGTCGTAGCTCCTAAAGCGTGGAACGAACGATACATCTCACTTTCTTGTGTACACGATAACGTACATTTTTAACAGCACAGACCGTTCTGGGATTTTTTTTATAACAAAAATTCATACCACCCTCAATTGGCAGCGAATGAATGGTCAATAGTGCACTAAATATTACTTATAACTTTTGTCTGGAAGAGTTTTTGATATGACCCACCGTTACGCCAAGGGATGAGAAAAATATACTTTTGGAATTATAAGATGCGTTCTCGTATGCTGAACATGGGGACGTTTCTAGGTATGCAACCATTGGCAAATTTAATGATTCCGAATTATGTTTTTGTCCGGTGATGTCGACCTGCGCCTTCCGGCGTGCCGAGGTTATTTTAATTGTACCGTACTTTGCATATGAATGAAAATTAAATCATCGAGAAATGTTCTGTAATTAAGTGCCTAACGAGAAAGTGTTCTGATCTTAAAGTCGCTGCTGACAAGGCATCTGATATAGGAATGCCCCAGTGTTTAGTGTTGAGGTGTAAGTTTGTGTGTGTGTGGTCTGCGCCTGACTAAGTAGTTGTAAGAGAATCCACCAATTATTTGCACGGCGTGTCTTGTACTAGCGTAGTCTCATCTATTTAACATTTGTTATCGATGTTGTGATCGGCTCAAATGTATGTCTTCTACCCGGAGAAAGTGGGATACTCGTTGCTCTGAGTTCTTTTAAATGTATTGTTTAAACCGTGTGTGTTTCCTGGTGCCTGGCCTAGTTGCAAGGTATAACACCCTATTTAAAATAATAATCAGACATAAACCAAACTTACCTTATCTATCTATATATATAAAGGAAGATGTCCTGCCTCACTGATAATCATCGCACTGCAAAAACTACTGGAGATAATTGCATGAAACGTTGAAGATATGTTCCTACCGTAGTGTAGATGCGCACTATAAAGGATTTTTTAAAATTCAGATTTTATAGGGGTGAAAAGGGGGGTGAAATGTAATTTTACATTTTTGTTACACTTAACTGGGACAAAATATCGAAGTTGTCGCATTAAGACCGGACATAGCTCATTTTAAGCGTCTCGATGCTAGAAACAAAACGCGATAGGTCCCTACGGGACACAGAAAACCACATTTTAATGCCCTAAAACCAACAGTTTCATAAATATTCCCAGAAAACTATCTTCGCTCTGATGAACTGATGAACTAATGGCAAGTCCGTATCCATGCCAACAGTATGCTCTGATAAACTGATGAATTAATCGCAAGTCCGTATCCATGGCAAGAGTAGCTCAAGACATGACATCCAATTGCCCATCTATCCCTATAGGAGGCAATGCCAATCCACTTATTACCTAAAACACGATAGACTAGCTGCGAGGCTCAGTGGTAACGTTCTAGCTTGCTGGACCCAAGGTTGCAGGTTCGTATCCTGGCGCAATCAGCTGGCATTTGAGGGTGCCCAAATGCAAGGGAACCATGTCAGTAGATTTACTGGCACGTTATAGATCCCCTTAGGGGCCAAATTCTAGCACCACGGCGTTTCTAAAAGCCAGAGTAGTTAAAAGGAACGTATATCCAATAACATTAATATTAAAACACGATAAGAACATTAGAAATGTAAACGGTCATCCACTTTTTATGATTTATCTAAACACGATAAGGCATTAAAAATCTAAACGGTCATCTCACTTTCAAGATATATCTATATCATAATTTAAAAATAACTTTCTATCTTTTAGAACTACAATAACGAACATTAGTGTGAGATAACGCCTTCCAATACCACCTTTAATGTTGTAACACTACAGTAGCGACTACTAAATAAAGGTAGCGATCAAGCTACGTTCAATTTCATAAACACAGGGCTCACAAATCCCGTATAGGTATGTACAAACATATCAGTCTTGTCGTTATGTCAGTAGCAACGAAGCTATGTGGCGGCTATTACCGTTTCTGTAACACTAAAGGTATCCCGCCGTCACATATCTCGATATGTACTTACAGAATTTTGAACCAGTCTATTTTACTGAAAATAATTTCCACGAGCGAGTATCCATTCCGACAAAAACCACATTCACTACCTTTTCCAACATTTACACAAGGCGTGATTTTGAAAGCACTTTTCTCTATGTTGAGGTACAGAGATATTACACAAGGAAAGTTACTATAAGATGTTGGCAAATCTGAATTCAAGGAACTGCTGTTCCGAATAGGCCCGGTGTTAAATCTGCAGAAGCTTTCGGTACAGGTTATACGGCCCATGTTTGTAACATGGAATGTTTTCCATCGACAATGCATCCATTGATATCGCGCCAGGAGATGTCAGTTGGGTTTGAACTGCGGATTTATTCCCGCTTACTGCGTATCGTGCATTCCAAAACACAAGGCCAAAATTTAACATTTGCAGGAATTGACCTACGCGAAGCCTGTTTCTCCCACGGATAATTTTATGTGCCTGTTCCAGAGTAAGTTCTCCAAGAAGCTTAGTCATTTTGGCACCAGAAGGAAGAACTGCCAATATTGTAGGTCTATATAAAGAAGTTCTAAACTAAATTATTATATTTAAAATGCTTCTTTCATTTGTTGTTATGTGACGTGCGATTTTACTTTACTTATACATTGATTAAGTATACTAAAATTCATGTTTTAAAAATATATTTAAGTTATTTATTGTTAGGCTAATGATATAATTAATTTTAATACGTTTCTTTAAATCTTTAAAATAAAAATTTAGTTCGATAGCAAATATTTATATTTTAACTCTGTATTTTGATTTCATATTTAAAAGTTAATATTCAACATTAAGACAATTTAATTAAGCTCTTTCATATCTTTAATATTTCATTATCTCATTCCATTCATAAAGCAGGCAAATAAATTGTTACAAAAGAAGTAATGTAAAGTATTATTATATTTGCATTTTGATATCACGAGGAATTTTAAATTTCATTTCACAGCGAACTCGGAATGAAAATCGGTGTAAAAAGAATATCTCTTTATGATATAAGTGTTACATAACACGTGAAACTTTTCAATTCCGCGGCCGAAGTCGGACAGGAAAACTCATAATTTACGTCTGACAAAACTTGATGAGCATCTAACGCTTGGTTCGGTGGCATTCACAAGAAAATGGGAAATAACAAAATATATAACGGGACATAACTCGACTATGACGCGAGCGAAGCCGCGGGTACCTGCTAGTATTCTATAAACTTAAGTGAACCACAATTTCCTAGAAATAACTTAACATAGTGTTACAACTGAAATTCATTTTACATATTGACACTAATTTACGTTCACTCACTTGCGAATACCAGCAAGTGGTGTAGTTTTTAAAGAAGTTGAGGGAGGAATGTGCTGCGCCGTCTCACTAACTCTCCTGTAGCTAACTGAACACTGTTGACGATATGGCTCATTCAGGAAGTGGTTATTACCGCTTATTATCACCGTGGGAGAAAAATTTGAAAACATAAGCCTATAAATAAAAAGAATGGATCGGTATGTGAACACCTCCAGTCAAACACGTTTCCACAAAACATGTATACCAGGTCAAGCCATCAACCTTTAGCATGCACATAGAAACAAAATCACTACAACTAGGCAATCCGTCAATCCACAACACAAGGATAAAAAGCATGGCTGACAATGTTTTATTGTAAAGGCAACGTCATTTGTTTATGAAAATAATTAATGAATTATCGTTATGCACACTTCAACATTAATAACGAACAAACGTTAATAGAGGTCCGAAACTGTTATATCCATATTTTTGGCACCGGGTATTAAGTTAGAAATACTGTTTACATAGGATGAACTTGCTGGATTGAAATTCAGGTAGAAAATCTGTAATACTATTTCGGAGGAAGGGGATTAAGTCGTTGTGTTGAGAAAAGTGGACGTAGAAAAGGTGCCAGCCAGGATGTGGAACGCTCAGTTCAAGCAAGGTACTTAGAATACTCAATAGGTAAGCCATTCCGGGGTATGCGCTGTCATTGGTCAGCGCTCCGTGACGCAGTCAGGCAGGCAGAACGCTCTCTATCGTTGGGTTACCCACATAAATATGAATACTGTTTCGCTCTTCTTTTCCTTCTGTCCGCATTAAAGGACAATACCGATGGACTGTATTGTATTTTTAATCTTTTACTTTCGATAGGAAGACATTGAATAATAATCAGGCAGATAAACTGGCAATAAACTACGTTATATTTGCTGCCAGCCTTGCAGTAAACTTTAATTAGGCATGTTAAATTTGTAACGCACTGGCTGCCTACAGCTGTCAGCTTGGGAGTCCTACACCAGGGCTCTACGGAAGCCACACATCATTATCATTATTATTCTAACTAAACACTATTATAATAATACTATGAACAAACGTTAATCAGAGACATTCCGTACCCTAGTGTTTCGTAATTATTTTAATTCATAGAGACCTCCTGGTGAAGCGCCTAGCATTCTTAGCTGTCGGCCTGGAGATCCGGGTTCGATTCCCAGCTCTGACAAGAAATTTAATTCTGGTCTGTGGGCTGCAACGGGGTACACTGAGCCTCATGAGGCAAAACTGTGTAGAGGAGGGATCGGCTCCCACCTCAGCCATCCCGGAAATGGTTTTCCGTGGTTTCTCACATCTACTTCAGACCACTGCCGCCTCCTTCCCAACCCTCACCTGAATTACAAATACACGGACTATATCAGACACCACAATAAGACAGATCATCAGACAAATTATGCAAACACGGGACTAAATGACCACGATATCCAAGACTTAAATGAATCAATTGTAATTGTCTATGTAATTGTACCAATTTTAGTGTATTGACAAGTCTGACCTAAATCATTTCTTTTACCATGTACTGTTTTACCGTATGTCATGTAATGATCTGTTTAATTGTTGGGCTGTGAATAATGTTTACATTTTTCCATGCTTGTAGTACAGACAGTACTGGGCTAATATTTATACAAGCAATTCGTTTCATTCCAAACTTTTACTAAACATATGTTAATCGAAAAGACTAACAACTTACGTTATAAGGTGTCTGAACGTCTAAACCTTCAGTCCTGAAGATGATGCCATCCAGAGCAGGTTCTTCCTTGCTGCATTTTTCTTCATTATTTCAAACTTCTACGTTTTGTTCAAGTGCCTCATGCGAATAAAAGATCTTGTTCGCAAATACAAGGCAATAATTTACCTGTTGACTTCAGGGAATTCAGTCTGTATGATAGATGTCAGAGTTCCATCACATTGTTGGACTTAGAATATTGTTACCCGTGGAAGGAAGCGAAAATTACTTCAAACGGCGTCATTGCAATCATCCATTCTGATGTTGGAGAAGTGAGCCCTCCTTTAGAAATGATAGTGATCCAGTCGTGTTCAGCAGTTAGTTTTTCAACAATAGGACATTTTTCAGCTACATTTCCTAAAGAACTGTCAATGTTTTTGCATTTGAAAGCAATAAAACCTGCGATGTATTTTAAGGCATCGTGAGTCACATCTTCATTGTGGCATGTTGAATTGCCAAGGTCGAGGTTGATATCTTGCAGCAACTGTTCTTCACTTCCATCGCCTGAATACTCACGAAGTACATGGGATGAGGTGCCTATCACTGAGATGCACAGTTCACTTGAGAGGAACTTCTCGAATTCTTCTGTTGTTTCTTCTACTATGCAGTCAGAAGAGGAACCAGGTTGACTTGCATCCTCAGCAATAGAGACACCACCGGACAAAGGTATCTCGTTCGCATTCCCTTTTACTATTAGGAAGTGCATTCGGTTCATTACTTCGAAGGGCGTAGGGTTGTTATGGAACACACCAAGGCCGCGAAGACGAGAAAAGAAATTTTCGAGGCAATCTTGGTTTAGTCTTGAGGTCAAAATACAGGTCACGCTAATGATTTTGAGATCTAGAAAAAAGTCCAAAAAGATAGTTTATTGACATTAAGAACTCTTTCTGAAATGGGAGAAGGCCGCTTCTCATCCCTAGACGCATGCCTGAACAAATGTCTAGGAACCTTCTTAAGGTGTTCTCCTGGCTTATGTGATTCAGTCCATAACCACTTCTAAAGAGAGCCTTCTCATCCTTGGGGAATCTAGACTTTAGTAACTTACATCAAATACATCGTTAATTAATTCAATAATAACTCCTTCGTGATCTTGGTTTAGAATGTACTTCACAGCTTGGGCAGTGCGGCTGTGCAGCCATTCTTACATTTTGGCGAGCACGTCCACTAACAGTCAGGTGGGCTTGAGAAATATGGTGTCTGATTGTTAGATCACCTCTCTGATGTTCCAGGAGATCTTCTATCAATTCTTTCGAGACAGTTGTTCCATCGGGTAGAGTTATTCCTTAATCTAGGAAGTGATTTCAGAGAAGTTTTAACAAGTGAGGGACGTCACAAAACACCCACACTTTCTTATTACTGTCTACAGGGTTGTAGAAATACGTCTTGTTAGAGGATACCCCCAGTTCTTTCCACACCATCGTATTGTTACCCCCCATATCACAAGTGACAGCCACAACACGCACTCCAGCTCCTACCTCCCGGATTATGGATTGTATCAGTGTGCTTGTCATCGTGACATCAAAGTCATAGTACACAGGTTGTTTCCATGGCAAAAATAAGCCGCGAATCATCGCCACCTGAACGTGCCAGTATCACATCATCTGATGAATCGTAACTCACGCGACCGTCGATGTTCATTTCATCGAAACTTAGAACAGCCAGTGCTTCGAAAGGTTTGAAAGTTTCCGACCTAACTTTAATTAAACTAAGAACTTCGGTTAAAATGCCCGGTCTACAATTGAACTGTCTTACCCATTTTTGGAGATTTGAGCGGCAAGGCAAGGGGTACTTCCTTTTCCTCAAGTACGCATACGCCTTGGGAGAAAGAGCTCTTAAAGTGAGGGCATTCGCGATGTCTCTAGGACCCATCTAACGCACCTAATATACAGTATTTCCCCGTCCCTAGAGAACATAGGGTAAAGGAATGTCAAGACCGTACTCCTACTGTGCAAACGTGAAGTTGCACTACCACTTTAACTTCAATTCGTAGATTAATTATAAAAAAGTAATGCCATTTTAAAACTCTCAAACATGTCCAACGATGTAGGCCTAATAAAAATGTATAATATAGAAATAACAAAGAATGCAACTGTAAAGAAGACGGTGTTTAACATCAATAATACATTATATCGTACCATATCTTCTATATTGCTGGCCCCTGCTACAGGTCATTCAATTTTATCACGATGCCAGTTGGATATTTTTTTGAGATCGAACAACGTCTGATTTCAGTATCTTCCTTAAAGGCAAACCCAATAATTCATTTTTCAAATCCCGGTCGTAGTCCTCGGGAAGGAAATGTACTGAACATATTCGTGCATTGAGCACATTTATGAAGTCCACTCGCTTGCAACGCGATACCCACTTACGTTGAAATTCCAGGTTTTTGGGGAAACGATGGTAAACTACGTTTTGAATCTTGTAAGCAATATTATTGCTTTGTGCAACGGCACAATTAGATTTATTTTTACTCATTTCACCATAATCGCAAGTAATATAATGTGGAAATTAAATAAAGTATGACCAGGTATGTAACTTCCCGACTAAATATGTTTCGTACACTATAAACAATACCAATACCGCTTATAAATAGACAATGATTACACAGGGACTGCAGCGCGTTGAGACTGGATGCCTGCCCAGTGACGTAGATGCTCCCTGGCTGGCTGTATGGCGGGAAGCCGGAATACACCTACCTGCAGTTCAAGTAAATGTACACAATAGATGTAGCCCTAAGTTTTGCTATCTATTCATCCGGTATGTATTCAACAGTGAAGCATAGTAAATCAATCATGTGTACACAATCGATGTAGCCCTAAGTTTTGCTATCCATTCATCCGGTATGTATTCAACAGTGAAGCATAGTAACTAGGGGGAGGATTTCTATGACAAGTCATATTTTTTCCCTTAACATTATATCTTATAGTCTTGTATTTTCAGCACGTTTCCAAGCATGATAATCAAAATTAAACAGGTTTTATTGGGCATATACTGTAATGCATATTTAGGCTTTCTTAAGTTTTATGGCATATTTCGAACAAGATATCATTATAAACTGCATATTTTGGTAATTTTCATTTGAATTTCGTTTTATATAAATCAGAATAAGCACTAGAAATTACTGTTCAGGATGGACTGGAATATACTACTGAATAACCATTCTAAACTAGTGTATGGAATGTTTCTAACAAGTAGGAGCTATTGTTTGCTAGCTGGGTCAATTCCTGGAAACCGGGCTATTGTTTACACGGAAGCAGAGGTAATTCCGCAGTTATTTGTCATCGTTCTTATCTCTCTCCTTCGCCCTTCCCCCTTACATCTTCAACACACTGAATGACCTTGGTCACTCATTAGGGAGCTTCAGTCATTCAGTTCCTTTCAATATGCCTAAAACGAAAGTCTCAATTTGTGGGAAGTTGCGAAGTTTTGTTCGCGAATTCGGTGAAAACATATTCAGTACGTATGGAGTGATATTATTCTGTAAATTGTGTGAGGTAAAAGTTACTGCCAAAAAACGTTTCTCTGTGATACAACACTGTAATACTGCAAAACATAAGAATTGTGTAACTAGATATTCTGCACTCGGAAATAGGCAACGTCTGCTATTCGAAACCCCGACATCAAGTTCACAGTGTTCACAATTTTCACATGATCTCCGCAAGATGATGGTTTCGTCTAATATTCGTTTTAGGAAACTTAATAGCCGAAGCTTCAGACAGTTTTTTGAAAAATATACAAAACATCCTGTTCCCAACGAATCTACTCTCTGGAAGGACTATCTGACCCCTTGTTATGAAGAGATGTTGGATATAATAAGGCATGGCATGGGAGACAGTAAGATATGGGTTTCAATAGACGAGACCACAGAAATGGCTGGAAGATATGTAGCAAATGTGATCGTTGGCACGCTGAAGGAAGACCGGCCTGGAGATACGTTCCTCCTGACATGTGAAGTGCTAGAGAAGACAAATCATTCCACCATTGCAGTTCTCTTCGACAATTCAATGAATCTGTTGTGGCCAAACGGGGCAAAGAGAGAGCACATTTTTCTATTTGTAACTGACGCTGCTGGTGAAGGCAGCCAAGGCAGCCAAGGGATTTAAATTCCTACACCCGAAAATGATACATGTGACATGTCTTGCACATGCCTTGCATAGGGCAGCTGAATAAGTTAGAAGTAGCTACCCTGAAGTTGATAAATTAATATCGAACTGTAAGAAAGTGTTTGTCAAAGCTCCACTTCGCCTTCAGAAATTTGAACGAGAAGCACCTTCACTACCCCTACCTCCCCAGCCAGTTATAACGCGATGGGGGACATGGCTTGATGCCGCAGTGCACTATTGCAACAACTTAGATGTCGTGGAGAAGATCATGAAGTCTTTTGATCCTGCAGAAACGTCCTCCATAGAAATCACACAAGATTTATTTTCAAGTACTACATTAAAAACGGACCTGGCTTACATAAAGTCCAATTTTAATTCTTTATTTGGAGCAATCACGCAACTGGAAGTTTCAGGTGCAGAACTAAGCGATCCACTGGATGTTGTAAAGTGCATTGAACGGGAATTAAAGCAGGCGAAAGGAACAATAGCATCTAAGGTGTGTACAAAATTAGAACATGTACTGAAAAAAAATAGCGGACTTGTGTACCTGCGTGGAATAAGTGACATTCTTTGTGGAACCCCTTCATCCGCAGATTTCCTGGAATTTTCTCCAAGTGATTTAACTTTTTCAAGTACGCTCCTTTTACATCCTGTGATGTCGAAAGAAGTTTTTCTCGTTACAAGACGATACTCAGCGACAACAGGAGGGGATTCTCATTCAACAATCTTAAGATGCATGTGGTCATAAATTGCAACAATCAGAATAATGGAGACTAGATCAGGTATAAACGTTTCATTCAAATAACATATGTTGTGTGTATAAATTAAAACTGATTGAATATTGAACAGTGAAAGTAACTGTAGTTTTTATGTCATCCACAGAGTCCGTCCCTCCCTAGGAGTATGCAGTGTAACCTTAACGAGTTCATGAAATATTCATCATTTTAGTTGATTTTGTGTAAAAGATTTCGAAGAATTAAAACTATTTTAACTCTTAATTAATTGCAGCCTGTAGCAATTGTAATAAAAGTGTTTCTATGTTACGTAGATGCTATTCATAAGTCATATTTTGAATTTTATAGGTCATAGTTTTATGTTTTAGGTCATAAATGCATACATGTTTCATACAATTTTAGGTTATAGAAATCTGCCCCCTAATAATAGCCCTTGTGAAGTCATGTGGCCTGTTTATTCCAACTAGCCACAATGGTCATTCTATAATGAAATAAATGTGGATTAACGTGTGTCACTTGATTGAGCGGACAGATCGCTAGTTACTTGGTATTCAGTTACCCGTTTCAAAGAATTAATCGTGATGTCCTCGTACAGCCTTTTTTTTTTTCAACGTAAATTTATTGTGCATCTCGTTACAGGAAAAGAATAGCAATGACAACATTCCTCTGTAATGAGTGATAGGTAATAAAATTGAATGCCCGGTCTTGAGATATAAAGCAGCACCCAATTTCGATGTAATTTTATTCGAGACGTTGAAAAAACATCCTTCAGGAAAAAACATCCGCATGCGAATGTTATTAACCTGGCCTCATGCATATTATTTTTTGTCGTGCCGGTGAAGGAATATCACGTTTATCCAGAAAAACCTTTACTCCAAGATCCCCGACATATAGAACAGCATTGTATGTATAATATGGATTCAGACTGCATGATACTTCATCAATGAAGAGTGGAAACGCGCTCGGTTCCTCATATTTGAGTAAAACATGCATAGTTATGGTACTGTTGAAAGTTACACTAATTAACTTTACAATAGTTAGATCTCTGCATCATCTTACGTAGCGAAATTAAATGATATTCAGTCGGTCTACACGATTGAACCCACATTGTAATAGGTGTTATTCCTTAACCCTGAGACAAATTATATGAGATTAAATAATTCCTTGTCAACAAACGTTTAGAGAAATGAGATATGCCACAGTGGTTGAGGTAATCCAGAGTAAATTCTCTAAAATGGGAAAGGTAACACAGAAAATCCCAACTCCTATCGAGGTATCGCACTTGAGAACAACGGTTCCCAAGTGTTCACCAAAGTCCTATGTAAGAGATTGACCGAGTTGGTTGATACCTCCATTCCGGACTTTCAATTTGGCTTTAGTAGGGGAAGATCAACTCTTCGTGCAGTAAGGAATTCATTGACTGACATAGATAATGTCTTAATAAATGATTAGGGAAAATTCTTCGCAGTTTTCATCGACTTTATTAAGGCTTTCGACTTACTGGATAGGTATGTACTTATCTGAAAATTAGAGCGCTTTATAGCCATTAAGATATCTGGGCATTTGCCTTCAAACTACAAGGGCCACAGACTCTTTTCTTGTTAGAGACAAAACTATAGCAGCGATTAGAGCTAAGAAAGACATTCCAAAACTGAAAAACTGTCCCTGACTACATCAATGGAACTCATTAAAATGTAAATAATACCTATTTTCACTTATTGAATTGAACTTATAAGGGATCAATTAAAAGTGAGTATAGAAACTCTAGAGCAGGGGTAGGCAACCACAAAGCCTTCGCGAACTACTGTTTCATACCACCGTATCAAAGTGATCTACTTCTTTTAAAAATATAGTAATTGCTACATTTTTAATTTTTAATACTGTGAAACAACTATATTTAACAATGAAACTATTACATCTTCACTATTTGCTGAAAATACAAAAATTTGTATTCAATGTGAAACTGAGGAGATGTTCGTTTAACAATGTCTTTAACACTTATAGTCGAATACACGAGTCAAGGTGTTCGTCCGTCAACCTTGTTCTGTGTATATTTTTAAGAAAATTCATATTTGAAAACAATGATTCACACAGGTAAGTAGAAGCAAACAAGGCCTTTATTTTAAGTGCAACATCAACTAACACAGGATTCTCCTGAGGAATTAAAGACCAACAATTTTTAGGTTCCGCAATAGTTTTGAGATACAAATCATTTTTAATGATATGATTTCAAGTTCAAGAGCTGCCCCATATACGTCAAAAACATTTTCAATGGAAGAAGATACATTAAATAGTTCAAGGTTAGCCCATGGGAAAGATACAAACTGGGTTACCACAGAAATCTTTTGAAAATCTGAAAACCGATTTTTGAAATCATCCCTCAAAGTGGAGATCATGTTAACATAACATTCTCTATCATAGGATATCTCGCATTCTTCTACTTGGGTCTTCAGGTTGGAAAGTGTCTTAACTCACCTCTCTTAAGGCAGGACTCCCATAAACACAATTTTTCAGTAAAAGGATTTACTTCAGATATCATTTCAGCAATATCTTTGTCCTTGCCCTGAAATTTCAAATTTAGTTCGTTAAGCTTTTCTGTTAAGTCAACTAAAAAAGCAAAATGCTAAGCCAGAAAGGATCTTCAATATAAGCTAACAGGCTATTCTCTTCTATTTCCTGCAGAAACAGTTTGACAGTTGGTAAAACCTTGTGGAAACGTTCAAGTACTTTTCCCTTACTGAGCCAGCGTACTTCAGTATGGAGAAGTAAATCTCCATATTGCAGTTCCAATTCGTCTGCCAAATCTTTGAATAGTCTTCTTTGAAGAGAATGAGACCTAATTTTGTTCACTATCTTCACAACAGTTTTCATGGTTTCATTTAATTTTAAAAACTTTCCACACAGAGACTGCTGGTGTAAAATACACCGATAAGTTAAAAACTGTGGAAAACTTTCATCTCTATGGCACAGAGCAAGAAAACCATTTTAGAACCTCTTAAAGCTGGGGCTCCATCTGTGGTAAAACTTACAAGCTTTTGAATAGGTATTTTCTTGACAAGATTAGTTGTTTCACATCAAAAAATACATATTCTCCTCTTGTATGGCCTTTCAAAGAAATTACTTTCAAAAGTTCTTCTTTGACAGTGAAGTTATTAAAAACCATCCTTACAAAAACTGCCAACTGTGCAGTATCTGTTGCATCAATGGATTCGTTTAACTGCAATGAAAAATAACAACACTCCTCGAAGTCTGTTTTCAATTGAGAGAACACATCACGAGACATTGTTTCAACTCTTCTTGTGACCGTTCTTGACGAAAGTTGAAGCGATTCGATGGAAGCCACTATTTCAGACTTGTTCTTGAAATTATTGAACAACTCATCAGCAGCTTCTCGAAATGCTTCTTTTATGAATTCGCCGTCGTAAAAGGTTTCCTCCGTTTCACCAATACATTCGAAACACGATACAAAGCAAGGGTGGCAGCAACACTTCTATCCACCGCTTTAGTGAATATATTTTGCTGAACACTCAACTGATTTTTAAGTTTCTTGATTTTTTCTTTCCTCATATCACTGCTTAAAGGAAACTCTGCATTCACACATGGGTGCATAGTTTTGAAATGTCTCTCGATGTTTGTCTTTTTCACGAATGCAATTGTAGTTTGACACAACAAACAAATACATGTGCCATTTCATTCCGCTATGAATAACTCGTGTTCCCATTCGGAATGAAAATTATAGACTTTATGTTTTTTTAATACGCTACTCATTATGCGTCAAGTGTCGTTGCACTACGTACGCAATTATATTGTTGATAAAAGATCACGTTCGAATATAGTCACAAGCTATCTCGTCCACACACTATAAAAACACGAAAGTTAGCAGTTCACAGTAACGACACCAAAGAAGTTAATATTGTAACCACAATAAACAGCACGAGGCATGAAACTCACCACCTGTTAATTTGGAAGACGTTTTCTTTCAAATTACACACCGCCTTCTCCAGACACGTACCGAACCAATACAACACATTGCACAAAGATAAATGAAACAGTGTAGAGACAAGTAGCGGCTGTTTGAACTAATGCGAGAAAAACAACTAGTTCTACAAACTTGTTTCGAACGAACACGCATTTTCTCTGCTACGAGAAACAATTGTCCATTTTATTCAATAATTTTTCTCCTGCACTCTCTGTACTCACGCGATCTACTAAATAAGCACTTGCGATCTACCTGTAGATCGCGATCGACGTGTTGCCGACCTGTGTTCTAGAGAATGTTAAGGCCTCGAAATTCACTCCATCGAGACACGTATATGTACTAACCATTGAAAACTATCTGATACAAAAGAACAGAAATAGAATGTTTCTGTCATCGACGACCGCATTCCAAGATACTATAAGAAGTCGAGAACAAAATGAGCAGACATTTGGTGGTAATTTTGTAGCACTGACGCGATGACGAATTGGCACTGGACTCAGACTATATACGAGTAGATGCAAGTTGTCGCCAGGTAGCACGTCATGGTTTACATCATGCGGTCCGGACTAATAAGAGACCTCATGAACTTTTTGATGGTTTTTCGTGTGTGTGTGAACTGTGTGATGTTCGGTGTGGTGAATTCCACTTGCAATTTGCCATAAAGAGATAAAATTCATTGGTTTATGCAAATCAAATTTAATGCACATTGTGCGCAATTGGTTTCATAAATTAATTATTTATTTGGATGACTAATAACGATCTTCAAGCGATGATTATCCGATGTTTTACATTTAGGATAAACAATCTTTTTCCACAATTGCGTAATAAAATTATAAATTATTTTGGTTCCAGATTGTAATTGTATACTTACGAGTAATTGTACGTCGTAAGTGATTGTTATATTATAATGTTAGTGGCTACTTACCTAGCTTGCTTCAGTGGATATTCTCCATTGCCAGTACGATGTTCCACAGGACGGAGAACACCCTTACAAATTATACCCTTCGAATCTCATATTGTCAAAAGGGAACAGGAACATGGCAGCGTGCAGTGACATGAGGAAAGAAATCTCAACTCATAACGATCTAAAGCCCTATTCATGCAGTACATGCGGCATAAAATTTAATCAAAGTGGAAATTTGAAGGCACACATGCTCATTCATAGTGGCTGAAGGTCATTTACAATGTACCACATGTGGAAAGAACGTTACTATGAAACTTGACTAGACACATGCTCAGTCATAAAGGTGTGAAGCCATATTCATGTAGCACATGCGGAGCAAGTTTCACTCAAATGAGCGATTTGAAGAGACCCTTGCTCATTCATGGAAGGGTAAAGCAATATTCATGTAGCACATGTGGATCAAACTTTACACAGAAGAGAAGTGTGAAGGCCCATTTGCTGATTCATAGTGGTGGTAAGCCATATTCATGTATCACATGTGGATCAAACTATATGCGGAAAGAACCTTTGAAAAGACACATGGTAATTCATAGTGGTTTTAAGCCATGTTCATGTAGCACATGCGGAAGAAACTTTACTGAGAAAGGAAGTTTGAAGAAGAACTTCGATTTTTATTGTTGTGTAAAGCCATACTTATGTAGCATATATGGATCAAACTTTTCACAGAAGAGAATTTTGAAGACGCATTTGCTGATTCATAGTGGTGTTGAGCCATATTTATGTAGCACTTGTGGATCAAACTTTACTAGGAAGGAAAACTTGAAGACACACATGATGATTCATAGTAGAAACATGCGGTAGAAACTTTACTGAGAAAGGAAATTTGAAGAAACACTTGCTATTTCATAGTGGTATTATGTCATATACTTGTAGCATATGCAGAAAGAACTTTTTTTACAAACAAGATTTGAGAGGCACATAATCACTCACAGTGGCATAATGCCATATTCTTGCAGTACGTGCGGATCAAACTTTACTCAGAAGACACATTTGAAGAAACACATGCTCATACATAGTGGTGTAAATTAATATTCTTGTTGCAGATGCGGAGCAAATCTTAATACCAATGGACACATCCTTAATTATAGTGGTGTAATATCCTATTCAAGTAGCAAATGCAGAAAGACCTTTACTCAGTATGGTGATTTGAAAACACATACTCTTCATCATAGTGGATTGAAGGTAAATTCATGAAGCAGATGAGGATCAAATTTTCACGAGAAGGGAAGTTTGTAGACACACCTGGCCACTTATAGTGGTATCAAACCATTTTCATGTACTAGATTGGGAGATAAATTTACATCGAATGGAAATTTAAGGATACATATGCTGATTCATAGTAGTGTAACGCTATAAGCATATAGTACGTGCGGTGACAACTTCAATCGGTTTAGACATTTGAAGACTCATGCGGTTATTCATAGCGGTACATACCACATTCCGCTGGTACATGTGCAATGAACTTTTCTTTCAAACCACATGTGAAAAGACACGCTTTCTTACATTAAGGAATAAAGCCTTAATGACATGGTACATTCGCAGCAAATCGCAGCAAACTTTACACTAAATGATTTCTTGGAGACAAATGTGCTGATCCATTACGTTTAAAATGCGCATTTTAAGATACACGTGGGGATTGGCTAGTTAATTTTCGGATAGGAAGTTGGAAAATGCGCATTTGAGTGGCACATGTGAAGAAAACTTTGCTATTGTGCCCAATGGGAAACGGCTGACTAGCATCGAACCAGGGTCTTTATCACAAAAAGACCAGGCGCATGATTCTGCGAAGAATCGAACCATTGTTCTCTGAGGGGGAACAGCCACAGTGAACCCGAGGAACAATGAATTATAACTGTATATAATTATAACAGCATGATTTCACGGCCAGAACGGGAATATTATAGCATTAAAGTTGGATTATTGCAGAAAATAATGCCTATGTACCTTTAAGATGCTAAGAGCTCAAGAAATCGGGCCAACTTGACAGTTGACAAATCGTGGTTAGCGAGGGGGTGTTACTAGGTGACGCCAAGGAACTATTTTTCGTCTGCACTGGGAGAGCGACCAAAGATTAATGGCTTTGGGAACCACAGTCTTACAGGGCATAGAAGCGGAGTGGGGGTGGTCGCTCACAGAAATTAATTAATTACGGCCAAATGGAGCAATGAATTGAGATGAAATTTACACCCAGATGCATGTATTCTAGGAAAGATAATTTAGGGGTGTCCACACGCCTAAATTAAAGCCTGCATCTATAAAGGAACTTATGCACAGACCTATTCCGCGGCAGAGTCAGGATTTGTAATGTAGCAATAGGGGAAGAACCGGAGTAGCATCATGACGCCATGGAAGAAAGCAATTAATTATAATTAATTGGCCGAAGCAATTGCCTGCACGCGAGTGAATTTGGAACCTCCATGAATAGATGAATAAGGATCACACTTCACGTTGTCTGAAAACGTATTATTTTAAGAAGAGAGTCGCTCCTGGAAATCCAGTGAACTACTTTTCATCAGGAAGCTTTATATGGGGGAATCTGAAGCAGAGAGTCAGTTCTTCTTGACTCAACTCGTGTGGTGACACGCTATCGGATCACGCAAGAAAGTGCGCGGAATTTATAAAGTATTGACGCTCAAGTGTATTAGCAGTGAACAATGGAAGTCACACCATGCAGCTTAATAACAGTAATTCTGCATCATATAATAATTAGACTACAGCAGTCGTATAAGCAACAGTATACGTGAGTATTGAATCAGTACAGCGTAGAAATATTTTAAGATGATGTTTACAGACAATGAACATAACCACAGGAGGTGTTATCATGGGTAAAATAACACATACTATTGTAATGAACACTACAGTTACGGGAACCTGGAAGGCATCACAAGTAGTTGTGATCTAGAATTGAAAAACTTTGCAGTAGAGGAGACATAAACTGTAGGAGACGGGAGACGAACACACACACGCAAGATAGACTTTCAAGGAGACCAGCGGTTGTCAGGAGTTAGCTGCATCGCATCTCTGAGGTCAGGTGATAGTGGGAATCCGATCAAGGATCCATGTGTAAAGAAAATTGTGGATAAAGTTATATTACAGTGATCGTTAAAAGTGCATATTTATATGGTAAATGAATGTGTATTGTGTTAAAGTGAAAATGCCAGTAGTGAAAAATATAATTACCATGTGTAAAGTCTATGCAATGTGTCATGTGAAAAATATCATGATGGCTTAAAACAAGCATTATGGCAGGCGAATGGCTGGCATGCTGGACTAATCCAGCTTGAATGAAAGTGAGTACAAATTTGATATGTTGATATGATTTAATAGCTCACCATACAACGAATCATTCCCTCAACGATTAAGAATTAACAGTCATTTGTGTACGAGATCACATCCCTTGTATTTTGGTAAAAAATATGGCTTTGAGGATGACACGCTTACGACCATTTAGGCGTAAGACATTGATGAAAGTAACGGTAACTTTAAATAATAATAATAATAATAATAATAATAATAATAATCTGGGGTCGGTAACAATAATAAATATATAAATCGGCATGTCAGGCCTATAGTACGTGCAAAGTGTGTCATATCTAGTGTATGAATGCTGTGTTATTGTGAAAAGTAAGTAAGAAAGAAAGATAAATATCGAGATAAAGAGAGCTTTTCAGTGTCATTGAAATGTAAAATAAATGTTTTATTATGGTATATTCTACAGGGTTGTATTTGAGAGCCTTAAGATAGTCAATGTATGCCAGTAAATTTATACTTGCTTTGGAGCTACGTAGAACTTTGGCTTATGAGTAAATATATAGAGGACGTAAGTGCTTTAAGGATTGAGTCATCTGTAAGAAATATTGTTTGAGCCGCGATCAGCGAGCATGTAACGTTGCATCAAGAGATTTACGTCAATAAGTTGCGGGGATCATCCAAAAATAGTTCGCGCGTTGTCGAATCTAGTCGGCTAAATCTTCGAAGCTACGTTATAGTATTGCCTTAGAGCATACATGTGTATTCGCAACAGAGTTGGGACAGACTCTGTCTGTATCCACTGTTAGCAGAGTCTTCGCCACCAGGGATAACTGCAGACACCCTAGGTAGGCCAATATATTAATTGATCTGCCCTTAGAGGTAAGACAAATGGTTCTTCGTGTAGAAAACGTTGATTTCCTCTTGTTATATGCATGCCCGTCCAGTGAGATAACAGTGAAACTCAGCAGAGACGCGCGCAAAGCCACTGATTACGACCACAGAACGGCGAAGCTATTTCGTGATCCATCCCTTGTCTTGAATAGTAATTAGGAGCCGAGATGAGCCCATTAAATACTCTAAATGTAGGTATTAAATAATTAGATTGACTCAATTCGTAATGACACGATCCATTCAGGGTACCTCTAGCACAGCTGGAAAATCTGGGAATAAGACAGATTTTGTCCACAATTCGACAACCAGAGGCCAACAGCGCGGAAAGAGTGATGAGAGAACTGCAAAAATACATGAAAATATACTGCTCTACAGAGAACTGGAAGTGGATAGACGTACTAGAAATTATCGAGTATTGTATTAACAATACAGTGCACGAAGCGACAGGGGAAGTGCCCGCGAGCCTACACCTTGATAGAAGACCGGAGAGGCCATGGAACAACGTCATTCGGACACCTGTAGACGCGCAGACTGGACGCGAGATGAGGATCCAGAGAACATTCGAGTATCTCAAGAAACAAGCGGACAGACGGCAGCAGAGGAATAGAAGGAAACGCTACCACACGCCACTACTCGTGGGAGAGTACGTTTTATTGAAAAACCCTACTAGTTCAGACCCAGAGAACAGGAAATACAAAAAGTTTCAACATAATTATCACGCGCCCTATCTGATTATAAGGGACTTGCAAAATAATGCCTACAGAATTAAAGATGAAGAAACAGGCAAAGAAGTAGTGGTAAACGCTGCCAACCTCAAATTGTATAGTCCACCGGAGGAGTATGAAACCACAGGAGAGCAAGCCATGCACACCCAAATGTACGGGAGTCATTATATATGCACGCAGAGAGTCCTCAGAAAAGCCTACACCAGGTTGAAAGGAAACAAGACAGCCAGCTCGTAGACCCAGGGGGAACGTGGAAAGAATGCAGCTGTCAGTTGGAAGAGTTTTATAACCAGTTACGGGAAGCAGCAAGAGAGCTCCAAGCGATGAATGAAGTGCTAAGGAAAGAAAACAACGAAATACGAGACGGCAGACATAGAGGAGTGGGGGAACGAGACGGCCCTCTGCCCGGGAGCACTGACCGCCTAACGTAAACACTGTCTGCAAAGTCGATGCAGTCAGAAGGCTGGAAAGAATTCACTTGTAAAATGAATTTTTCGAACTTAGCAGGGGAAAAATGTGCCCAATGGGACACGGCTGACTAGCATCGAACCAGGGTCTTTATCACAAAAAGACCAGGCCATGATTCTGCGAAGAATCGAACCATTGATCTCTGAGGGGGAACAGCCACAGTGAACCCGAGGAACAATGAGTTATAACTGTATATAATTATAACAGCATGCTTTCACGGCCAGAACGGGAATATTATAGCATTAAAGGTGGATTATTGCAGAAAATACAAGCCTATGCACGTTTAAGATGCTAAGAGCTCAAGAAATCGGGCCAACTTGACAGTTGACAAATCGTGGTTAGCGAGGAGGCGTTACTAGGTGACGCCAAGGAACTATTTTTCGCCTGCACTGGGGGAGCGACAAAAGATTAATGGCTTTGGGAACCACAGTCTTACAAGTCAGAGAAGCGGAGTGGGGGTGGTCGTCCACAGAAATTAATCAATTACGGCCAAATGGAGCAATGAATTGAGATGAAATTTACACCCAGATGCATGTATTCTAGGAAAGATAATTTAGGAGTGTCCACACGCCTAAATTAAAGCCTGCATCTATAAAGGAACTTATGCACAGACCTAATTCGCGGCAGAGTCAGGATTTGTAATGTAGCAATAGGGGAAGAACCGGAGTAGCATCATGACGCCATGGAAGAAAGCAATTAATTATAATTTATTGGCAAAAGCAATTGCCTGCACGCGAGTGAATTTGGAATCTCCATGAATAGACGAATAAGGATCACACTTCACGTTGTCTGAAAACGTATTATGAAGAGAGTCGCTCCTTGAAATCAAGTGAACTACTTTTCATCAGGAAGATTTATCTGGGGGAAGCTGAAGCAGAGAGTCAGTTCTTCTTGACTCAACTCGTGTGGTGACACGCTGTCAGATCACGCAAGAAAGTGCGCGGGATTTATAAAGTATTGACGCTCAAGTGTATTAGCAGTGAACAATGAAAGGCGCACCATGCAGCTTAATAACAGTAATTCTGCATCATATAATAATTAGTCTACAGCAGACGTATAAGCAACAGTATACGCGAGTATAGAATCAGTACAGCGTAGAGATATTTTAAGATGATGATTACAGACAATGAACAGAACCACAGGAAGTGTTATCATGGGTAAAATAACACATACTCTTGTAATGAACACTACAGTTACGGGAACCTTGAAGGCATCACAAGTAGTTGTGATCTAGGATTGAACAACTTTGCAGTAGAGGAGACATAAGCTGTAGGTGACGGGAGACGAACACACACACGCAAGATAGACTTTCAAGGAGACCAGCGGTTGTCAGGAGTTAGCTGCATCGCATCTCTGAGGTCAGGCGATAGTGGAAATCCGATCAAGGATCCGTGTGTAAAGAAAATTGTGGATAAAGTTATATTACATTGATTGTTAAAAGTGTATATTTATATGGTAAAAGAATGTGTATTGTGTTAAAGTGAAAATGCCAGTAGTGAAAAATATAATTACCATGTGTAAAGTCTATGCAATGTGTCGTGTGAAAAATATCATGATGGCTTAAAACAAGCTTTATGGCTGGCGAATGGCTGGCATGCTGGACTAATCCAGCTAGAATGAAAGTGAGAACAAATTTAATATGTTGATATGATTTAATAGCTCACCATACAACGAATCATTCCCTCAACGATTAAGAATAAACAGTCATTTGTGTACGAGATCACATCCCTCGTATTTTGGTAAAAATATGGCTTTGAGGATGACACACTTACGACCATTTAGGCGTAAGGCATTGATGAAAGTAACGGTAACGATAAATAATAATAATAATAATAATCTGGGGTCGGTAACAATAATAAATATATAAATCGGCATGTGAGGCCTATAGTACGTGGAAAGTGTGTCATATCTAGATTAAGAATGCTGTGTTATTGTGAAAAGTAAGAATGAAAGAAAGAAAGAAAGAAAGAAAGAAAGAAAGAAAGAAAGATAAATATCGAGATAAGAGTGCTTTTCAGTGTCATTGAAATGTAAAATAAATGTTTT